>OX421497.1:14265678-14865678 GCA_949126835.1 Anisus vortex | reverse complement strand
GTGCTCAAGATATATTAAGTATATGACTATAAATGAAGAACGCTGTTATGAATATTTTATAATACAATTGAAAATTTATGTACAAGAAGTAATTGTGAACCATGTGCTGGTCCATTGATGTTTAAATGTAATAAACTAATAATCTGAATGAAACCAATGTGTACTCAAGTATTCATGTTGACTGTTTTTCAATAGACAATATTACACGCCTCTGAAATTATAATAATTGAACTCTTAATTAAAGTGTTTTAATAGTTATTTCATAATTCTGGACAAGGATCAAGTCAAGTCACAGAAGAAACTAAATGGTATATTGACTTTCTTATAGTTTATACCTTTTGTCGTTTATGAGTACATGTTTTATGTTATACGTATATATATATATGTCCATCTTAATAATCACGGTCGGTGGTGTGGCAAAATTGTTAGTTATTCTGTGTAATTTTTACCATCATAATTTTTTTTTAGTGCACAGTATACTTTCAATTGATCTGTAGGGAAATTTGTTATTGTATAGTGGAGAGATTGGAATTTCTTTTTTGGAATTCTGCGAATTAGCTTTATCTTGGCCTTCACTATATTTTATCAATAATTTTTGTTAGTTGTAATTCGAACTGTTATAGTTGTCGTAAATATTGTTCTCAATATTGTTTAGTAAAGTTATTCAAACTGTTTGTAGTTGTCGTTAATATGGTCTGGTATAGTTTTGTTATTTGTTTGTATTCTCCTGTCACAAATCTTCTATCTTTAAATAAAATTATTTATTAGTTATTTATTCAGATGAACAGTATTTGTATTGTTTTGTAGTGTGAAACTAGTAATTATTTGTATTATATGTTGTTTACCGAAATGAATTGTTTACATATTGTCATGTAGAGTCTAACCAGTAATTGTTTTGTTTACGTTCTTTGTTGATATCTGTAACCCGGTAGTTGTGGATTCTACTCGGTTACACGTGTGGTGGAGGTTTCAACTCACACCCTTGGCTTCGTTGGTCTGGAGGTATCTTTTGAAGTCGGATGGCAGCCTCTACTGTACTTTTGCAAATTTATATTTGATACCTTTCCTTAGACGTGGCTTCGTAAACGTCTAAGTCTAACAGACAATGTCACGTTCTAACCAAACAGTAACCAACGCTGTTGTCTTATGATAGAAAACTGTATGACTTTATTCAATGGTAGCGGAAAGTGGCTAACAATAATAATAAAATGATGAAAGTAAACTATTAGCAGATGCAGGCAATTCATCAACAAAATGCAAAACTTCGTGACTAATCTGGCATATAAAATGGTGGATCGAACAATCGGGGTAGAACAATATTTACAATAGTTAGATCTGACTTCTAACTAAAATGAAAGTGTGTCTTCTTATGAGACTGGCGCTAGGACTAAATTTACAGCGAACAGTTTCAACTTATATAGCGGGCATGAAGAGGGGGAGTGTAAACTATACCAATGGTTTGACATCTGGTACTAAATTCTGAGATCAGCAGAGGGATCTCCCTGGCCTTAGAAAGTCGCCCAATTATGGGCCATTTGCAGAAGGCCAGAGCTATGCATAAAAATGTCAATGTCCACCGTTGGCGATCAGAAAAAAATGATATCAACTGGAATTACATTTCCTGAAACAGTGACAAGATAAGGTAGGAAATATATGGTCACCCAGGAAGGTGGAAAAGGGGGGGGGGCGAGAAGGCGCGATATTCACGAGACTATGTGACCCTTAATTGCAATCTGGACAATGGTCGTTAAATTCGTACGCCATTCAAAGTTGGAGGGAGATGATTCCTATCTTAACAGGTAAGGGGGGATAACCACGTCGCGGGTGGAAAAGGTGACACGGGAAGGTGGGGGGGGGCGGTATAGTATCATTTTACTTGGCCGGGAAACCCCGCTATATGGAAAAAGGTAATATACTAACATTTACAAACAACATTTATATTTCTAAACCTTCTCTCTCTCTCTCTCTTACGCTTAATCAAAATAATGTACATATATTCCTAATACATACATGGTTGTGATGCTAATACATTTGTTATAAACATTGGCAGTTATAAAATTCAGCCTATGTGACGACCGATTCGTTTCCATTCGTCACAATATCCCCACCAACAAAAGTTCTTATCTATGATAAGAACTGTTAATACACGCTATTACGAGAACAATCGCGAGATTATACACCCCAAAAGTTACAAGTCTATAACAAAAAACAACTAAGAGATAAATGGAGATACTTACAGATTTATGATAATCACAGAAGATATATACAATAAACCAGGAGGGCTTCTTAGTCCTCTCCCGTTTTGTTTGCAATAGAGTGGCGGTTGAGGAAGTTTGATAGGCAGTTTTCGGGTCCTGGTATGTACGGGGTCAAAGACAGAGACTGTCGCATTAGTCGGCGGTTAAGATTTTGCCTGAAGCCATGAATGAGAAGGGTCGGTAATCTGTCTGGCCATTTACTCGATTGGCACACTACACTCAGGATATAAGCGTCCTTATACCGCGACCGGGGGAGGGGACCTATTAGGTCTTTTGACACCCGTTTAATGGGAATATCCCCCACCGGGATCTCACCTAACGGTACAGGTGGAGTTAGGCGTTTTTTTGTCATGACTTGGCCCTGGTGACCCGAAGATACAAATCTTTTGCTGTCACCCGACATACCGGGCCAGAAATAGTCATGTTTCACTTTTTGAACAGTCGACGTCTGTTCTTGGTGGGCTCCTATATGAAAGTCATGGGCTATGTCTATTACCTGGGGCTTTTCATCTTGATCAGCGCAAGGCTGTCTATAGAGAAGGTGTGCTTTAAAGAAAACATAAGCTGTTCTAGAATCGCGCAAGCTTGTTTGGTTTTTTTCTCTAACTGAATTTAGGGAAAGGTCTTCCTGCTGAGCTTGAATAAAATCTTGGTGAGAGGGCGGAGGCTCTACTGTGGAGTCCACTGTCTCGGGGCGGGCTTGGGTGATAACCGGGGTCAGGATCATAGGGGTCTTTGGGATAGCTAGAAAAACGTACTTGCATCCCAAAATAACATCATAAACTAGGTCTTTCATGACCGCTGCATTTATTGTGCCACGCACAAAAGGAGAATTTATGTGAATACGCGCAATGGGAAGATTCTGGACGGGTGCAGAGAGGGATGGCCCTCGAAGGTTTACAAACTGACCCGTAAGGTCGCCGGGTCGTATCCGCGAAGCGGAAACAATGGAGTCGTATTGACAACCACTATCAAAGTGACAAGTTGCTGGTTCCCCATTCAGTTCAACCGTGTCTGTTTCTTTGGGGCCATTGTGGCTCCCAGGGGTAGGCGAGGTTTTCGATTCATCAATCAAAGTCACCTGAGTTTCTAACTCATTAGTGCAAGTAGCTAAGGTTCCCAAATTATAAATGGGTGTCATTAGATTTTCCGGCTCCTCAGAGTCGGTTTGGACTACAACGGAGGACACGCGGGCCTGTGTGGGGCGGTCTCTCCTATCACTCGGAAAAGGGTTTGAGTGCTCTAGGCGATTTCTCCCTCCATTTGTTTGATGGTAGGGGCGGTGCGTTTGATGATTCTCGTGCTGGGGCGGATTGCGATGTGAGTTTTTCTTATCTATAGGCCCGTTGGGGCGCCCTGCCTGGGGTTTATCAAGGCGTGGGCGTGGGGGGTGGGTTGTCAGATTTTCCTCTTGGTGAGCTGTGGCGTAGCGATCCGCTAACTCTACCAATTTGTTAAAGGTACCCACCTTACGTTCGTCCAGGAACACTTTCATTTTATAAGACATATTATGTCTCATTTGTTCTGTTAGGATTAGCTCGGCTAGTCCTTGAAATGTTTTTTCATGCGATGCGAGTTCTACCCATTTGATTAAATATGAATTTAGCCTGTCTGCAAACTAAATATACGTCTCTCCTTCTTTTATTTGTGATTCTCTAAATTTCCTATTGTATGATCTAGCCGTCAATTCGTACTTTATCAGTAGCGCATTTTTCAATGTTTCATAACTGTCCTTGTCGTTAGCGGGAAGTTTGTTGTAAACCTCATGAGCTTGGCCTCTTAGAGACTGAACTAAATGTCTAACCCATAGTTCTTTGTGGACATTATGATTTACAGCTAAATGTTCGTACCTATTAAGGTAGACGTCAATGGTCTCTAATGACGGGTCAAAAATGTCAGGTGTGAAAGAGTAGTATTGGGGGGTAAATGAGTCATTTGAGTGCTCTGTTGAAGTTTGAGAGGAAGGGGAATTCGGAGTGCACATACCGGGGGCCGCTAATTCTGCCTGTCTTAACTGTATTACTTTCTCAGCCTCAATTTGGGCCAACCTAATTTTCATTTCTTTTTCTGATTCAATTTTTAACTTTTCTTTTTCTGATTCAATTTTTAACTTTTCATTTTCTGATTCAATTTTTAACTTTTCTTTTTCTGATTCAATTTTTAACTTTTCATTTTCGGACTCAATTTTTAACTTTTCTGCCTCCCTAAACTCAGCGACCCGTTGCTTAATATATTCTAACATCTCATTACCAGTGAGGTTAGCGGCCTCAGCTTCTTCTCTAGCAACACGTTTAATGCTTACAATATCGGCCATGATATCCTAACTTCTAAATAATGCTAAATTGCCAATGATATAACAAAAGTAAAAGGATCACTTACCCTTCAGCCTTCCTAATTTGAACTACAAAAATCCATATCACTAACACACACACACACTTATAAACTATTCACTAATGTCACTAGAATGTTAGAATGTCTTTAATTCTGTCTTGTGGACTTCGGTAACTATTAGCTGTGTTGTCTCACGGCGGCGTTGAAGCTGATCTACGGTGTCGGGTGGATAAACATGTGGCAAAGGGATGTCTACAGGGTTGTCTGGTTGGCAGTTGACACTCTTCCGGCAACAAGCAATGTTCAATGAAAGGTGCAGGGTAGGTCTAGTTGACTTTCTTCAGGAGACAGGCAGTGTTTTGTGTAGGGGTTGATACAGGTTGTCACCGGGTTGTCAGGACAGTGGCTTTTCTGTTAGAGGTGAATAAGAGCCCCCAGCAAAAATGCAATCAAGCTGGACCGCTTCAAATGGTGCCCAGATTCGAATCCCGGACGAGCCCCCAATTATGTAACCCGGTAGTTGTGGATTCTACTAGGTTACACGTGTGGTGGAGGTTTCAACTCACACCCTTGGCTTCGTTGGTCTGGAGGTATCTTTTGAAGTCGGATGGCAGCCTCTACTGTACTTTTGCAAATTTATATTTGACACCTTTCCTTAGACGTGGCTTCGTAAACGTCTAAGTCTAACAGACAATGTCACGTTCTAACCAAACAGTAACCAACGCTGTTGTCTTATGATAGAAAACTGTATGACTTTATTCAATGGTAGCGGAAAGTGGCTAACAATAATAATAAAATGATGAAAGTAAACTATTAGCAGATGCAGGCAATTCATCAACAAAATGCAAAACTTCGTGACTAATCTGGCATATAAAATGGTGGATCGAACAATCGGGGTAGAACAATATTTACAATAGTTAGATCTGACTTCTAACTAAAATGAAAGTGTGTCTTCTTATGAGACTGGCGCTAGGACTAAATTTACAGCGAACAGTTTCAACTTATATAGCGGGCATGAAGAGGGGGAGTGTAAACTATACCAATGGTTTGACATCTGGTACTAAATTCTGAGATCAGCAGAGGGATCTCCCTGGCCTTAGAAAGTCGCCCAATTATGGGCCATTTGCAGAAGGCCAGAGCTATGCATAAAAATGTCAATGTCCACCGTTGGCGATCAGAAAAAAATGATATCAACTGGAATTACATTTCCTGAAACAGTGACAAGATAAGGTAGGAAATATATGGTCACCCAGGAAGGTGGAAAAGGGGGGGGGGGCGAGAGGGCGCAATATTCACGAGACTATGTGACCCTTAATTGCAATCTGGACAATGGTCGTTAAATTCGTACGCCATTCAAAGTTGGAGGGAGATGATTCCTATCTTAACAGGTAAGGGGGGATAACCACGTCGCGGGTGGAAAAGGTGACACGGGAAGGTGGGGGGGGCGGTATAGTATAATTTTACTTGGCCGGGAAACCCCGCTATATGGGAAAAAGGTAATATACTAACATTTACAAACAACATTTATATTTCTAAACCTTCTCTCTCTCTCTCTCTCTCTTACGCTTAATCAAAATAATGTACATATATTCCGAATCCATACATGGTTGTGATGCTAATACATTTGTTATAAATATTGGCAGTTATAAAATTCGGCCTATGTGACGACCGATTCGTTTCCATTCGTCACAATATCCTATTTTATTTTTTCACATTTCATTATTATATACATATATATTGCAAATATTTTTTTTTAAGTAATATTATTGCCTAAACATAAGTTTGCTATATTTTAAGCAACATAAGGTAATTGTATATTAGTTGCAATAATAATATTGTTGCTATACTTTCAAAAAAAGGTAATTGTAAATTTGCTGAAATTTTCTGAAATCATAAGTCTTCCTATATTTTGAGAAAAAGGTAATTGTTGATTGGTAAATACTTTCAAGTTATTTCATTGACCAATTCAATTTATGGTTAGACAAAATAGCTTTCACAATACTGAATTACTATTTATAGATTGTCATACTATTTTATTATCCGAATATTTTTCTTTTAGTTTAGAATTATTTATTGTAAACATAAATTTCTGACATGGACGATGATGAAAAAATGTATGTAAGGGCTGAAGCCATAGCAGACAGAAAAAAATTAACTGATAGTGAAAAAAGAGACAAATTTATAAAAAGTGTTATGGACTGTCTCTATGATGACTATTATTACGACTCGTTAAATCGGATTCAATGTATAGTTGTATCTTTATTAGAAGTCTCTAGATTCTGCTAATCTGTAGCCCAAGCTAGGGGTTCCTTGACTGGCAGGTCTATGCAGTAATGTAGTTGTATTCGGTATAATTATCGTTAACACCTTTCTCAACAATGATAGATCAAACAACTCCAGTTGTTGAATAAACAATTTTATTTAAATTGTAGACTCAATATAAACTTTAAATAAATGCATCAACTGATGGCAACATAAGTGTTTCATTAAATGGCATAAAATATACAAGTATCAATATAGCGACTTCTATCTACAAACTTTCAAACTGAACTAACTTTAAGGAGGTAGGGACTTTACAAATAAACCTTTTATCGAAGATTCTACAGGGTCTTAATACGCAATTCAATCTCACTGGTCTATAGGATACTGCGATCCAGATTATAACCTTCATATTCCACGGGGTTGGACGAATTATATTATTTAAACTGCCCTCAGGGCACAAAGGTCAAACCTTGGACTCTAATACGCACTTGTTAATATGTCAATGTCTTAGTACGTCATACATCTATGACCGACATACGTAACAAAAGCAAAGTTAAAGAATTTAGGGATGAAGAAAGGAAACTTCGGCTAGAAAGAAGAAATAAAGAAAAAGAAGATAAAGAAAAAAATAGATTAAAAAAGAAGCGAAAGAAATAGAATTAGAGAAATTAAAACTTCAACGTAATTATGAGATATAAATGGCTAAAATTGCAAACCAAAAGCAGTAAAATCATGATTAAAAAAGAACTGCACATACAAATAATTTTTTAAGTCTATTGTACCAATATTTGATGAAACTCATGAACACATTGATCGCTTTCTCAAAATTTTTGAAACGCAATGTCAAATGTTAGAAATACCAGAATAAGGATTGGGCTGGGCATTTTTGATGCAGTCTTAATAAAAAGAGCCGAGAGGCTGTAGCACAGTTATCCACTGAAGATAGTATGTCCTATAAAACCATCAAAAAGCATCTGTTAACTTATTTTGTAAAAAATACCTGACTTTTATAGGCAAAAATTTCATAGTACTAATTTAAATGACAAAACAAATCCTACTTCTTTTATTGATGATGTCAAAAGTTATTTAATAACATGGCTAGAGTTGTCTGACATAGACCTAAGTGATCCTAGTGCCATAGTTCAAATGATAGTCATTGACAAAATTTTAGAAATTGCGTCAGTAGAATTGTTTTCTAACATTAAAGAGAAAAAAGTGAAAACAATAAAAGATTTAATTGAAGTTATAACAACATTCAAAGACAGTCGCCCCACTATTCCTCTTAGTAAAACCAAAAATGTGAATAATTTAATTTTTGCAACATAGGAGGGAAAGCTATTCTCCGCCACATGGCAGATTTAATTGTTGGTCGCCTAGGATGAGACAATATGAAAGTAGTAATGGTAATTACAGAAATAGCTCATATTTAAAAAAAAAAATGATAATACAAGGTTATACAGAAAACTGCCACAATGCAGTTTTTGCGGCAGATTTGGACATTATAGCTTTAAATGTTATCACGAACCACGCAATCAACATAATTTCACACAAAATAGACCAAATGAGAGGCAAAATTTCATGCATAGACAAAATGAGATTCATCAAACTGTCCACAAATATCTTGAAAATATAAGTCAGAATTCAAAGCAAGAACATTTTCAAAGAGATAGAAATGACAAAAAGAAAGTGAATGCAAATAGGCAAAATCAGCAAAATTTAAACACAATGGAGTTGAACAAGCCAAGAAATAGCTCGAATCAAAGCTTCATGCAAGCTAATCCTCAAACAAATAAAAGCTTGAATCAGAGTTTTATCCAAGCAAATCCTCAAACAGGTTTTATACCATCTCATGCTGAAAATGCACTATTACAAAATAATGGACATTTATTTTTATTCCCATCAATAGTTGGTGGAAAAGAAGTTGAGTGTATCCGAGACACGGTATGTACCTCCATAATATGCCATAAAGACATAGTCCTACCCAATGAGTACATAAATGAAACTCAAACTGTAGGATTAGGTAATGGTAAAACAGAAGACTGTAAAATGGCAGTCATAAACATAGACACACCATGGGTTTGTGGGGATGTCAAAGCGTTGGTCATAGAATCATGTATAGCCCCTCTAATAATTGGAAATATTACAGGTATAATACCGGCTAACAGTGTTGAAATATTTACCAAATGGTATAAGACTAAATCAAACCTAAGAAAGCTTCCTAAAATTGAATAAAACAATATAATCACTAAGATATCAATATAATGTTTGAATATTGCTATAGAATCTATTCTAGAAAATACTGTAGAAAAATTGTTTAGTGCAGAAGTTATTTTTAGCTTTCTTCAAGTAAATACCAATAAAAGGGAAATAACTGAAAAAAATTAAAATTTGGAATTAATTTCAAAATGTAATGGTACAAGTTGTTTTTTTTTAATGCTGAAAATTTCAAAACAATGTCTGAAAAAGTAAATATTCTTGAAACAGACAAATGTAAATTGTTTAAATCAAAATTAAGTAGCCATATGAATTTATACAAATGTGCTATGCAAGATTGCAACAACCTTGATAGTCAAATTTCAAAAGTTGAACAGGTATATAAAGCTTTCGACAATATCAAGAAATACATAATGCATTGGAAGACACTATTAAACCAGAAGTATATCATTTAATTAATGTAAAATCTGTGCAAATATAAAATAAAAGAACAAATTAGTCAAGAAGACAAAATTGGTAAAGAAACTATTTTAGTTGGTGAAATGAAATTCAATCATAAAAATTTACAAGAAAAACAAAGTAAGGATAAATAGTGCAATAAAGAAAATTGAACAAATTCAGAGAAACGTTAAATTACAAAACTGATCTAGCAACCTTTAGTTTGAATAATGACATTTTGCTAAGAACTTTCATAGACATAACTGATTCTGAAATAAAACAGCAAATAGTATAATACGAACAGTATTAATTAAAACTGTGTTGGAAACACATAGCAGTCCGTTGTCTTGACATATGGCCCTTGTTAAAACTAGAGCCCAGAAAAAATTTTGTTGGCTAGGAATGAAACAAGACATAAAAAAATACATAGCTTTATGTGATAGTTGTAATAGAAAGAGCCAAATATCTTCTAAACATATGACACCTGTGCAAAAAACAGATAAAAACTGATAAAACCTTTTCATAAACTAGCTATAGACATAATAGGTCCTTTACCCAAAATAAGAACGACAAAATCTCAGTATGCCTTAACAATTATTGACGTGGCTACAATATAGGTGGAAGTAATTCCCTTACCTGTAATAAAATCTGACAGAATATGCAATTGAATGTTATCAATTTTCTGCCGTTTTTGAATTTCCATTTGTTGTACTAACTGACAATGGTCCACAATTCAGATCGTGCATGACAGACGCTTTCGCCAAATTGTTGGATATCACACAACATTTCAGTGCTCTATACAATCCGCAATCTAACGGAATGGTTGAACGAGTCAAACAGACAATGAAACTAATGCCAGAAAAAGTTACAATAACAAGAAAACCATAAAAACTAAGTATTTACTATACTCCCTTTTTGTTTGCAAACTAAGTTTACCATTTCCACTTCACTACAAAACTAAACAATTTTGAATCGGTAATGTCGGCAAATACATATCTAATTATAACGATTGCGCATAAAAAAAACAACAAAAAAACGTGCTTTTGTTTCGGCTATATTGTGTCGTTTTCATTCGTATTTATTTCGTAAAAACTAACATATCCGAAAAATGTATGTACTTCCGTCAAAGGCAGCCATGTTTTTTCGTAAATTATATTCCTCAATTCGCAACTTGGTAGAAGGAATTCGAAATTATTCCAAATGCTTCGATGCTGAAAATGTGATAGAATGTATTGTTAGTCTGTGCAAGTCTGCTGCCCAAATTTCAGCTTGATCGGACCACGGGAAGTGTCGTAAAATTGATTCAAAGTTTTGCTGTTATCCAACCAACCATCCATCCAAGCGGACAGATAGCAGAACTTAAAAGAAAGGGAATATAAAAGAAATTTGATTGGGACATTTACTAACCAATGTTGCTTTTCGCATATAGAGAAATAATACATGAAACAACAGGCTATTCTACTTTCGAACTGATGTTTGGAAGAAAAGCTAAGAGTCCAATAGATAATTTCAAAGACAATATTTTGGACAGCAAAGTTGAAAAACAGTTTCTTTTTGATATTGTAAACAAAATTCAAAATCAATTAAAATATGCAACCAAATTAGCAATATGCAATTAGTAAGGCAGAAGAAAATGCAGAAAAATCTAGAAATAGAATAAATGAAAACAGATATTTGCGAAAATGTCTAAAAGATGATAAAGTTTTTTTAAGACTTCCATGTGGAAAAGGAAAAAAACTAGAGTTGTATGGACCACATGAAATAACCAAACAAATAAATGAAACCACTCATAAGGTACAAGTGGATAATACAGTAAAACATTTCCATATTAATAATCTAAGATTATACTCAGAACAAACTAATCCCATAATACAAGATGATGAAATTGAAATAATAAAAATCGACATCATAGCTGATGAAAAAAATTCTGAAATAATTCACAATCCTAGTTTATTGTGCATACATAACAATGAGTTACCAACTGAAATAACAAATCTAGAACACATTCAGTCAAATCAAATAAAACAGAAGTTGAAAGAAATAATTGAGGAACATTAAGAGTTTTTTTTAGAAAGACCTGGCTTGACAAATTGCATTGAACATGACATAATAATAAAAAGTGAAAATAATGGTAATTTTCAATCAATAGAATAAAAAATTCCACAAATGTATAAAGATAAAGTGGAAGAAGAATTAGACTTGTTGTTACAAGATAACAAACTTAGAAAATCAGAACCATCTTCTCAATTTTCATCACCAATGGTGATTGTAAAAAAGAAAAATGATCAAATCAGAATATGTTGTGACTATAGAAAGCATAATAGTATCACATAAATTGATCAGGAAGGTTTACCTGACACTGAACATATAGTGAATACTGTATGGAAAGCAAAGATTTTCACTATTCTTGATTTAACAAGATGTTTCTGGCTAATTCCTCTTAAAGAGTCTGCTAAAAAGTACTGTGCATTTAAAACAAGTAAAGGTTTACTAGAGTGGAATGTGATGCCTTTCGGCTTAATAAACAGCACTGTCACATTCACTAAAATGATGATAAAAATTATCCCATCTCATTCTAACATACTTCATTATGTGGATGACATTTGCATCCTTTCTGATGACTGGTCAACACATTTCAAATTGTTGGAAATGACATCTCAAGTATTGAAGAACAACAATTTGACTATAGCACCTTCTAAAGTACGAAAAGGACAGAGTCAAAAAGAATTATTAGGTCACAAATTTAGTAATGGATACATACAACCAACTGATTGGTTTCAAAATAAGATACTAAGTCTAGAAATTCTTCAAACAAAAAAACAAGTAAGGTCTATAATTGGATAATTAAACTATTTCAGTAAGTTATCCCAGGCTATGGAAAAATAGTGAGCCCACTGATTAATCTAACAAAGAAATCTTCACCTCCCAAAGTGGAATGGACTACAGAATGCCAAGATGCATTTGGGAAAATTTTAAAATCATTTTCTGAAAAACCAATGTTAGAAACACTAACTAAAGATAACCAAATAGTGCTTGCAACGGATGACTCAAATTCGGGTCTGGGTCCATGTTTGATGAAATTAGTAAGTGTAAACGACTACCATAGAAAAGGAGAAACCAGTATAATAAACAAACCAGTTTTTTACATAAGCAGAAGCTTAACTCCAGCAGAGTTTAAGTTTTCGACCATAGAACTAGAAGCATTGTCAATCTATTGGAGTATTTTAAAAATTCAGATATTTCTTTTAGGAAGAAAGTTTATTATTTCAACTGATCATAAACCGTTGATTAACTTTAACACACAAAACATAAATAACAAGAGAATGAATAGGTTTTCTATGAAACTAGCTCATTTCCAGTTTGTGACTGCTATGCTGTAGCTGGAAATGAGTAAATGGGTGGGGTGGAAGCCAGGTTGGAGGGGGGGAAGTGAATAAATGATATAACCTTAATTTTTACTATTCAATCTAAATTGATCAGACATCATCCAAAGAACCTAGACAAACAAGAAAAGTCTTAGAAGACCAGCTTGAATCAACGCATGGGCTTTAAGAAAAAACAACGTTTATTTTCTCTTAGTTAGGTTTTTATCATTTTACTAATGTTTGGAATGACTTAAACATCGATGATAAATTACAACTGACTGATTACTAGTTATCAAAGTTTGATGACATTTAGAGATTGACAATGGAAACTATTTTGGGTAAATACTCCCATAACAATGAGCACCATTGACAAATTTCGCATTTATCTTTCAGCTTTAAACTATGGCTGCGATTGCATAATTTACTTTACGGACCGCATGCACCTTAACCAATGTGACTAAAACATGTATTTCCTTTGAGAGAATAGAATCCACGACGCCGGCTTTAATATATATTTCAGTGTAGTTGTTTTTTTGTTCTTTTTTTTTACAACAATTGTATATCTGCTTTTAAATATGTTTAAAACTGTTTACAAACATAAGTTACAAACAACATTTTTTATAACTAGATTTTAAGCTTTTGATCTTTTTTTTTCTAATGATGCTATTGTTTATATATATATATTTAAAAAATATTTAAACGTCAACAGTAATTCCATATTTTTTTTTTAAATATTGAAATCCTAATTTTGAATTCCCACATTATCTAGTAGTTCCGCCATTTATCCCTTTTATTAATGTCAAACGTGCTCCACCTCCGTAAACCCCTTTCCCGAAAACATAAATTAAAATTCAAAATAAAGCCAATATATATTAAATCTTTGTGCTTTTTTTAAAAATTATATATTTCATATGTTTGACTATGAACATTTCTATTTGTATTTTTAATATTTTAAATATTTTTTTTATTGGAATTTCGTTCTTTTCTTGATCGTTATAACTTTGGCTTTCCGTAAACATGTTTTCCATTTATGATGCAGGGGAGAGCGGGCTAGTTGTCATACTTTTTATATTTTATTATATAGGGAAGATACCAGTCGGAAAGGACATGTTATTTTGTTTTCAATGAATTTTTTTTTATTTGAAAATATTATACTATAACCTTTTTTCTACACATATCGCAATTTTAATTTCTAAATGAACTTATTTTGACTTTGAAAATGATCAATAGGTGATAAAACAGGTCTAAAAATCATAAATTATGAAAAACTTGCAATATTGTGACCATAGCAACATGTAGAAACACAGTTTTACACAGGATTTTCTTTGATTTCATTGTTTTTTTATAAACTGTGTAAAAAAAGTACTTTATTTTTTTTTTTGTGATGATACATCCCCCCTTCAACCCCCCCCCCCTCCTCCGCATCGATTTTTTAAATTAATATTTGTATTTGTTTTTCATTTCAAACCTTTCTCAATAACATTTTAACAGCTGTGTATAAAAACATAACAAATTTTAATAAATACTAATAGTAAATTTTATCAACAATATGGAAAAACCAAATATATAATTTTTTACCGTTCGGTCAATTTTATTTTGCTAATAGTGACCTAATTGTAAGAGATTAGAAACAATTTTTTTTTAGCTAACAGTCTAATTTAGAAAGAATTCAATTTCAAATAGATCACCCTGTAATTTACAAAAGATTATAGATGTAATTTTCATATGTATTTTTAATTGTGAAGGTTTTTCTTCGTTTTTCATGTTTTTCTCGATTATTTGTTTTTTGGTTATTTTCCTAACATAAAAGCCTATATCTTAAAAAGTATTAGGGATATTGCATTTTATTTTTTGCATGATTAATCATTATGTACAACCTTTAATTGGATACAGAGATATTTTTATTAGATAAAATTTGTTAGTTTTATTAACATTTTTTTATCATTTCTATAGAAAAAAAATACATTTTTCATCATTACAATAATTTAAAAAATCTAAAAAATCAATCAGTCAAGATAATACAATTTTTCTTCTATGCATATTTTAATCTTATTTTATTTGTTATTTCTGTCAAAGAATTTTGTGTTTATCTTTTATAGTTTTGTAGTTATAAGAAATTGAATTTAAGGTAATAATGGTTGTTAGGTGGCCATTTTGAATTGTAACCAAGGTAACCAACACATGTTTTTGGGTTCAAAACCAATTTTCCTTAACTTATACCTAGATACTATTAGATATATATTACAAAAGAAAATGCCACATGAGTAGTTTTTTTTCCTTATTCCCGACTGGTGTCTTCCCTTAAAAAAGGACAATGGGTCAATTTGTGTAAAATCTATCTTATTTAGACGATTATTTTCATAGTTGTTTAAAAAGTACCTTTATACATCGTTAAACTACTCCAGAAAAAAAATTAATCTGACCACATTTTCGGAAGGCTTAAATGTATGACAACCATGGATGGGGCAAGTTGTCGTCCATTGAGGGGCAAGTTGTCATGAAAAGTTATGTTTGAAATGTAGGCTTATACAGCAAAATTAATTGGGAAAGCTTTATAAAATATGCACTGAATAAAGAAAACAATAATTTATTTATAATTTCTTTTAGAAAATTTCAATTATCATACTTATTCATATAATGAAAGTCTACAGGTACTTGTGTTCGAAAATGTTGTTTGTAGCACTTTTATTTTTACTGGATTTTTTTTACATTTACTATCCAAAATGTTAGGTCTGGTAATGTAAATATTTGATAATATTTTGTATGGCTATTTTCATAATTTTAGATATTTAAATAAAAATTCAATAAGTTAGTAGTGCATTAAGATATATTAATAATATTAAACTTATTATAATTTAGGTCTATACTGGTAAATCAAATTAATATTTTATTAATACATCATTGATTTATATGTTGGAAATAATTAACATTGCATACGCTACTAGCATTATTTTAATACGTTTAGTAATATAAATATAAAAAAAAGTAGTTTAACATTAATTTGTGTATGCGATAACTTGCCCCACATAGGGTAGAAGAAGGTTTGACCTAAATAACTTTTTTTTTTTTTAAATGTAAAACTGACAACTGACTAGCTCATAAAAATAAGCGATCCCAACACTACAATATTATAAACAAATTATAAGTCAAAGAAAATCTATTGTCAATATAGTGTACAAAAAAAGCAAAAATTTTTAAAAAGTTAATCAAAAGTATGATTTTGACATTTTTAATTTTGAAAAAACAACAACTATCAAACATAATTTAATAAAAATCAATTATAACAATCATGATTATATGTCCTTTAAATAATACCAAAAGTTGACAGCATCAATCTAGCTACAACATTCCAAAATATTGACTATGACAACTTACCCGCCATGAAAACTAGCCCCGCTCTCCCCTACATGTGATTGTAATAGCTTTCGAATGTAGTAATGCTTTATTCTTTAGAATAATCTCAACTTTTGTTCTAAATACATTTAGTTAAAGATAACTTTATGGTAAAACCTTAACATCACTATGTGTTATATTTTGAAAATTAATAATTATATAAAATAATGGCTTATAGGCCTAAAATAGACTAAATAAATGTTAATGGAATTGTGCCTTTTAAAAATAGTTTTAATGAAAGATTACAACAACTAATATACAAGATTTTCTGTTTATACATATTTTTTAAATATGTAAATGTATTAGATTAAAACTATTGTGTTAATACTTCTTGTAAGTAGTGAAAAAACTTCAATTAAAAAAAACAGAAAATAGCATTTTAAAAATAACTTTGTTTACATTAGGCCTATTCTTTAAATCTACCAAAAAATCTATATTTGTGCATTAAAATATTCATTTTAGATTTCATTTTTTTTAAACGAATGAAGTTTTCGAAAATACAAAAAAAAAAAAAAAATTATTGTCATATAATTCTTTTATAATCTATAAAGATTAAAATTTCCTTTTCTCAAAACTGAAGAATTGTGACTGTCTGTTCTTTCAAAGTAGTCTTCATATTATTATAATGAAAGGAGTTTTTTTCATCTGCCTTTAAAAAAAACAAAACAACGAGCAATTCTAATTTTTTTCCAGGCCATCAATTAAACATAATTAACACAAGTAACGTACCTAAACAGATGTTATTCTTAAATAAGGAAATAGTATAATTTCATGCTCTATATTATTTTCGTATTCCTTACAAATTATCTTTTCTAGAGATAAAATTGCCAAATAATTAAAGTTTTTTTTTTTTTATCATTTGTGTATCGATTTGAACCAAATGTTTTGGTTGCAGATTCTGTTAATATTGTATTTATTTCCTTTCCTTTTCTTTTTTTTTTTTTTTCATGGGGGTTAGTAAGGTCACTTTCTAGTAATTCGTCTAGTTTCAGGTTAATGCTGTTTTTGTTTCGTTTTTCTACCATTTCAAAAAAGTTCCTAGATTTGGTTGACAACCACGGTTTAATCATCTCTACCACTGGTGTATTATTTAATTGTCTACTTGCATTTCCAGCTTTATTTGTCCCACCAATCTCATATTCACATGATATTAAACAGTGGATATCTAAAAACAGGTGATCGAAGTCGTGAATTATTAGATTCACAATTTTTTGAAAAAGGTCATTGTCTACTAGTATGTAATCGATTACAGTGCCAAATGTGGTAGTGGGTTTATGTGACAATAACCCCTTCCTTCCATTCATTATTAAGATATTTGTGTTTTTACATGTGTCGATTAGCTTACGTCTCCCGTTTTTCGGTACTGTCATAGCTACATTTATACGCTTGAGTGGAATGTCTTTTCTTTTAAACGTTTCTTCTGCCTGGACACTTATTTCTACATAGAATTCGTGGGGACTCGTTATAGAGTCTATTATAAAACTTATCTTTCTTTATTATGAGCATTAAAATCACCAAAATGATTATTTTATTACTAATATTTCCTTTATCGATTATTTCCTTTTCTTCTTCTTCTTTATGCGCCAGGTCTGGAACAGACATCGGCGGTCATGAATCTCCATTCTTTCCTGTTGTTAGCTTTTTGCAGAAAGTTATTATTACTTATGTTGTTGTTCGTGGCCCATTCGTTCAGGCTTTCTACATATGTTAGCCTTTGTTTTCCTCTGTCTCTCTTACCAGATATTTTCACACACAAAGCCAGTCTTTCTATACCATTTTTCCTATAGATGTGTCCTAGAAATTTCATCTGTCTTTTCCTAATGGTGTTAATGAGTTCTCTTGAGGTACATGCTTTTTTCAACACCTCTGCATTAGATTTCTTTTTAGTCCATGATATTCTCATCACCCTTCTTAGAAACCACGTTTCTACTGCCTCCAATCTTTTCCTTGTTTCATTATCAATAGTCCAACATTCACATCCATATAGAAGAACAGACCAAACATACCCCTTCAGTATGCGCATTTTGGTACATATTCTGATATTCCTGTTTTTCATGATACTGCTTAAGATCATGAAGCTGTTTTTAGCTATTGCGATTCTTCTCTTTATTTCTTTGTTGCATTTGCTTTCCTGTGTTATTGTATAGCCTAGATACTGGAAAGAATTGATTTGCTTGATGTTTTCACCTTCACTGGATAAAAAGCATCTTGTAGGTTGTCTTTTCTTAGAGATTACCAATACTTCGGTCTTACTGAGATTGAGTGTTAATCCTTTAAGTCGGCTCTCTTCTACCACCTTATTTAGAATAGTTTGCAGGGCACTTTCTGGTTCTGCTAATAGAACTGTGTCATCTGCATATCTCAGATTATTTATATTCTTTCCTCCAACTTTAATACCATCTAGGTGTTCGATATTCCGGAGTATTATTTCACTGTAGATGTTGAAGAGGTCTGGTGATAAAACACATCCCTGTCTTACTCCCCTCTTTATTGGTTTGAATGCACTTAACTCCCCTTCATAACTAATGGCAGCTTCTTGCTCCCAGTATAGATTTCTTATTATTCTGAGGTCTTTACCATCTATGTCCAGATCTTGTAATATATTAAATAGATCTTGATGTTTGACTTTGTCAAATGCCTTAGAATAATCTATAAAGCATAGATACAGGTCTTTTTGCATCTGGATGCATCTTTCAATTAACATAGATAAGGTGAAAATAGCATTTCTTGTGCTTTTATCTGCAACGAATCCAAACTGGGTTTCTGAAATTTCCGGACGGATTTTACTTCTTATTCTTTTCATGATTATTCTGAGGAGTATTTTTGTGACATGATTCATTAAGCTAATTGTTCTGTGTGATTCACACTCTGTTGCTCCAGGTTTCTTGGGTATTGTGATGAAAATTGATCTGCTTAAGCTTGAGGGGATCTTACCAGTTCCTTTTCTATGATATTAAAAAAGTCAGGTTTGGCATATGGGGAATTCTCGGGTGTGGTATAAATAATTAGAATTAGTAGAGAGTTGTTTTCTGCTTCTATTTGTAGCCAAATCATTTCATTATTATCACATCTTAGTATTTTAGTTTTGTTTACTAGGTCGTTTTTTATGGCTACACTCAGTGCCCCCGATCTACTATTGTTTTAACGGTGTCTAAATATGTGAAAAAAGTAAAGTGTTATGTACTTATAGTAGGATATCGATCTATTCCACTTTGTCCTTGTTAAGCTTTGTTTCCGAGAGGCCTATAACATCAAACATATTTATCTTCTCCACAAACTCTGGGTACCTCATTCTTCTCACAAGGCCACTGTCGGAGTACGCACCCTGTATTAGATATTGTTGTTGTTGCACTAACTATAATCGGGAGAGGATTGAAAGGTGCGACGTGTTGACAGTTGTTTTCTAGTTCTAGTTTATTGATGTCTTTATACATTTTGAGTATCCTATCCTGAGTTTTGTATTATTCTGAGTTGTATGCATTATTTTTCATTAATTAAACACTTCCTTAATTAAGCTTCTCTTCGTTGGTAATCAAAGTGACAAATACGAGCCAAAGCAGAGTGTCCTGCTTGTTACACCACATACATTTACATAGGGCTAATTTTAAAAAGCGTTTTTGGTTTTGTTCACAAATGCTAATGCCACTGTCCTACAGCACCGTTAGCGTTACGCAATCTTCCAAACTCGTACCACACTCCTGTTGCATCTGTTGCTGTTGGTATTGTTGTTTTTGCTGCTGATGTTGAGGCTGTTGCTGCTGGTAGTGGTAACTATGTTGCTGTTGCTGCTGTGGTAGCTAAAGATTTTTCTGCTGTTGGTGTTGGTTGTTGCCGCTTCTGAATCTGCTGTTGTTGCTGCTGCTGAATCTGTTGCTTTGAAGCTATGAAGAGAATGGAATTGGAAAGAATGAGGATAGAAACTGAAAGGGAAAATGAAAGAATTAGGATAGAAACTGAAAGGGAAAATGAAAGAATTAGGATAGAAACTGAAAGGGAAAATGAAAGAATTAGGATTGAAAGCAGAGAAAGGATAGAGATGAAACGCATGAACAGACCTGACCATCGTAGGGACAGCAATGGTATGGATATTAGCGCAATGAAGCAACACTTGCCTATATTCAGAGAAGAAGATGTTCAAGATTTATTTTTGCTTTTTGAGAGGATAGCTGTAGATTATCAGTTCCCTGATGATAAGATGGCTTTATTGTTAAGGTCAACTCTCAACAAAGGAAAAGCATTGGACGTAGTGTTGAGTTTAACACCCGAGGAAATAAATGACTATGAAGTAATCAAAGATAGGGTGCTAAAAAGTTATTCCCTGACACCAGAAAAAAATAGAAAGCTATTTAGAGACAGAAAGAAGGCATATGATCAAACTCATGTAGACTTTTTGAGACAAAAGGAGAAAATGTTAGAACAGTGGCTAAGGTCACAGAATGTAAGTGAGTTTGATAAACTCAAGAACCTAATATTGTTTGAGGAATTCAATGATTGTATTCGAGTGGATATTAAAACCCACATCTCAGACCGAGGGGTTGAAGATGTGCATGAAGCTGCTAGATTGGCAGATAACTATGCCAAAATTCACGCCAGCATAACGCCATATTATGCTGACAAACCCAAAGTGCACAAACCAGAGTCCAAAGAGGCTAGTAAACCAAAAGAGACAAGTGAAAACAATAATAAGAACAGTGGTGTAAATAATAATAGTAACTTAGTTCATTTCAGGAAGCAGACAGATGTAAATAAAGCAAAGGTGGTATGTTTCAATTGCAAGAAAGAGGGCCACAGGAAGAAAGATTGTTGGATCCTTACCAAGAAGCAAGGTGCTATTCTACACTGTGCCAGAGTGCAGAAAGACAGCAAGCAGACAGAAGAAGTGTGCAACACAGGGTCAAGAAACTCAAAAGAAATGCGGCCGGCATCGCCCGGTGTTATGAGTTGTGGAGTCGATGGTTTTTGAGAACAGTCTATCTAGGGTAAAAGAGAATAGCTGTACTCAATCTATTATGCTTTCAGAAGGCCGTGAGGAACAGATGGTTCCTGAAGTCCCGGAAGAGGACGACCTATCCGATTTTCGACCCTTTGTCTACGAGGGGACAGTGTCGACAGAAGTCGATGTACTCAGCAAGAAGAAAATACAGATATTACGTGACACAGGTTCTGCTGTCAGCGTGATCCTGGAGGGCAGTGTGCCGTTAACAGATGCCACCAGTACCGGCGAGTCTGTTGTGCTGAGAGGTGCTAGTATGGAGGCTGTGGAAGCTCCACTGCACAGAATAAAACTCGAGTCGGATATTTTTACAGGTAACATCGTAGTGTGAGTGTGGCGCGCACTACCCGTCAAAGGCGTTTCCATGATATTAGGAAATGACATTATGGGCGGCAGAGTCACTGTCGAGCCCATGGTTAAAGTGTTGGAGACAAATATGGCGGAGGACAAAAACCTACGTCCTGCCAATGAACGCCCAACATGTGCACTGACAAGAGCAATGCAGAAAAAGAAGTCGGTAAAGACTCCTGCTACGCCGTGTAGTGCAACGAAAGATGTGTTTGTCTGTTCTGAAGACACACATGCGAATGAAACAGTGATAACTGAAACACCTGACATCGATTTAAGTGCTACGTTCTTTGCTGAACTAACAACTGGTGATGCAACAGAGAACGATAACATTTTGTCACCAAAGCAGAAATTGGTGAAAGAACAATTGAATGACGAAGTAATAATGCAACTCAGAATGAAAGCTGTTGATGAAAAGACTGCAGATGCAATGGAAGAATGTTTCTACATGAAAGATGAAGTGTTGATGAGAAAGTCGAAACCGCTCAACTCAGGTACAAACGAGTGGGACAGTATTCACCAGATTGTAATACCTAAGTGCTATTGTCAAGATATACTGCGTATGGCGCATGATCTTCCTTTCGCTGGTCACATGGGAGTCCGAAAAATGCACCACCGTATCCTCCCTTACTTTTACTGGCCAGGACTGAGAAGAGATGTCGAACAATACTGCAAGACTTGCCACGTATGCCAAATGGTAGGACGTCCTAACCAACGAATTCCTGTCGCTCCACTCCAGCCGATACCAGCTTTCGACGAACCATTCAGTCATATACTCATTGATTGCGTGGGCCCGTTGCCGAAAACAAAAGCCGGTTTTCAATACCTGCTCACAGTCATGTGTTTATCCACTCGCTTCCCGGAAGCCATTCCGTTGCGGAACATAACAACAGTGAAGGTGGTAGACGCCCTGACAAATTTCTTCACACGTAATGGCCTACCGAAGACAGTACAGTCCGACCAGGGGACTAACTTTACTTCAAACATTTTCAAACAAGTCATGGAACAATTAGGGATAAGCCATAGGCTATCAAGTGCCTATCATCCTGAGAGCCAGGGAGCTCTGGAAAGGTTTCATCAGACATTAAAATCGATGCTTAAAAAGTACTGTTATGAAAACGAGAAAGACTGGGATAAGGGTGTGCCTTATGTACTGTTTGCTGCAAGGGAGGCCACTCAGGAATCCCAGGGGTTTAGCCCATTCGAACTTGTGTATGGACACTCAGTCAGAGGTCCGTTGAAACTTCTACATGAAACTTGGCTAACGGACAGTGAACCGATTGGACTTTTGTCATATGTAGATAAATTTAAAAATAGGCTTTATCATGCTTTTAACCATGTGAAGATTCATTTTCCACAGATGCAGGAGCGTATGAGACAGAACTACGACCGTAAAGCTACAGCTAGAACTTTTGCACCAGGTGACAAAGTTCTCGTGTTTCTACCTTTGCAAAATCAGCCTTTAAGTGCAAAGTTTAGTGGACCCTATGAGATAGAGTCAAAGCTTGGCGAGGTCAATTATTTGATAAAGACTCCTGACCGGAGACAAAAGCAGAGGGTATGCCATATTAATTTACTTAAGCCCTATGTTTCAAGGGAAAAGAGTAAACCACGGGAGGTCCCCATGATTTCATTAGCTAGAGTCCCGACGGATTTATCTAGGATAGAATATAAGTTTGCAGAAAGTAAACTTAATAATACAGATGCCCTTAAGAGTTTAGATACAAGGCTAGAACATCTTCTGGTAGAAGATAAGGAGAAGATTATTGAGCTGGTACATGAATATAAGTCACTGTTTACAGATGTTCCCAGGAGGACACATCTAATAGAACACGATGTAGTATTAACTGAGGGTGCCAGGCCAATTAAACAGCATCCATATAGAGTTAACCCCATCAGACTTGAACATATTAGAGCAGAGGTGAAGTATATGTTAGAAAATGACATAGTGGAAGAATGTGATAGCGAATGGTCTTCACCCTGTGTGTTGGTACCAAAAGCCGACAACACATTGCGGTTTTGTACAGACTTTAGAAAATTAAATAATTTGACTCGTATCCCATTCCTCGTATTGATGACCTCATTGATAAGATAGGTGACGCGACGTATGTGACAAAAATTGATCTTCTCTCCGCGTACTTTCCGATTCCTTTGACGCCACGGGCACAGGAAGTATCCGCCTTTGTGACACCTGACGGACTTTACAGGTATAAGGTCATGCCATTCGGACTCCGTAATGCCCCTGCGACGTTTCAAAGGCTTATAAACACCCTCACTCGCGGTATCTTCCAGTGTAATGCCTACCTCGACGACATAGTGGTGTATAGTACAGATTTCAAGACACATGTCAGTCAACTACGACACTTGTTTGAACGACTGAATGACGCCAATTTGACAATAAACCTGGCTAAGAGTCAGTTTGGACATGCCACTATCGAGTATCTTGGACATGTAGTGGGTGGTGGAAAGGTTAAACCAGTAAATGCTAAAATAGAAGCTATTCAGAATGTCCCAGTGCCACAGACAAGGAAACAGCTCCGTAGTTACCTTGGAATGGCCGGGTATTATCGTAAGTTTTGCCAGGACTTTTCTACGATAGCTTGCCCCTTAACTGACCTACTAAAGAAGAACAATCGCTTTGTTTGGTCTGACAAGTGCCAAAAGGCGTTTGATGAGTTGAAGTTAAGATTATCCAGGGCACCTATTTTGGTGACCCCGCGTTTTGATAGACCCTTTAAAATTGCAGTAGACGCGTGCGATACTGGGATGGAAGCGGTGCTGACTCAGCAGGATGACCACGGAGAGGAGCACCCGGTGTGCTACCACTCACAGAAATTCAATATCCATGAACGTAATTATAATACAAGTGAGAAGGAACTTTTAGGGTTGATCCTGGCGTTAAAACAGTTTGATTTCTATGTAAACAGCTCTATGTACCCGATAGAAATACTGACCGACCACAACCCTCTGACTTTTTTTCTCCAGGGTCAAGCAAAACCAGAGGCTTGTTAGATGGAGCTTATTCCTCCAAGCCTATGACTTAAACATAAAACACCTGAGGGGTAGGGACAACGTCACAGCTGATACTATATCTCGGGTGCTACATGATTGACTGAATAACCCTATACTTCTTTTTTTTTCAAATCATCTCACTTATTCATTAAGAATGTGTCATGATAACCTATCATTCGTTTGAATTTTGATTATGGAATACCTATAGAATACTTGTATCATACAGAAGTCAAGTCTTTTGAAAGTATTAATAATTTTTATAATTATGTATAATATTGATGTTCTGATATATTTTAAATTCATTTGATTCAATTCATTTTATTATGGAAAAGAAATTTCAGTTAAATGTTAATGCAGGATGCAATAAATATATAAATATGCACGTATTTACTTGATATGGATGGATAAAAGTAATTGTCATCACATGCAATTAAGTGGGAAAACTTTGAGCTAGTTGATTTATTATCTTGTTTTATTTTAGTTAATGAATGGAACTAAGTAATAATATGTACAATTTTTATCTTAGAAAGAGATGTAATATCAATTGGTATAAATTAATAGATAATATTGGAAATCTATTGCTAAATTGTTATATCATGGTAATAGAATAGGAAAGACTAGTGGATATTCACTATATTGTATAGGTTGTTATATATGCCATATATCCAGGAACGGAGGGAAACAAAGGTACCTAAAGGTGTGCACTCATTCAACCCTGAACAAACTTTTATATTAAACTTTCAAATTTGCCAAAAACGCATAATAGTGGATTACATTTTAATATTTGGATTACTGTAGTAATCGTAACTAGAGTGTATTTTCTCCTCATATTTGAGAAAAGGGGAAGTATCATCATCTTAGGTATGAACCCTGTTAATGTCAAGTTGACACTGTAATTTAAAGGGGAAGTAACCTATAGTTTGATTCGAGTTACGTATTACTTATCTTTTGGTTTGTATATTAGAAGTAAACTGTTGGAAATTGACAGAGTTTGAGCAATGTTATATTTGTTTAATAGATTAAAACTTTTTGCAAATTTTTGGTGGAAATCCACACAACTGTACCTAGTTAAAATAAGAATGACTAGAATATTTTGGAATTATTTGTACTTGTTGAGACATTAGTTAATATTAATATTAACGGGGAAATATCTGTCCATCACGTTATAATAAAAATTACCATTGGGTAGTGACACTTTTTATAATTTAGTTGTGCCAGTGAGCCATGTTTGCTTAAATTGTCTTATAATCTTCCATTGATTGATGGTTGTTAAAACGATAGTGTTAAGTACGAAAAATGTACCATGTTGAGTATTACTTGGGTAATTATGGTACATTATTTCTTTCATTGGGTGGGGGCGTGTCATATATATTGTTTTTCCAAGAATTGGAACACGCAATGTTTATTCTTCTTCCCCCTCTTTTTCTCATTAAAACAGGATTTTGTGGGCGGGGCTTAGGCTTCCGATCGACTGGCGTTTAGTGTGAAGACAAATGATTCTACTTAATGCTGGGATTCTGTGTTGATCTCAAATTCTCAGGGTCTGGGAACGACTCATTATTTAATAGGGGAAGTTCCTATCGTTTTGTTATGAGTTTTGTAATGTTACCATGATTTTCACCCCTACTGGTAGTGGGTCTGTCCCTTGCACCACTCGGATAGTATTTAATGATTTGTTTTGTCTGAAAGACAGAGAGTTTCAAAATATGTTCCTTTGAGAACGTTTGTGTTTGCACTATTTTATTCTAACTGTACATAATAGATATATTGTATATATTGGACATATCACCTGAAATAAATTATCAACAACAGTTACACTGAAGCTTCCTTGTCAAGTTACTATTCTATTGTGTTGTATACATTACTATAAGATTTATCTACTACTCTAATGTTCAAGGAAGGAAATGTTGGAATACAAATACTGAGTTTGTGCCCAGGACTATAAGAAGAGTTCGTGTAATACTGAAACATAAATACTAATAATTAAAGTCTCCCCTAGGACTAACGAGAATTATCAGCAAGATCTACACAGCTCTGGCCACAAGGGGATTGTGGACGTAACACTACATAGATATATAGATAAATCACTCCGACACTTGTTGCTACATATATATAAAGATAAGTTACTCAGACACTTCTTGCTACATAGATATATAGATAAATTACTCCGACACTTGTTGCTACATAGATATATAGATAAGTTACTCCGACACTTGTTGCTACATAGATATATAGATAAGTTACTCCGACACTTGTTGCTACATACATATATAGATAAATTACTCCGACACTTGTTGCTACATAGATATATAGATAAGTTACTCCGACACTTGTTGCTACATAAATATATAGATAAATCACTCCGACACTTGTTGCTACATAGATATATAGCAAGTTACTATAACAGTAGTTGCTACTACAGACAATTGTATAGACCCAATCATATCGTACAACTTTACTACTCTTGACGCTGAACATCTGGCTGCCAATGCAACTAGAAGGCAGAGTTGGCTTACGCCCTATGTTTCTGGCCCATGGGAAAAAATTCACACCCATTTCAAATGCACTATTACATAAGTTAAGAGTGCCTTTAAAATCAAGTGCCTGCAATAATACAACTCTTTTTCATTATAACATAAACAAAGTAAAAATTTCAATTTTGAAATGTACGTCCTGGTCCAACATTATATATTTGTTTACTCAAACTGTCTACTTGCTATTTAACTAATGGTTTTATAAGATAATTGATTTTATTTTTTCAACACAGGATACTTTATATTTGTATGTTTTACTATAATCAAACTAGGATGCCTCTAGTACAAGATGTATGTTTACATATTGTGACTGATAACGCCAGGTATATATGAGTAAATCATGTTTCTGTTAATCCCGTTGCTTTGACTCCATCTGTCTATCGGTACCTGTCTCTCTCTATATATATTTCTCTCTCTCTTTCTACTTTATTTCAATTGATCTCTCTATTTCCTTTTCTGTGCTGTACATTTTATTTTAATGATGTATAAATAAACGGTTGAACATGCTGATATACATGCAGACGGAAAGAGAGAAGTAGATGATGATACATAGATATACTCGCAGACGGAAAGAGAGAAGTAGATGATTATACATAGATATACTCGCAGACGGAAAGAGAGAAGTAGTTGATGAAGTAGATGATGATACATAGATAAACATTCGGAACGGTGGTCGAGCGGCAGCGCGTAGCGAATGTCATTGGTTCGAATCCTGGTGAAAACTAGATTTTTTTTCCCGGTTCTGGAGGGTATCCCTGAGACTACCCAGCTCTGATAGGTACGTGGCCTTAGTTAGGCCAGAGTAAAGGCGGCTGTGTATAGTGCTGGCCACACAATATCCTAGTATGCCGTGGCTACAGAAACTGGTGAACGCTGCTTCATCGCCCCGTTAGATCAATTTGGTACATAGATAAAATGACAGATATATGGATAGATGGCTAGATTTTGCGAGTGAGACAAAAACAATTATTATTTCAAAGGGCTTATATATTATATGTTTTCAATTTGTAAAATAAAATAAATATAAAGCATCACTCTTTCTTTTCCAATTTAGTCTTTGTTTTCTTGTTCGTTGTCTCTTTGTTTTCACTATATGCATGTGCTTATTATAATACTTCGCTCCCTATTGGAAACTTTCGTCTTTAGATCAAAGTATATAACTATTGATAGGTAAACAGTACTAAAAGTACATCAACAAACAGAATGAAATATATATATATATATATATATATATATATATATATATATATATATATATATATATACATATATATATATAAAGAGAGAGAGAGAGAGAGAGAGAGAGAGAGAGAGAGAGAGATATGGAAAAATTTATCTCTGACACAGATAGAGTCTGGGACAAGAGAATCTGTTAAAAACAACTTAAAGACCTTTCTCTTTGGCTAGTACATCTTCTATTGCAAGTCACACAAAGAGCGCACTGAGCATGCTAATTTAATAGCATGGATACAAGCGCTTTAAAGAAGTGCCCATTCTTATCTTATCTTATATTTCAATTAACAGACAATCGTTGTACTTTTTTTTCTCATTTAAGCAGACATTGTAATTTATTATTATTATTATTTCGGTAACATTTTATATTATTTACTAATGTTATAATTTTCTAGTTATGTCTTCGACTATGACTTTGTTGTACGTATGTTCTTTGAGGCAAAAAAGTATAAAAAGTAAAGTATCCCGTCGGACCGAATTGATCCATAGGGCCGGTGAAGCAGCGTTCACCAGTTTCCGTGGCCACGGCATACTAGGTGATTGTGTGGCCAGCACTATGGACAGCCGCCTTTACTTTACCCCAACTGGGAAAAAATCCTAGCTTCCACCAGGATTCGAACCCAGGACGGACCCTTGGATCGCCAGTCGAACGCGCTGCCGCTCGGCTACCGTGCCCCATCAATAAGTATTAGTCATTGTTAATTCTTCTTTGTTTGCTGGTCATGCACTTAGTACACAAAACAGCCTGGGTTCCAATTCCTGTCACCCTGCAGGATTTTTTAGCCTAGGACTTAATAATCTTCTATTAGAAGGAACGTATGTAAACTCATATGTCAACACTTAGAAATGTCTAGTGTTTAAAAATATAGCATAATTATGTTTAACTCACAACTTAAAGTTTAAAATGCAATGCAAACCTATTCAAATTTCGTAGTTGTTGTTTTTTTAAAATTACATTGTAGGTTTTCTTTTCAAACTGCGACAGTCAAATAGCTCACTACACTATATAAATCATTTTTAATTATTTTCCACTTTTTGAACATATGTTTGCAAATGATATAATTTATATTCAAATTTCTTTTTTTTAAATAGTAAAAGTGTGATGTAATGACTGTAAAGAAAGACGCCTAGGAAATACTATGACAACTTTAATCTATTTATCATTTATACTAATCCTGTTAGCCGTGAACAGTGTCGTATCTGGTAAAGTATCTTTCTTTATTACTCTACCCAAGGTTGGCCACTTGGAACGCATACAACGATAAACACACCCCTTCATTTTTGTTTTACAAAACCGACACATTTGTAAAATAAATGTTATTTGTTTTTTAATTTTTGTTTTAGAAATTGTGATACTTCCAAAGATATACATTTGACATATTTGTTAATTTTAGCTACCATATAAATTAGTATACATTCAAGAAAGTGTAGCATCCCCCTGCCACACACACTTTTCCCCCGTACATTCACCCCTCACTTCACCCTATTACTCAATTCCTTGCCGCCACCTACAGCCCCACTTAATTTTTCTTACAATTCGCCCCTCCCCACTACAATACACTCCTGGCTAAGCCACTAACTATTACGTACACTGTGTTAAAATTTGTATCTTCGTAGTTCTTTATGTACATCCTATCCTAAAAGTTCTATACGTGTCTATATTAAGTAGTGTTTTTCTTTCTTTATTTTTTATAGTAGTCTATATTTTTATTTTCAGTTTTGAACTTAAATTATTATTATTATCCAAGTTTTGAGCCCTCGTTGTTTAGCTCAGTTAACTGGATACTTAGCAGTATACAACTTCCTTCTCTTCACGACTGCACTTGTTTTCTCTTTCTATCTTTACTGTTTCAATCTTTAAACAATTACATTCATCCTACTAATGCTTAAACATTTTAGAAAAAAATAATGTCGGTGTTTAAACTCTAATTTAGAAATACAACCCAATAACAACCTGTTGCAAAGCTCAGATAAACATAGAGACAAAAACACTTTCCTTATCCCTTATGCGAGAACAAACGCATATAAGTACTCTTTCTTCCCGAGTGGCATTTGGGCATGGAATGGGTTGCCTAAACAAACCTGGAAAACCAGCAACTTAACATCATTTAAAACATTAATCAAAATGAAAGACTAGACTCGGACCACGGATGAGCGTAGGACGCAATAATCTTCTGTATAGAAGGAGCGTCTGTAATGTATAAGATAAGATAAGAAAAGCAAAAAAAAAAATATATAAGATCACTATTTTAAGAGAAGAAAGATGTGTGTCTTTAATGTGTATGGTCAATACAATTGTGCACATTTCTGTCCATTTCGAACGATAAATAGGGGCGAAGTACCAAGCGTATGGTGAAACTTGTGACACAAATAATGGCAAATGTGAATCTGGCAAAACCTGGAGTTGTGTGCGTGACCTTGCTAAGAAGTTGCGTTGTCTATGTAATGAGCATCAGTATTGGAATGATAACAAGGAGTGTTCATCGGGTCAGTTATGGAAGTACTATTTCCAACTTAATATGCTTTCAAAAACAAATACACAGATAATCAACAATTTATGTTATGCAATTGTTATATGTTATTTTTCTGCATCAATGTTAAATGATTGTTGAGTTTCTATTAAAGATATATTTAAAAAAAAACTCTCACAGTCTCGCGTCAGAGGTATAAACAAATTAATTAACTTCTTCATAACGTGGATGAACATTAATATGACTGTAACACATACGTATTTGTACAACTACACGGGTTCTCTGTTGTTTGTTTAGGTTATGGTTAACTATAATGCTCACTTAAACCATTTGAAGAATATACAAAGAAGAAATTAATGCATGAACGTATGTACAAATAAACAACTTCACTGGTAGTTAAGCAGAAATCAACACAGTGTTGATTAACCAAGGGCCGGGGCTTCCAGCCCCCAGCCCCAGCCTCCCTACAGGCACAATATTTATATCATTAAAGATCAGAATAATAGGATTTGACCTTTCGTAGGCTCAGGCAAAATATTTATTTAATAGCTGAATAGTTAAATTAAATTTATCTTTTTAAATTACGAAAATATGTTATCCAATGTAGAGCATTTGCAGAACGAAATATCATTGTTAAATGATGATATTGGAAAGTGACCAGATTGTCTCTTGAGCAGTCGTCAAGAATACTTGATTGAAATTGGTTCTGAGCCATGCCAGCATTGGGACTTGGGACGAGGATTTTACTAAGAAACAACAACAAAATAACAGCAATCGTCATTGTTCCAAATCTTTATTTTATCGGTTAAATGTGTGCACCAAGGAGCGCCTACCTAAAACGTGGCTGTGCTACTCGCCATTAAATGGAAGCCTCTACTGCTTTCCCTGTAGGCTGTTGTCAATGTGAGGAAATCAAAGCATTTTTGTTCAACATCCTGGTTTTTCTGACTGGAAACATGGTGAGCGTGCTATCTCACGTTATGAACAAAGCGCAGAGCATCAGAAATCAGTAACAGGAGTGCTCATTCGTAAGCAACAAAATTATCGGATCGACATACAGCTTAAGCATCAATACAATCAAGAACGTGACTACTGGATCGTGTCGTGGCAACAATTAAGTTCTTAGCTGAACGATGTCTGGCAATCCGTGGATCAAATGAAGATATTGGCTCCTCAAGTAACGGCAAATTCCTGGGTATTTTGGAACTGATTGTAAGGTATGATCCATTCTTATCTGAGCACATACGGAAGAATGCAAATCAGAAAAGAGGGCATACGTCGTACCTATCTTCCACAACTTGTGAAGAGATCAGTTTGATAATGGGGCAGCAGGTGTTCTCTAAAATAATGTCTGAAGTTCGCTCATCCAAATTTTTCTCTGTATATGTGGACTCAACACCGGATATTTCCCATTGTGACCAACTTACCTGCATTATACGCTATGTATTACCGACTGGCCCAGTGGAACGTTTTCTTCGATCCTTAAACACAGAAGGCAACAGTCACACAGGCAAATATTTTGCGGAAAGTCTCCTGACATTCCTGGAAGAAAATGAAATCGATGTTAAAAACTGCAGAGGACAAACATGTCCGGCATATACAATAGAATGCAGCCCCATTTTTCTCAGTTTTGTCAACCCGCGTGGTTTATTCCCTGTGCTGCTCACTCACTCAATCTGGTTGGTCAATGCGCGGTGGATAGTTGCCTGGAGACCGTCAATTTTTTGACCATATGCAACAGCTATATGTTGTTCACTCAAGTTCAACTCAGCGTTGGGCCCAACTTATAGAACTGCTTCGTCCACTTCAGTTGTCTGTTGTCAAGCGGCTAAGTGACATAAGATGGCCTGCGCAAGCCGACGCTATGAAGACTTATGTGAAAGGATACACACAAATTAAACAACTTTTCGATAATCTTCTAACGATGACAACCAACCTCAAGATGCCAGGCTTTAGGCTGACTCATTGGCCAAACAATGAGCTTTTTGGAAACTGGGATTATGGCTGAATTTTGGTATGTGTTCCTGGACCGAATTAACGCCACCAGTTGTACTTTACAAGACTCGAAGATGGATCTCAATACATTTGTGCAACTCTACAAATCACTAATTGAATTTATTGACCAGCAGCGGAATGACTTTGGAACTTATGAACTGCGAGGAAAACTCCATAGTGATAATTCTTCTTACAGAGAAGACAGTGTAAGGAAACGAAAACGGATGAAACAGTTTGGTGAGGGCGATGCTTATAAAACGGAGTTCAATCCTTCTGATCGGTTCAAAACTCAAGTCTTCTTACTTACACTTGACAAACTTCGAAGTGCCCTAGTAGGCCTACATCGTTTGGCAGCATACAAAGAGCTGAACCAAACTTTTGGATTTCTGAGGAATATGGAGCATGCGTCCACTGATATGATTCGGTCAGCATCCTCTCGGCTTCAGCAAAAATCTCCAGATGATTTTGAAGATTCTCTAGTAGAGGAATAGCTTCATTTTGCCGCATTTCTCAGAGTGCAATCCTCACAGCAATCTCCCAAGTGTATATCATCCAGCAACCGTCAGCCAGAACTACACTTATTTCTTACCATCGTTGAGGATGGACTGCAGAGAACATTTCCCAATGTAGAAACGGTTCTCAAACTATTCCTCTGCATGATAACAACGTTTGGAAAGGAGAACGAAGTTTTTCTACCTTGAAGAGAGTTAAGAACTCATTGAGGTCCAGAATGGGAGACGTTCGATTGAACATGCTTTGCTTGATGAGCACTGAGTTTGACATTTTGCGCGACATCGACTTTCATGATATTGTGATTGATTTCGCACGCCGAAAGGCTCGAAAAGTAAATGTTGTTTAATATGTGATGCTAATTGTAAATAAACGTTTTAGTACATGGTTTACGTTACTGTCGCCAGACCTGACAGGGTATTAAGGAAAGCAAGAAAAGTTTTGAAGTATTTTTTTAATGGTCAATAATTGATAACATCCGGCCCGCAAAAGTTCTTTGCCCCCGGCCCCCATGATCCTTAATCCGGCACTGAATCAACAACAACACAATCCGCACTAATAATCTAAGAATGATTTTGGTGTAGAAACTACTAAAAATGGTTTTTCCCGAAGCTTTCCGAATGCAAAAAAAAACAAAAAAAACAAAAAAAACAAACGTGTGCTAGAAACTCGTAAAGGCAACGAAAAAGCATTTTGGTGTATTACGTCATAATAAATTTATATACATGTACTCTATACACCATAATAAAATAAACAACACTAAATGAACTAGTAAAACATTATATAAACTAATATTGTAATATATGTATAGCATGTAATAATAGTTTCTATATTGTATAAAATATTATATAAACTAATATTGTAATATATGTATAGCATGTAATAATAGTTTCTATATTGTATTTACATTATTACCTCTCTATCTCCTAACTAACTCAATAAAATATTCTATATAGTCCTACATCATTTAAATAATCACTTTATTTCATCTCTTGTATTTAGAATTAAATAGAATATAGAACTTCGCATGTAAAAATCGACTCAATATACATCTAAACATATATTTGCTCTTTTAATCTCGGACTGTTTTAAAACTTTATTATTATGACTACCTCTAGTAGAGTGTTCAAAAGTTAAGTGTTTTAAACAATTCCTCATCAATTCATTGTTATCTTTGTGAACACAACTAGATCTAACACTTGCATTGATGTTGCAGAAAGATGATTCTGACAAACTAGGACTATATCACAAATTAATAAAAACAATTCTTCAAAAGCTTTGCGTTTAAAAATACAACCTCGAGCCTCGATAAACAACAGTATACACACTGTTATCCATTATGTTATATTCAAGTTCAATATTCATGTATTATTTTTCTTAGTTAACATGTGTTTTTTTCTGTCTGAACAGCTTTTTTTTAAAATAAGCTTAATTGTTCTATTTCTTAACTCCTTATGATTTTAAGCTCATGTAAATTTGTGCCTTTTTTTGCTATTCGTACGTGATATTTTTTTCTCAGATAGATGTTTTGAACATTTAATAAAATAAAGTATTTAACAATGTTTTAGCATTTCTAACACGATGAAATATATTTTTAACTTTTTCTTTAGTTCAACTACTTGAAATATAAAAAATTAAAGTCACAAATACCACCACGAATAGTGTCAGCTTGTCCTGGTCATACAATTCTGAAAAAAAAAGTTTTGTACGCTTTAAAGTTCAATATAGCACCAATAAAACTATCTACGTCAATACCAGCCAAATTGCAGTCAAAGACCTAACACCTGATACATGGTATACATTTACTATTCAAGTCAATATTCCATCGGACCCATATTATGCAGAAAGAAACGGACCTGGCCTATGGAAACAAATTCTGACTGGTTTGTATTTGTCTTGTATTTAATATTCAGTATTTTTTACATCATTTGTTAAGATAATTCATTTTCTAATTGAATATTGTAACAACTCACTAGAAAGACGATTATTACTTGCGTTTCTGTTTTTTATTGGCTTACCCTGCCCTTAGAAAATGAAGATAATTGACCTTTGCCATTTATTCTCTTTCTTATTATTTAATTATAATGACGTGTTAATTGCAAGGCAATTGTACATGATGTTATTTTTTTTCAAACATTCAATTTATTTAAATTATTTTAGTGAAGCTTATTTCACAAACTCGAACCTCTTGTTGCCCCATCGGCTCCATGTTTCTGTTATATATTAAACGCTTGTTTAAAAAAATAGATTCGGGGTTTAGAAGAAGAAAGAAAAACGGTAAATTATTTGAATGTTTATCACCAATTGTCACGAACTTTTTATTTTTATGCCAAATACTAAATAGCTCAAATATTCAAAACATACGGTGAACCATGTGGAGGCATTAATGGCTCTTGTGAATCTGGAAAAACTTGGGATTGCAGTTATGACAACGAGCAACAATCACGTTGTATCTGTAATACTAACGAATATTTGAATGACAATAAAGAATGTTCACCACGTAAGCAAAAACTACAAATACCAGTTTAGCATTATTTTAGTTCTAATAATATAACATATTATTTTTTATTTCTTGTATAATGTCCGATGTATCGGTGTAAACGCTAACCAATTAGAAAATTGCTGTGCATTAAGACCAAGTAAATATGTCATCAGATGAAACACGCACATTATAATATATATGAATTCAGTATCCGAAGGCTAATAAAATTAATTTATATAAAATATTTCACATAACTTTCAATATTAGCTTTTAAATGTGTTTTTTTTTTTTTTGTAGTGGAAAAATCCAAATCTAGTAGCCATTACGTACGTCATTAATAATTAATAATTACAAACTCGTTTAGGAAAAATTTATATCAAATCTTTTCCTGGCTCTTAATTAAGCTTATAAGAAATATATATATATATAGGTTTATTTGGGTTGGCTTTGTTTATTTATTTTCACTGCAAAACGTCACTTCAGTTTGAAGCTATTCCGAACCTCGCCACTTTTAGAAATGCTTCAATTTTTTTTAAAATTAAAAGTACCACAATTCAGCTTAGGAAAAGAATGGCCATAAAATAATTGTAGAATATTAGATAGCGGCTGGATAGCAGAGTCGACAGTGAGCTCGACACACAAGCTTGACATCATGGGTTAAAACTTCGAACCCCGGTGCAGACAATCAGAAAAAAAAAAAAAAACTCCACCGCTAACTAGGAGAGGAGATGGGCGTCGCCTGTCTGCCAAGTTCACTGAAAGCCCACAAAGACCGTTACGGTTAAGAGATTTAAAAAAAAATAGATAGAAATTAAGCATTAGAATTCATTTCAACATCAATCCATTGACCTTTGTACTTCATCATTGTTATGCCGCTGTTCTATAGGTATTTGGTTTAATTTATTAAATTGGTTACTTATATAGCGCTTCTATCCATGCTAATTCAGCATGCTCAGTGCGCTCTGTAAACACATTGCTGCCTGCAGGCGCAAATATGTATACAGGCCCAAAACTCCTGCAGGGCGACAGGGATCCGTCGGCGGCCGGGCTAGAACCCGCGACCTGTCAGATGGTGTTTTGGTTGACAGTCCGGTGATCTAACCGCTAGGCCAGCCGGCTTCATTACATACCCCTATTAGTCTATTAGCTCGTTCATACGATGTAATACTATTTGACTATTCTTATTTTTTAGTTGAACAACTAGAAATATTTAACATCCAAGTCATAAACGTCACCAGAAGAATCGCCACCTTGTCCTGGTCATACACATCTCCGTATAAACGTAATCTACTATTCCAAGTTACTTATGGCACCAACAAATCTTTCTACGCTAATGCCAGCCAAATTACAATCAAAGATCTAACACCGAATACACGGTATACATTCACATTTTACGTCAATGTTCCACCAGAGATGTATTATGAGGAAAGAAACGGACTTGGCACAAGGAAAACCGTAATGACTGGTACTGGTTTGTCTGTATTTTTATCCTTTTTTTCGTCCTTGTTGCTATTTGCAAGTACACAAATTAGAAAAGTTTTAGTTTTTGCAAATGTTTCTTTTTGAGTCTTTGAAACTACTATAGAGAACTTGCAATCACTTGACAAAAAGCACGTGTTGTTTGTTTACTTTGTATAGTGGTGACATAAATGGGAGTCGTATTACTATAGGCTTTATTTTTAAATATCATCATTTCAACAATATGAAGCAAAAAATATATATAACACTGTCATGCGATGAAAATTAACATTCACAGGTAAATTTAAAACCATTAAAAATCAATGGACTAGCTCAAAATATTTAATTGAAGATGTCGATTGTCGAAAGGTAGCTTACTATTAAAAGTAAGGGTAAGGCAGGCGTTGCATTGTTTCACAATAGCTATTAAAGAACAATAAAAGCCTTAAATCGTGTTTACTTCGTGGACGGACTACTACGGATTATTATCAAAGTTAAATATCAAGATTTATGGCAACAAATTTCTTATATTTTGGGTGTAAAAAAGACATGGTAAAAACAATTGTATTATACCAAGTCTTTAACATGGCTTTTATTTACATTGTACGTTACCTAGAAACATAAGCAACGCCTAATGTAAAGGCTCTATTTAGAAAATATTAAATTAATTTTAAGCAGTATGGTCGCTTTGTTTATTTATTCAACCAGAAATCTGTATTCCCAGTGCTACTTATCTTATTATCAACACTTTTCTCTGATTGTTAGGCTATTGAATTGGACTATACGTTTTTCATTCTCTCAATGAGCTGATAAAATATAAATCTAGGCCTAATTATTTACAACATGGAAAACATTTCATTTTTTTATTTCAACAACAAAGATACACATTAAATGGTAAGGCCATTTTCACACTGTGAATGAGTTGGGACATTCAGTTTTTCTTAATAATTAAAAGATAGTATCGCGGAAACATCACACAATTTCTGAGTCTGAAATACAAACTGAGATGGGATATATGAGCTTACAATTTACCGTTCTAGCTAAGCAAGTTTCATGGAATTTCAGACTTCATGTACTCAATCCAAAAGATAAAACTGTGTTGTTTTTTTGCACACCACACTTATCTTTTGCTCTCAGCGACTTGACACTTGACATATTTCAATATATTGGCCTATATTTATGTATGTATATATATATAATATCATTTAATTAAAAGGTTTTAGTTAATGAATCACTTTTAATGATAGAAATAAATTTGGTCTCCAATTCAGTAGACAACAAAATAGTTTCCAACTTTGTTTTGATACATACATTCTATCTGTTCTTACCATTTGTTGTTTTTTTTTAAGTTTTTTTTTGTAATGTAAAAACCTTACCAGAGCCCATAGTCAAGACATATGGTGAACTCTGTAACATCGATCTTGAATTATGTGAATTAGGGTCAGCGTGTGTTCCTGACCGCTGGAGACAGTGTCGTTGTCTGTGTGCTGAAATTCGGTACAGAAATGATAACAGACAGTGCTTATTGAGTAAGTTGTTATTTGTGTAGAGGATGTAATAATAGTTTCTATTTTTTTTTTTTTTTTAGATTGTCTCGGTAGTTTATGTAGATGTGTTTATTTACATTTAATTTTGGTTTTAGAGAGTATGTGAGTTTCATTGAGAGATAGCTATTTATTAAGACGTAATAAATTATACTTTCACATACTTTATTAAACTTTCAAGTACGCATTTTCTTTTGCATTCGCAAAGCTTTTGGAAAATCTATTTCTAGTACTTTCTGCTCCAAAATCTTTATAATAACCTATGAGTCCATATTGTGTTTTTGTAGATTTCTGGGTTGTTTGTTTTCTGCATAGTTACTGATGTAGTTTTTTATATTGAACATAAGTTCAAGAATATTTTTTTTTTATTTCAAACGTACATTGAGTGGCTTGAGTTATTATAACCGTGAACAAGAAACTAGACAGACAACAGAGAACCCATGATGACGTAACAAAATTCAGAGAAAACGATTTCCAGATGAGTAGTCTAGAATTTATTGGCATTTAATAAAATTAATACTATTTGGCTGTGTCAAAAAAGTTAGGTAAACTAGTAAAATGTGTGAATGTACAAGTCTTAAATTCCATGCATGCATGGTGAATCTTAAGTTTAAACGAAAACCAAAATTTCCGGTCCCATTCGTTCATTTGCTATCAACACATGTCTGTGTGCTGCGTTACTGGTTGTACTGCGAGTAAGAAAAGATGTAGAAGATACAATTTTATTTCATTTCCAAAAGATATTGCCTAAAGAAAAAGATGGATTGTGAACGTCATACGTGAAGAATCACCTATTTATATTCTCAAACTTATTGCTTGATGCAAAAGAATTTTCCTTTTTAATATTTGTATATCTTCGGAGTGTGTTTTTTTTTAATAATCACGAAACTCTAATCTTGACTATTTTATAAAAATATAAATAAGCTAAATTTAAGTTGCCGCAACTAATACTTCGAGTTGGCCTATTAATTATCACCTACTCACTTTTGGATTGCTGATAACTTATCTGGTAGCCTTTGTATATTTCTAAAAGACCGGTACTGGCCATCGAGGTTGAAATGAATTGTCAACACCAGCAAAAAAATGATTTTTGTTGCCAAAAATGGACCGGAAATTCGTGAACACGTTTAAACATGGCCTTTTAAAATTTCAGGCGTCATTAAGACTTGTCCATACATTAATGTAATTCAGAAAATCTATATAATTTAAAGTCCAAATTTTAATAAAAATCATTTATTAATATTTTATTACCGCAATTTTATAGTCATAGATGGGATATCGTTTTTGGTAAGGTTAAATGTTTACTATATGTTAACCCTCTTGGATTATAACATCTTATTGCGCATGTTTATAAATCGATCAAAGGTACGGTCAACAACGTTGGCTAATATTCACACTTTCGCAGTTGTTTTAAAGACTATTTTAAAGCTTTGGGTTTAATGGTATAGAAGGCAGAGGATGCCATGTTTAGAGAAAGTCTTAGTGTTAGTCTTAAAGTTAGTAGTACTTTAGTTGCTGAAACGACGATTGCAACTATGTTGTTTTGCGGTCTAAAAAATGCATAGTCATTCGAGTTCAACTATTATTACGGACACTGTATTATTTTCGCCAATTTCAAGTTAGTTCACAACATGTATTTATCTATCTAGTAGCTAATTCTCTATTTAGTGAGACTGGCTGGTAATACACCGGACTGTCAACATAACGGTCCGGGTTCTAGCCTGGCCTGCCTTGCAAGAGTTTGGGCATAGGACGTACTAATCTTCTATCTATCTAGAAGGAACGTCTGTAGACTTATAAGTCAAATTCAATTTAAAAATTCAATTGAACACAGATATATGTCCTAGGCGCCAGGTATTCTCTTAAATGTATATTATACACATACACCCTACGCGTCCCATGATAATTAGACGAGTATTGAGACCTAATATGTTGTTTGAATTAGGCTGCATTTTTTTTAAAAGTTAAAATTGATTTTATTTAGAGTTTGCCCATTTTTTGCAACTCGTTCCCATGGTCGATTCTGATATGATATTATAAATAAATAAATATATATATATATATATATATACTTATTATTAAATCTCTTTACATAAGAGTTAGAGTCTCTTTAACTCGCCAACATATAAAATGTGTAGACTCTATTATTTCTTAGCCTATTCTGTACTTAGAATGTGATTTCATGCTTCAGATTCTATTTTTATCTGCTTCGCCCAGACAGACCCGTCAACAGTAGCTCAGTAGACCCTAAAGTTGGATGGCTGGCTATCTATATAAACAAACAATATTGCAATACCAACTGCATCATAACAAAAGAACAATATGCACACCAGAAGAAGAATTATTGTTCGTCAGCCCCAGGCCATACTATCTACCATACGCAATAAGAAATATATCGTCAAGACTTCAGTCAGCCAGAATACAGTAGATGACTGCTAATGAACTTTTTCTTGCATGATAAATTGTGTGATTGTGTGTGCGCTTGTCTATTTTTATAAGTATATTTTTGTGCTTGTATACAAATTACAAATAATTCTTTTATTTTGTTTAAAATATGCTGAATTACAAGACAAATTTCCATTCGTTTGGATAGAAAAAAAAATCTTATCTTATTTAGCTAGCTATCCATTTTTTTTCTTGAAATGTATCTGTCTTTCTATGTTTTTTAACAAAACTTTGAGAAAGTACATACTCTTTAAATAGTTTGGCTCATAGTAATTAAAATCGTGACTCACTTTTACAAGAACGAAGACCCTCAATATTCAATCGCACCTATTCTTTGTGAAATGTAAAAATTATTTTTACTGTTTTTTTTTTCCAGTAAGAAAACTTGAAATATTAAATATTGAAGTTTCAAATGTCACCACAAGCAGCGCCAGTTTGTCCTGGACGTGTGAATATGCCAATAAACGATCTGCTCAATTCAAAGTTACCTACGGAACCAATCAAATTCTCTACGTCAATACCAGCCGAATCACAGCGAAATACCTGAAACCGAATACAAACTATACATTTACAATTCAAATGACTATTCCACCAGACATGTATTACAAAGCAAAAGAAGGACCACGCATTACACACATCATACAAACGGGTTTGTTTTAGATTGCTAGTATTCCAATCAGATTAAAATAAGATTAAACACTTTATTTCACTTTAACGACGAGTGAAACGAAATGATAAGTGTACATGCACTTTTGGCAACGTGACCATTTTATTTACTGTTTATATTATTTTTATAACGTTCATTATTTGAATACATTTCGTCTACTTGCTTGCTTATTGCGGCACACATTTGCTGCGAAGGTATAATAGAAATAATAGAAATTTAGAAAACAATAAACTTTTATTAGTCATCACCCATTGTTTTGTTACTTAAAACAGTTTTTCTATAAAAGTACCATTATATTTTGTTAAGCAAAAATGTCAGATGAGCAAGCAGGTGTTATTTAAAAAAAATAAGTTTGTGGACCTATGCTGAGGGGTGGGATTAGAAATATTTTACTATAGCAAACGTAAATATGAATATAATGTGGACTGGAGTTTAGAAGATTGCATTAAGTATATTTAGAGAATAATGTAAGAAACCCTGTGAGATAGCTAGGTTTGCAGTGGGGGGGGGGGGTGGAGGGGAGAAGTGGCAGTGTATTGTAAGATCAGGGAAAAAATGAAAGGGGCGAATGAATGTCAAATTCGGGGGAGGGGTGAATAGTGATATATAGATGTATAGTGTACGAAAGGGGAAGTAACAAAATTGTGTACTAGTAAACAATCATATCATATATATATATAAATCTCAAAAGGAATATGTATGTATGTATGTGGGTATGTACATACCGCATAATCTTTTTAAATACTGGACATAAAAACGTGAAATTTGCTACAAATATTCTTTGCGTTACGGCGGTGAACACTGTCAAGGTTTAAAAAAAATTAAAATGACCGCAGTGGTCAGTTTGGTCAAAAAACGCGAAAAAAACACAACTTTTGATTCACATTGTCTTTGCCAGTACAACTTTTTATAGTTTTTCGTCACAAAGTTAGAAAAAAAAGGATGCACTGAGATTATTTTTATGACGTCATCAATCTTTGCGCATGGATTTTTTAGCAATGAAGGGACATTTTTCATTCATGTTTAAATTGACGTCATCAAACTATGTGCATGGATTTTATTATCTCAACTCAATGACGGGAACAAATTTTCTTCATGTTTAAATTGTCTACGTGCCGTAAACAACATAAATTCTTTACACTACCAATACTGTAGTTGATTTTCTTAATCTATCACTACTTTAATACTTTACACTGTGAATACATGACTTAAAGCTAATTAATAATTTTAAACTTTACAAACATAGGACAAAGCAAATAGATTTAGCATTTTTTTTCTGTTTCGGGAAGTAATACCGACGCATTACTAAGCTTATTTAAACGCAATGGTCCTGGTTACACTCTATATTTAAGCTTATAATTATATGGCGTCATCAAATTTTGCGTATTTATGCGTTTAAGAAGGGAAACAAATTTTGTTTTAATCTGCGTCGTAATTTGTAGAGTGCAATATTTAAATAGTTTAAGTTACCGGAAAAGACTATTGCTTATAACTCCATGGGTTATTTTATACAGTTCCGAGAACTGGGCACCTTTAGGCTTATCGCCTTGGTAACGACCATTGTTTAAATTACCGGGCAATGTTTAAATTACCGGGCAATGTTTATAATACCAGGCAATGTTTAAATTACCGGGCAATGTTTAAATTACCGGGCAATGTTTATATACCGGACAATGTTTAAATTACCGGGCAATGTTTAAATTACCGGGCAATGTTTATAATACCGGGCAATGTTTATAATACCGGGCAATGTTTAAATTACCGGGCAATGTTTAAATTACCGGGCAATGTTTATAATACCGGGCAATGTTTAAATTACCGGGCAATGTTTAAATTACCGGGCAATGTTTATAATACCGGGCAATGTTTATAATACCGGGCAATGTTTAAATTACCGGGCAATGTTTATAATACCGGGCAATGTTTATAATACCGGGCAATGTTTATAATACCGGGCAATGTTTAAATTACCAGGCAATGTTTAAATTACCGGGCAATGTTTAATTTGCCGGGCAATTTTCAAATTGCCGGAACTAAATTTTTAAAGTTTTAATTCGTGTCGTATACGTTTTATAAACATTATTTCATAAGGGTTTCATTTGTTATTGTTTTACATGTTGAATAGAAAAATTAATTCTAAGTTTGCTTCCAAAGCAACAATAAATAAATAAATAGCAAAAAAACAAAAACAACACAACATAGGTCTGCGACTTAATGTTTGTCGTAAAAAAAATATATCAAACAATCATTAAAAAAAAAAAGTAGTGTCGAATGTTCTTAATCAATGAATAGAACAAAATATATTCATGTTTTAATTTGCGTCGTAATTTATAGCGGGCAATTTTGTAATTGTTATAATGGGTGATGAGTAATGATTTTAACGGGTAATTCATGTTGTAGCGGGCAAATAAAAAATTACCTCACGTTTAAATTCGTGTCGTAGGTCATGCGGGCAATCTCATTATAACTGCCTGAGTAGTTAGAGTGTATGTAAACATAACTTTTAGCCGGTTCGGAGGACCGGGCACATAACGGCTTGTTGTATATATTTATGGCAGACGTAGATATCCTTTCTCATTTTATTATAGTAGCGTCTCTATCGACCGCTGCATTGCGGAAAATGGTAACTTTCAGTGACTGCGTATATAGGAATTGTGCATTCTGTTCTATACCTATTCTGTGTATACGTCTTATAAACTTTGTAGCGGGAAATTTTTCAATTGCCAGGCAATGTTTAAATTGCCGAGCTCAACGTTTTAAAGTTTTAATTTGTATCGTATACGTCTTATAAACTATGTAGCGGGAAATTTTTATATTGCCGGGCAATGTTTGAATTTGCCGGACCAACTTTTTAAAGTTTTAATTCATGTCGTATACGTTAAATAAACTATGATTCACATCGGTTTCAGTTGTTATTGTTTTTCCTGTTGAATTTATAATTTAATTCTAAGTTTGCTTCCAAAGCAACAATAAATAAATAGCAAATAACACTAACAAAAACAAAAAAAACAACAAAATAAATAAATATTGATCTACGAATAATGTTGTAGCAAAAAAATATATCAAACAATCATTTTTGAATTAATAGTACTTTTTAAATGACATGTGAGTTCTGTTTTACAGAAAGAGTTTAATTACCCAATAAACTCACAAAATTCGATCATAGTGGTCATGCTTTGAGCAAGAAATAAAAAAAAATTATTATTATTTGTTTTTCCTTTTTAGTTGTATATTGAATTGGTGTATAATAAAGTGTGCAAAACAAAAATAAATACTGACCACAAAAAAATACTACTTTATTTATGTTGCAAAAACAAAACTAAAAAAATATAATGTGTCAAGCATATTCTAAAAAAAAGCCCGTTCGAAGAATCGGGCACATATCGGCTTGTAATAAAATATATTTGAAAAACGAATATATTTATGTCTAAATATCAATAGTTGAAAGGTGTATTTGAAAATTGTGAAGTGTAATTAAAATCCCTAGCTAAAACGTACTTTTGTACGGATTGAGGTGGGAGAATGTAGCTATAATTGGAAGACAGTGTTGTCAACTATTTAAAACGTCTCTGTGCAAAGTTTTATCTTGATAAAATGACAGGAAGTGGGTCAATTACTCTTCGGAATGACCGGTCCGCTAAAAATAAACACACACATATATAACAGAATTTAGCCAAGTTATATTAAAGTGTTGAAAATAAACCACCAACAAGATGGCGACATACAAGTAGAAAACCAAAGCTTAGACCAAGTGAATCACTTTGTATACCTTGGAAGTGTGGTCAGTGCATCAGGAGGAGCAGACGAGGACATCGAACGTCGAATAAACCTGGCGCGACAAGCCTTTGCCAATTTGAAACAGGTCTGGAGATCTACATACATCTCTGTCAAAACTAAAGTAAGGATCTTTAACACAAACATTAAAACGGTCCTACTTTATGGGTCTGAAACATGGCGAACGACAGAGAAAACTAAAAATAGACTCCAGACCTTTGTTAACAGATGCCTAAGAAATATACTCAAAATAAAATGGTTCGACAAGGTAGAAAACTCCAAGCTGTGGGAGAGGTGTGGACAAAGAACAGTAGAACAACAAATCATGGAAAGGAAGTGGAGATGGATTGGACACACCCTCAGGAAAGATAACAACAACAGAGCTAGACAGGCCTTAGAGTGGAATCCCCAGGGTAAACGGCATAGAGGAAGACCCAAGCGAACATGGAGACGAAGCATACTGGATGAAACTGAAAGAACTGGAAAGAGCTGGGAAGAATTGAAGCGACTAGCAAGAGACCGTGAAGAGTGGCGTGCTTTGACAGAGGCCCTATGTTCCACAAGGAACCCAAAGGACAGATGATGATGATGATATTAAAGATTTAAAAAAAAACATCAGAGGCAATCAGTAGTCTTACACAGTATCCATCATACTAGGCCTCCGGTTTGCATTGTGGTTCCTTTCCATTCTTATTCCGTTTAAACATCTTTGTATTTCATAATTAGTTGCTAGTTTTTCGCACGTATGTAAGGAATAGGACAGAAGGCAACTTAAGCAACAAAGTTGCTGTAAACATAGATTAAAAAAAAAAGCCTGGGACTTTAAATTAAACTTAATGATCTTAGAAAAACAACACTTTACGATTAACAAGGAAATAGTTTTCAAGTGTTTTTGTCTGTTAAAATAATTATTGTTTAATTGACAGAATCTCAGCAACAACAAGTAATAAAAGCTACAGGTAAATATGTTTTTCAATTCTTACAGCTTATGAACGTTGTTTATATATTTCATGAAATCAGAATAGCATGAATAAATAGTATAAAAACTAATATTCAGAAACTGTTATGTGTTATATCAAAACAATTGTACCCAAGGAACGTTATAAACTAAGTCAAGGTTGGATAACTGCAACAGTTGCCTGTGGGATTTGCCCCAAGACCAGCTGCAGATACTAAAGAGAGTGCAGAATGTTTTGGTGCGCATTGTTTCGAGGGAGAAGAGACGGTATCATATATCTCCAATCCTAAGGGATCTCCACAGGCTCCCGGTGATAAAGCGAATAAATTACAAAATTATGTCCATTACGCACGAATGTATAGATGGCACTACCCCTTCCTATCTCCAACAACTTATATCAAAGCATGAGCCATCAAGGGAACTGCGCTCTTATTCACAGTAACCCCTTAAAACTCCCAGTGTGGCTGGACACAAGACAAGTAGAAGTACCTAGAAGTCGTCTCATTTGAATCTGTGGCGCCTTCTTTATGGAACAGTTTACCACAAAAACTGAGAGAATCTGTTCGGTCTTTAAAAAAAAAAGCTTAAGATCTTTCTCCTTGGCTAGTGGCTGTGTGCCTTACATAATAATACATCTGCCACAACAATTCACACTCAGAACGCACTCAGAACGCACTGAGCATGCTGAATTTAATATAATGGATAAAAGCGCTTAAAAATTATCATTATTATTATTATTATTGTAATTATATTATCACAAAGCCATTCATAGTAGAAAAAAAGAAAAAGACAAATACATTTTATTGGTCTGGTAAAGACGTATTTTTTACTCCCTTTATATTAAGTTGAAATGTCTGCAATCGTCCGTCAATCGTCAATGCATGGTGCAAAAATTGGCTTCGATTTTTCGACCACTTCCCGTGGTCCGATCGAGCTGAAATTTGGACAGCAAATTTGTGGCGCCTAACAATACATCCTATCAAATTTTCAGTTAAAACAACTTAATAATACTACACTTATGACAATATTCATTTCTTAAAAGGAAAGTATAAGAAATATTTTGATTTCGCGTTAAAAATGCCTGTGAAACTTTTTATACTTTTTCGGCGCAAAGCTGGAAAAAAAAATATTATGCTTCACACATTTAAACAAAAATGCGCAATCGTTATAATTAGATATGTATTTGCCGACAATACCGATTCGAAATTTTAGTATTGTAGTGTTGTGTTTACTGCAAGCCGTACATTACCAATTGGAAATTTTAGTGTTGAAATTCATAAAGTATGATATTACTTATTTGTTCTATACATTAAACACATGGTTTGCAAATAAAGGGAGTATAATAAAAACTTCGTTTTTACGGTTTTCTTGTTAAATGTATGCACTGTTGTTTTACAGAGGCCTACACATTATGTTAAGGTACAAGCGCCTGCTCTTTATTACCGATCGAATGATCGGTCACCTGGTACTATATATATATATCATATATACATATATACTATTTTTTCTCGTATTTATAGTATAGGATATATCATGTTATTTATTCTTTGATAATTTTACGTTTTAAAACTTTGTTTGTTCATAACTTGCTTTCTATAAGAAAAAATTCATAAATGTGATGCTCCAATAAAATTGCCACACATTTCGTTTATTCTTGCATTATGCAATTTCCCTGTTTTTCTCATTTCAGATATCAGCTTAGTCTTCCCAATGGTGTCAACTGCCTTATTGTTGGTGACCATTGCAGTAAGCATATGTCTGGGTTGCAAATGTAAAAAAAGGTAACATTTTTATACATTTCTTTTCGATTATCAACAAATGATACAATGTTTTGTGTTTTACGTATAAATTTGCCAATGTGTATGTTGGTTTAAGTTATAAAACATGTGAATGAGTATTTCATAAAGTATTGTTGTTGTTTTTTAGTTGTTGTAGAAAACCAAATGAAGAAATAAATGTCTACAACATGACAGTTGACACTCAACAAGATAATCATCATTACAGTGGTAAATATTGAAGTCATTTTTACCTTTCTATGCCATTCTACAAATAATATTTGTATATTATTTTAGCTATATCTGGTTAACAATATTAATTGAATTAATATATTTTACATAAATATGGACATAAAATAGGCGATAATTTCAAATAAATTGATAATCAATTTGCTACGAAACACTTACAATAATCTGCCGGTTGAGGTCTTTGGGGTTCCATTCTTTTTGTTTTTAAAATAAATAGACCATTATTTAATCAATTTAGATACCGGTTTTATTGACAGCTTAGCTAATATCTTTTATTCACACGTCTGTATTATTTCAATAAACACTTTTTTTTAAAATACAAAACCTATTTATAATATTTACAAAAAGTATTTATGTAATTAAAATTATTTTTACTCTATAATAAAAAGTAAATTTTACTTAAATTTTGTATAAGATTTCTTATATATGTACATTGTGTCTGTTTCAGACATAAAGTGATGAAAGAGAATGATAAAAGGAAGGCTGCTGGAACACGTACATACGTTAATGTCGTTAAAGTTGACACATTTGTTTGAATTGCGTCTATAGGTCCTTACTACACGTATTTCACATCTATATATCTTTAAACATATTTTAAAGTAGTTGCACATTTTATAATTTATTTTATCGTTTATCACACTATAGAGCAGGTTTCAGGTATATGCGGATCTTTCCGGAGCGAGCATGTGATTATTGTCCCATGGTGGAGGATATATTTATGTGAAAACAAGGGTTATGGAAAAAAAGACATGCACCATTATGCTGATAGGCATTGTCATGTCGACCGAATGGATGTGTTCTCTGATTGTGCTTTGATTTCTTTTATATAGGCCTACCAAATACTATTTATTTAATTATTGATTGAGTACGCTGGCTCATTAAACAAAGTAGACTTGTTATTTAGCTTGGCACTTAAAACGACAACAGACATTTGATTATCCACTATTTAATGAATACTAGCGCAGCAAGAAATTTGCTGAATTTTATCTACCGTACGTATAATATTAGACTACATCTAATGTCGTTTGTAGATAATTTAGTCAAGTGAAATATAGCCAAATATAAGTAATATTTAAATGTAAAGAAATGGGCAAAAGCACATGTGCTCTTAGTCTGTCCAGATATTATACTGAGTCAAGATCCTATACTAGCTTTTAAGTCTATCTAAGTTTAGGTCAAATTGAGACAATTAGTGTGCTATTTTATTAAACTGACACTGCACTGTAAAACTGACTGTAGTTTTTCCTTATCATTCTTTCTAGCTCTACAATTTACCTAAAGTTATGAAAATATCTTTAAATTTTTAATTCAGATAATTACACTTTTTGACTTTATAAATTTAATGTTATCAGCGTTTAAAAAAAATGAAAAAAATATTGATTTAAACATTGATACACACATAAACATATATACGTGTGTGTGTGTCTATGTGTGCTTGTATATGTGTGTAAAGACTTTATGCATGTGTAAATATTATAAAAAGACTTTATTGTACACTAGTTAACACATAATTATTCAAAAGAAAAATTGCACTTTGGGTATACTATTTCATTCTGTTGTATGTCCTTACTGTTCTTTTTTCAACAAAGATATATTATCTTACACTTTATTAATCCTATAATCCTATACTATAATACGAGTAATAATTGTATATATTATTATATAGTACCAGGTGACCGATCATTCGATCGGTAATAAAGAGCAGGCGCTTGTACCATAACATAATGTGTATGTAAAACAACAGTGCATAAATTTAAAAAATACGTCTTTACCAGACCTATAAATTATATTTGTCTTTTTCCTTTTTCTATTATGAATAACATGGGCTTTAAATTCGAACAGTCGAAGCAGATTTTTATTTGTGCAGTCTAATATAAAGATTTTGCCCGATAACCTCCTCGCCCCCCCCCCCACAAAAAAAAATAATAATAAAAAATAACAAAATTAAACAGCTTAATCTCATTTCAAACCCTAAAAAAACCATGTCGTCTAGAGTTGTCAGTTTTAAATCCAACAGAAATATATCTCATTTATGTCATTATGTTATGTATTTAAAAGACTGAAAATGAAAAGTTTAAATTTAATATATCGTGAATTACGTTACAATTTGTAGTTCTTCTACCCGTTTGACTAACTGTCAAACTTTCTAGTGACCCCTCCCTTCGTCACCCCATTCAAGCTAACAATGAGTTACGGCCGACAAGTTAATTTGACATAAATTAAAAAGGTGTACGAATAAATGTAATACATTTTTTCTAGTTTACCAGATTTCATATTGAATTCGTAACATAGTCTAATAGTAATTTCTTACTTGGGCACATATATAAATCTAAAGTAAAGTTTGTAAATCACTTGTAAAAAATATCTTATACAAAAAGTATTTATTTATTATTTTCAATGTTTTCAATGTATTATTCCAAACATTGTAAAAAGTAAAGTAATATATAGTTTAGTGTAAACCTTTTTTAATATCCTCTATGTGTGTTACTATTTAAATAAACTATCGCGGCAAAATATAATGTCGATTAATTAAAACAATGGTATAATAAACATTTTAAAAAATTGTTTAAATTTTGAGCATTACACTAGTTAAATACTAAATAATTAAAGTTGAAATTATGTTATTCATTGAAAAGACTGCAAATGAAAAGATTATAATATAGGCTACGTTAGATGATTTGCTTAATCCCCCCCCCTTGCACCCCCACCCCCTCAATAAAACTAACAGTATATTACACTTCTGACTATTGTTATGAGGAAATTACGAATAAATTGAATACATCTTTTCTAGTTTACCAGATTTCGAATTGACAATGTTAACATATTCTAATATATCTTACTTTGTTTAACCTATATAAGCAAATCATACATATTTTAATGAAACATTCGTAAACATTTGTATTGAATAAAAAAAAAGTGGATACTAATACAGTGTATACTATTTATAGTGTACAGTATACTACTACATTGTATACTACAAACGGTGTAGTGTATACTGCTACAGTGTACACTATATACGGTGTAGTGTATAATGCTACAGTGTACACTATATACGGTGTAGTGTATACTGCTTCAGTGTACACTATATACGGTGTAGTGTATACGGCTTCAGTGTACACTATATACGGTGTAGTGTATACTCCTACAGTGTATACTATATACGGTGTAGTGTATACTTCTACAGTGTATACTAGACTATATACAGTTATACAGTTTTTGTACCAAAAAAAAAAAGATTTCGACGTGTTTTTTTTCCAAACAATGTTAGATGAAAGAAAGTTAAAAATAGACCTTTAGTTTGATGAAACTTCATCTAATCTTGTTATTATTTAAAAGGTAAACTATTATCTCACTATTAATTAAAACGTAAATATTTATTTGTTTTAGTCTAAAAATATATTGAAGTTTAATGTAAAATACATTGAAAACATTATTATCTAAAAAAGCCTCGAGGGCCGCATACTATTATTTGTCACCCACTGGCTGTAGTTTGCACACCCCTGCATTACATAAATTACACTTGGTCTTACTATAAATTATATCTGTTATCGGTGCCGGTGCGCAACAGTTACCAGTAGTCTAAACAATAAATTAAACCTCTTTCTGTTGCTGTACGGGTATTTCCGAAACGTCATATCTGCGACGCAACAAAACACCGCTCTTGAAAGCCGCACTACACGTGGGTCGAGAAATGGCATGTTTTCACGGCCAAAATCAATTATCAACGATAAATCTAATGAATATTTTTGTCTAACGTTCGTTTCCGATTTTTAATTGTGAGGCCGAAAAGCTGTAGATTTTTTTTTAGGTGTAACAAGTCGTGCATTAAAACATGAAGATAATCGTTAGAGCGCTTTTGAAGAAATTTTCCATATATATATATATATATATATATATATATACATACAATTTTAACTCGTATTATAGTATAGGATATATATATATATATATATATATATATATATATATATATATATATATATATATAGTACCAGGTGACCGATCATTCGATCGGTAATAAAGAGCAGGCGCTTGTACCTTAACATCATGTGTATGTAAAACAACAGTGCATACATTTTAAAAATACTTCTTTACCAGACCAATAAATTGTATTTGTCTTTTTTCTTTTTTCTACTATGAATAACATGGGCTTTAAATTCTAACAGTCGAAGCAGATTTTTATTTGTGCAGTCTAATATCTAGATTTTGACCGATAACCCCCCCCCCCCCCAAAAAAAAAAAAACAAAAAAAAAAACAACAACAGCTTAATCTCATTTTAAACCAAAAAAAAACATGAAGGCTAGAGTTGTCAGTTTTAAATCCAACAGAAATATATGTCATTTATGTCATTAAATCGCCAGGCTACAACGAATACATAAAAGTACTGCGCGTTTGTTTATGTGCAAGTCTAAAAGAGACTCGGGAACTGCCCTTCTAAGCTCGCTCCAGAATTGAGTATAAAGTGGCGCTACTTTGCCATCAGTGCATTTTTAAATACGAGTTTCCGTCCTATCTCAAGGCACTAATCAGACCTTATGTCCCGCAAAGAACACTTTGTTCTACAAACTCATCGCTTCTGGAAGAGCCCCGTTTCTCTCTGACGACCGTTGGCCTTAGAGCCTTCTCAGTATCAGGTCCGAAAGTGTGGAATCAACTTCCCATTCAACTGAGGCGAACAAGCTCTACTGTTACTTTCAAAAAGAACTTAAAAACTCATTATTTCAATATTTACCTTCGATAACATTTAACATGCTTTAGAAACTTACTGTCTTATTTATGGGTTAAGTCGGTTAATGCTACATTTATTTGTTTTGTCTTGTTTTTTATCATCAATTTAGCTCTGTCACCTGGCCTAGTGTAATATCCGTATTCTTAGTTGTATGTTAAACGCGCTCTGAGCTTACATTATGTTTGTTGGCAGCGCTTTACAAATATTATTATTATTATTATTTAAAAGACTGAAAATGAAAAGTTTAAATTTAAAATATCGTGAATTACGTTACAATTTTTAGTTCTTCTACCCCTTCCCCTATTGGTGTACGCTCGTTTGAATCTGTGGCGCCTTCACTGTGGAACGGCTTACCTGAGACACTGAAAAACTCTATGTCAAAAAAGGCTTTCAAGAAGAATTTGAAGACTTTTCTTTTCAACTAAATTGATCAAATACACATCCATCAGCAAAAAACTTGTTTGAAACTATTTTAAAATGTTATTGTCGTTTCGTGCCTCCATCGGCCGAAACCTTGTTTAAAACTATTTTAGAGCGTTATTGTCGTTTCGATTTTGTGAGCGCGCCGAGCATGCTTTTATTAGTATGGAGTGAGGCGCTATATAAATAACCAATTAATTAATTAATTATTTAACTTAAACAACTGTCAAACTTTCCTATAAAATTATGTCAATTTTTTCAACTCCCTCCCTCAACCCATTCAAGCTAACAATGAGTTACGGCCGGCAAATATGTTTGATAGGAATTAAAAAGGTCTACGAATAAATGTAAATCGGGTAAAAAAAATAGGCATAGTCTAACTGGAGAATCGAACCCGCTCGCACGCACAGCAGTCCTCTACGTTAACAACTTAGCTAGAGAAGGCACATGTCAGATGTAAAAAGCTATTAGACAGTATATAGGACTAGGCCTAAAAAAGTCAGTGACACAATAGGGATCCGTGGGGACACAAACACGATCTTTTTATATATAGAGATTTTCAATGTTTTCAATGTATTATTCCAAACATTGTTTTACGAAAAAAGTAAAAAAATATAGTTTGGTGTTAACATTATTTAATATCCTCCATTTGTGTTACTATTTATAATAAACTATCGCGGTAAAATATAATATTGATTAATTAAAACAATGGTATGATAAACATTTTTTTTTAATTTTGAGCATTAAACTTAAATACTAAATAATTAAAGGTAAAATTATGTTATTCATTGAAAAGACTGCAAATGAAAAGATCATAATATATGTAGGCTTCGTTAGATAATGTGTTTAATTTCTCTCCCCCCCCCCCGCCCCTCAATAAAACTAACAGTATATTACACTTCTGACTATTGTTATAAGGAAAATACGAATATACTGAATTTACATCTTTTCTAGTTTACCAGATTTCAAATTGACAATGTTAACATATTCTAATATATCTTACTTTGGTAGGCCTTTTTAAGCAAATCATACACATTTTTAATGAAACATTAATTGAATTTTTAAAAAAGTGAATACTAAAACAGTGTTTATTATTTACAGTGTAGAGTATACTGCTACGTTGTATGCTATATACAGCGTAGTGTATACTGCTACAGTGAACACTATATACAGTGCAGTGTAATCTGCTACAGTGTACACTATATACAGCTATTCATTGTTTAAACACAAAAAAAGTTTTAGAGGTTGTTTTTTTTCAAAAAATGTCAGATAAAAGAAAGTTACAAATAGACCTTTAGTTTGGTGAAAGTTCTTCTAATTCTGTTATTATTTAAACGGCAAACTATTATCTCACTATTAGATAATTCGTAAATATGTATTTGTTTTCTTTTTTTTAAAATTTAATCTAAAATATATTGAAGTTTAATCTAAAATATATTGGTAGACGTTCAAATCTAAATAAGCCGCGAGGGCCGCATACTATCATTTGTCCGCCCGCGCGTTACCCACTGGCTGTAGTTTGGACACCCCTGCATTACATAAATTACACTTGGTCTTGCTTTAAATTATTTCTATCATCGGTGCGCAACAGTAGTTTAAACAAGAAATTAAACTTCTTTCTGCTGTAGTAAGCCTACGGGTATTCCCGAAACGTCATAACTGCGACGCAACAAAACACCGCTCTTGAAAGCCGCACTACATGTGGGTCGAGCAAGGGCATGTTTTCACGGCCAAAATCAATATCTACGATAAATCTAATGTGTATTTTTGTTTAACGTCCATTTCCGATTTTTATTTGTGGGGCCGAAAAGCTGTAGATTTTTTTTTAGGTGAAACAAGTAGTGCATTAAAACATGAAGATAATCGTTAGAGCGCTTTTGAAGAAAATTTCCAGACATATATACACATATATATATATAGTACCAGGTGACCGATCATTCGATCGGTAATAAAGAGCAGGCGCTTGTACCTTAACATCATGTGTAGGTAAAATAACAGTGTATAAATTTTAAAAATACTTCTTTACCAGACCAATAAATTGTATTTGTTTTTTTTTCTTTTTTCTACTATGAATAACATGGGCTTTAAATTCTAACAGTCGAAGCAGATTTTTATTTGTGCAGTCTAATATCTAGATTTTGCCCGATAACCCCCCCCCCCCCAAAAAAAAAACAACAACAAAACAACAACAACAACAGCAAAAAACAACAGCTTAATCTCATTTTAAACCAAAAAAAAAACATGTAGGCTAGAGTTGTCAGTTTTAAATCCAACAGAATTATATGTCATTTATGTCATTAAATCGCCACGCTACAACGAATACATAAAAGTACTGCGCGTTTGTTTATGTGCAAGTCTAAAAGAGACTCGGGAACTGCCCTTCTACGCTCGCTCCACTGGCTCCCCGTGAAAGCCAGAATTGAGTATAAAGTGGCGCAACTTTGCCATCAGTGCATTTTTAATAACGAGTTTCCGTCCTATCTCAAGGCACTAATCAGACCTTATGTCCCGCAAAGAACACTTCGTTCTGCAAACTCATCGCTTCTGGAAGAGCCCCGTTTCACTCTGGCGACCGTTGGCCTTAGAGCCTTCTCAGTATCCGGTCCGAAGGTGTGGAATCCTTATTCAACTGAGGCGAACAAGCTCTACTGTTACTTTCAAAAAGAACTTAAAAACTCATTATTTTAATATTTACCTTCGATAACATTTAACATGCTTTAGAAACTTACTGTCTTATTTATGGGTTGGGTCGGATAATGCTACATTTATTTGTTTTGCCTTTTTTTTAATCATCAATTTAGCTTTGTCACCTGGCCTTGTGTAATATCCGTATTCTTAGTTGTATGTTAAACGCGCTCTGAGCTTACATTATGTTTGTTGGCAGCGCTATACAAATATTATTATTATTATTATTATTATTTAAAAGACTGAAAATGAAAAGTTTAAATTTAAAATATTGTGAATTACGTTACAATTTTTAGTTCTTCTACCCCTTCCCCTATTGGTGTACGCTCGTTTGAATCTGTGGCGCCTTCACTGTGGAACGGCTTACCTGAGACACTGAAAAACTCTGTGTCAAAAAAGGCATTCAAGAATAATATAAGACTTTTCTTTTCAACTAAATTGATCAAATACACATCCATCAGCAAAAACTTTTTTGAAACTATTTTAAAATGTTATTGTCGTTTTGTGCCTCCATCGGCCGAAACCTTGTTTAAAACTATTTTAGAGTGTTATTGTCGTTTCGATTTTGTGAGCGCGCTGAGCATGCTTTTATTAACATGGAGTGAGGCGCTATATAAATGACCAATTAATTAATTATTTAATTAACTTTAAAAACTGTCAAACTTTCCTATAAAATTATGTCAATTTTTTTAACTCCCTCCCTCAACCCATTCAAGCTAACAATGAGTTACGGCCGGCAAATATGTTTGATATGAATTAAAAAGGTCTACGAATAAATGTTAATCGGGTAAAAAAAATAGGCATAGTCTAACTGGAGAATTGAACCCTGGTCGCCCGCACAGCAGTCCTCTACGTTAACAAATAAGCTAGAGAAGGCTCATGTCAGATGTGAAAAGCTATTAGACAGTATATAGGACTAGGCCTAAATAAGTCAGTGACACAAACTCACAAATTGACCAATGGGGATCCGTGGGGACACAAACACGATCTTTTTATATATAGAGATTTTCAATGTTTTCAATGTATTATTCCAAACATTGTTTGACAAAAAAGTAAAAAAATATAGTTTGGTGTTAACATTATTTAATATCCTCCATTTGTGTTACTATTTAAAATAAACTATCGCGGCAAAATATAATATTGATTAATATAAACATTTTTAATTTTTTTTTTTACATTTTGAGCATTAAACTTAAATACTAAATAATTAACGGTGAAATTAGGTTATTCATTGAAAAGACTGCAAATGAAAAGATTATAATATATATAGGCTTCGTTAGATGATGTGTTTAGTTTCTCCCCCCCCCCCCCCCGCCCCTCAATAAAACTAACAGTATATTACACTTCTAACTATTGTTACAAGGAAAATACGAATATACTGAATTTACATCTTTTCTAGTTTACCAGATTTCGCGAATTGACAATGTTAACATATTCTAATATATCTTACTTTGGTAGGCCTTTATAAGCAAATCATACATATTTTTAATGAAACATTCATTGAATTTTTAAAAAAGTGGATACTAATACAGTGTTTATTATTTACAGTGTAGAGTATACTGCTACAATGTATGCTATATACATCGTAGTGTATACTGCTACAGTGAACACTATATACAGTGTAGTGTAATCTGCTACAGTGTACACTATATACAGCTATTCATTGTTTAACACACAAAAAGTTTTAGAGGTTGTTTTTTTTTCAAAAAAATGTCAGATAAAAGAAAGTTAAAAATAGACCTTTAGTTTGGTGAAACTTCATCTAATTCTGTTATTATTAAAACGGCAAACTATTATCTGAGCATTAGATAATTCGTAAATATGTATTTGTTTTTCTTTTTTTTTAAATTTAATCTAAAATATATTGAAGTTTAATCTAAAATATATTGAAGACGTTCTAATCTAAATAAGCCGCGAGGGCCGCATACTATCATTTGTCCGCCCGCGCGTTACCCACTGGCTGTAGTTTAGACACCCCTGCATTACATAAATTACACTTGGTCTTGCTTTAAATTATTTCTATCATCGGTGCGCAACAGTAGTTTAAACAAGAAATTAACGTCTTTCTGCTGTAGTAAGCCTACGGGTATTCCCGAAACGTCATAACTGCGACGCAACAAAACACCGCTCTTGAAAGCCGCACTACATGTGGGTCGAGCAATGGCATGTTTTCACGGCCAAAATCAATATCTACGATAAATCTAATGTGTATTTTTGTTTAACGTCCATTTCCGATTTTTATTTGTGGGGCCGAAAAGCTGTCGATTTTTTTTTAGGTGAAACAAGTAGTGCATTAAAACATGAAGATAATCGTTAGAGCGCTTTTGAAGAAAATTTCCAGACATATATATATATATATACATACAATTTTAACTCGTATTATAGTATAGGATATATATATATATATATATATATATATGTGTGTATTTTTTCTTCAAAAGCGCTAACGATTTTCTTCATATTTTAATGCACGACTTGTTTCACCTAAAAAAAATTACAACTTTTCGGCCCCACAAATAAATATCGAAAATGAACGTTAGACAAAAAATATCCATTAGATGTGTCGTAGATAATTCATTTTGGCCATAAAAAAACACGTCGTTGCTCGACCCACGTGTAGCGCGGCTTTCAATAGCGGTGTTTTGTTGCGTCGCAGATATGACGTTTCGGAAATACCCGTACAGCAACAGAAAGAAGTTTAATTTCTTGCTTAGACTACTGCTGCGCACCAACACTGATAATAGATATAATTTAAAGCAAGAACAAGTCTAATTTATTAATATGTAATGCAGGGGTGTGCAAACTACAGCCAGTGGGTGACATGCGCGCTGGCAAATAATAGCATGCGGCCCTCGAGGCTTATTTAGATTATAACGTTTTCAATATATTTTAGATTAAACTTCAATATATTTTAGATTAAAACAAATAAAATATTTACTTATTAATTAATAGTAAGGTAGTTTGACGTTTAATTAATAACAGGATTAGATGAAGCTTTTTGGAAAAAAATCTTATTTTTGGTATAAAATCTGTATAACTGTATATAGTCTAGTATACACTGTAGTAGTATACACTACACTGTATATAGTGTACACTGTAGTAGTATAAACTACACTGTATATAGTGTACACTGTAGCAGTATACTCTACACTGTAAATAGTATACACTGTAGCAGTATACTCTACACTGTAAGTAGTATACTCTGTATTAGTATCCACCTTTTTTTTTATTCAATACACATGTTTACGAATGTTTCATAAAAAATGTGTATGATTAGCTTATATAGGCAAAACAAAGTAAGATATATTAGAATATGTTAACATTGTTAATCCGAAATCTGGTAAACTAGAAAAAATGTATTCAATTTATTCGTATTTATAAAAATAGTCACAATTGTAATATACTGTTAGTTTTATTGAGGGGGTGGGAGGGGGGAAATTAAACTAATCATCTAACGTAGCATATATTATGATCTTTTCATTTGCATTCTTTTCAATGAATAACATTATTTCATCTGTTATTATTTTTTATTTAACTGGTGTAATGCTCACAATTTAAACAATTTTTTTTTTAGAATTATTATACCATTGTTTTAATTAATCGATATTATATTTTGCCGCGATAGTTTTTTTTTAAATAGTTACACACATGGAGGATATTAGATGAGGTTTACACCAAACTATATATTTTAACTTTTTTGTCAAACATTGTTTGAAATAATACATTGAAAACATTGAAAATAATAAATAAATACTTTTTTGTATCATATATTTTTTACAAGTGATTTACAAACTATACTTATGTAAAAAAATATTATACTATGTTATGAAGTCATTATGAAATCTGGTAAACTAGTAAAAATGTATTACATTTATTCGTAGACATTTTAATTTATATCAAACATATTTGCCGGCCGTAGCTCATTGTTAGCTTGAATGGGGTGAGGGAGGGAGTTAAAAAAATTGACATAATTTTATAAGAGGGGTCACCCTATCTCTACTAGGTGGGTCAATTTGACCCGTCCATTACTAGGTAGGTCAATATGACCCGTCCATGGTATATTTTTGATAATTACTCTAAAACCAATCATTCGAATACTTGAAGCTTTCAGATATGTTATATATAAAGGGTTTGCTTTACTCTGGTGGTAAAAAAATGTTTTATGTCTAATGCACGTGAAATGGTTAGCACTTTAATTTTTACTATAAGTAGGGGAAGAGGTAGAAGAACTAAAAATTGTAACGTAATTCGCGATATTTTAAATTTAAACTTTTCATTTGCATTCTTTTAAATACATAACATTATGACATAATGGCATATATTTCTGTTGGATTTAAAACTGACAACTCTAGCCTACACGTTTTTTTAGGGTTTGAAATGAGATTAAGCTGTTTTATTTTTTATTTTTATTTTTATTTTTTTTGGGGGGATGGGGGGTATCGGACAACATCTAGATATTAGACTGCACAAATAAAAATCAGCTTCGATTGTTAGAATTTAAAGCCTGTTATTCATAGTAGAAAAAAGAAAAAGACAAATACAATTTATTGGTCCGGTAAAGACGTATTTTTCAAATTTATGCACGGTTGTTTTACATACACATTATGTTAAGGTACAAGCGCCTGCTCTATATTACCGATCGAATGATCGGTCACCTGGTACTTTTCATTTATATATATAAAGACAGTAATTTTGCTTTAAATTTTTATCTTTTTAATAATGAATCTACAGTCTTAAATTCACAAAATAATTTGATTTGCTTTTTCTCAAACACATTTTTTAACAATTATTGCATTTTCTTGTTTTATTTGAAATGGTTTGCTTTTTTAGCCCATCCCCTCTGTAATATTTTTAATGAAATATCATCTTGGTAGTTAAGCCTAATATTCTTCATTTGTAAATATGATACCTTGATGGACAGATTATATGCTGACCATGTCAAAATTTAAATGCTTTAATGATTTAAATTTTTGTGTTGGTTTCAACAAGTATTAACGGTTTAAAGTTTTGCTTTCTAACTCTGGGGTATGTTCAAAAATAAATTACAACTTCAAAAGGCTTGACAATATCAAGAATATGACTACCACAATTTCTTTTTTAACTGTTTAACTGTTGAAATAACAGCTTGAATTGCGTAACAATATAATGAAAACATCTTTACTACTTTAATGCACATTAAAAAATCTGCGTTTATGTTCCATTCTTCATGTATTTTGTGTTTTATGAATATTTCTTTATTCACACGATGACATTTAATCATTATATTTCTAAAATGATTGATTACAACATATGTGAGGAAGTCTGGAGTAAGATAATGGAGTGATGCGCTATAATTAGTAAGTAATTAATTAATCTTACTTTATAGTTATAGACGCTAAAAAGACATTTGTATTACGGCAGCTAATCCTTATACTGAATCATCGGCCAAAAAAACATGATCATATACCTGAAATAGATAGTTTCCTACATTTTTGTGTGTATGTCTACTGTGTTTATAAAGAAAAGCTATTTATAAAATCAAATACATATCGTACTAAGCTATACTAGACATCCATGGTAAAACATTTCTAAAACTTACTTATTGTAAATGGAAGATAATACTTTAATTTGATCTACCCAGGCTGTCAATGAAATAAATAGATAAGATTGAACAAAAATAGCTAGCAGTATTTTTATTTCACAATTTTAAAATTACTTTGTGAAGTCATTAAACATATGTTAGTACACATATCTAATCGGCACAAAGAACAAGGTAGATCGTGTGTTTTATATTATTGAGTTTAAAACTTTGATAATAGACTGGACTTATAACTATCAACAGACTTTAAAACTCACTCACCGGAGTGATCGAATCGAGACTAATCTCTTAGGATTCGGAGGACAAACACACTTGTACTACGTAGCACAGCCAGGTTCCCATAAAACTGTTGACCATTCCCATCTACTCTTTCCTCCTGCAAGGCAGGGCAGTCTAAAAGCAAATGCTCGACCGTCTCTACTGCTTCAAAGCAGTGTCGGCACCGCGAATCGAAATTGGGCCTAAATCGTCCGAAAAAGGCACCATTAGGGCAGTGCCCTGTACGGAACTGGGCTATCGTAGCCTGTTCTCTCCTGCGGAGCTTCCACCACGGATCAACTCGATTTGGCCGTTTTAGTTGCTGCCACACACCTCGACCCTTGTGTTATGGACCTCTTTAGTTTGATTAGTATTACGACTCGTTAAATCGGATTCAATGAATATAGTTGTATCTTTATTAGAAGTCTCTAGATTCTGCTAATCTGTAGCCCAAGCTAGGGGTTCCTTGACTGACAGGTCTATGCAGTAATGTAGTTATATTCGTGATAATTATCTTCAACACCTTTCTCAACAACGATAGATCAAACAACTCCAGTTGTTGAATAAACAATTTTATTTAAATTGTAGACTCAATATAAACGATCAATAAACTTCATCAACTGGTGGCAACATAAGTATCAATAAAATGGCATTATATGTACATGTATGAATATAGCGACTTCACTCTACAAACGTTTAAACTGAACTAACTTTAAGGAGGTCGGGACTTTACAAAGAAAACGATCATCGAAGATTCTACAGGGTCTTAATACGCATTTTAACCTCTTTCTCTATAATTACTACGATCCAGAATTATCCCCCAATTTCCACGGGATTTGAACGAATTATTTTATTTAAACTGCCCTCAGGGCATAAAGGTCAAACCTTGGTCGCTTTGGACTCTGATACGCACTTGTTAAGAGGTCAATGCCTTACTACGTCATTCATTTATGACCGATATTCGTAACACTTGTCAGACTCGACCCAACTCTTGCCCAAATGTCTTGTCTCCCACTCACGTATTGATCTGCGGGCACTCGCAAAGGTGGACGGACCCTCCGGAGTGGGTGTCAGGGATCCCTTCTTGGCCAAGGCATCCACTATCTCATTGCCAGCGACTCCTGCGTGACCTGGAATCCACTGCAAAATTACCTTCACCTCGTACCTGAGGATCAGATCGGAAATAGCAGCCAATAGTCGGACAAGCAGATCGGGCCATGTTCCCAAGCCGTCGATGGCTTGGAGTACTGAAAGCGCATCAGTGAAGATAACCACATCAGCACGTGCAGCTGGTGTTTCTTCGAACGTTTTCCCAATGGCCACAGCAGCAATTCTGATGGCTTCCATCTCCGCATCAAAGCCGCAGATTGCTCCACATGGCCCACTTAGCTAAACCCGTTTTTCTTCTGCCTTCGGGTACTACACAAGAGCACCATACCCAGAACGCGCTTCGGTCCCACTGATCGCGCTCCCATCAGTGTATGCCTCAACGAATCCCGATATGCACGTACCGTCCTTAGAGCAGCTGCGCGCCTCTCAGTCAGGCAAGCGCTGGGTCCGACTGCTTCCATCAGGTTCGTCTGTATCTTTGGCAGGTTAAAAGATAGGTGAGGAGGAGGTTCCACTCCCGTCGGCTGGGGCATGCGATCGACCGGGAGTCCGATCTATGCGCTGAGCTTCAGTGCGTGGTGCATGAAGGACTTCATTGAGATCCGTGCTCTCCCCACCAAGGAATCTACGAGCTTCCTGAGGGGTGAACTTTCCTCCAACCGTTTGTACCGCTCGTATGCAGTAATAACGGCCCTTTTCCTTCTCCCATTCAGAGGCGGCACGTTTGCCATGATTTCAACAGCCGATGTTGGGGCGGTTCGGAACGTTCCACATATTAGTCTGAGGGCTTGATTTTGTACAGAGTCCAACGTCTTCAAAGCAGTATCGGACGCATAGACTTGCACCGGGAGGCTGCAATCGATCTGAGATCTTACCGCTCCTAGGTAAAGATTTCTCAACACACTCGCCTTCGCACCCCAGCCAGTACTGGCCAGTCTCTTGACAATGTTCAGCTTAGAAGAGGCTTTCTCGTGGACTAACCTCACATGGTCATACATCGTTAGCTTTCGGTCCAGTGTCACTCCGAGAAAGACCGGCTTCTGGTCGCATGCCAGAGCGCGGCCATCAATGTTCAGCTCGATCGGCTCTTTGAGGATATCGATTCCTAGGGTAAAGAGCGAATAAACTATTTTAGGCAGTTTACCTCCACACCCCAAAGCTTGGCGTAACAGGCTACTGAGTTCAAATCCTGCTGGAGGGCCCGCTGTAGAGCATGTGCTTCCCTCCCGGTCGACCAGACCACAAGATCGTCTGCGAAAAGCAGCGACGAGCTTCCCAGATAGTTCGGCAGGTCGTTGATGAAAGCTAGAAACAGTGTACAGGACAGTGCTGAGCCCTGGGGCAATCCCTGCTCCAGGACGCGCTTCCGTGAAACCGCTTTCCCGTAACGAGTTGCAACTGTTCTTCGGGCTAGGAACCCCTTTATCCAAGTGTACATGTTAGAGGCAATTCCTAGCCTCTGTAGCTTCAACAACAACCCCGGCCACCAGACTTGCCATAGGCCTGTTTAAAATCCAGGAATACTGCTAGTGTAGACTCTTTCCGCTGAAACCCGTCAGCCATTTTCTGGACCAAGAGCGTCACCTGATCCATCGAGCTTCTTCCACTACGGAAGCCTGCTTGAGTGGGGGCAACCAGTCCATTATCCTCTAGGAACCTCACAAGCCTCCTATTGATTAATCTCTCAGCTACCTTCCCTACACACGATGTTAGGGAAATCGGTCGGTAGCTTTCGGCCTGACCCGGGTCTTTACTCCTCTTCAAGATGGGTACCACCAACGCCTCTCTCCACTGTTTCGGTAGGACACTTTCAGACCATGATCGGTTTACGAGCTCCAAGAGTTTGCCCTTGCAAACAGCCCCAAGGTGAGTGATCAGCTCGTTGCTAATCCCACCCAGCCCTGGGGCCTTCTTCGCTTTGCACCGTTTCAAATCATAAACCAGTTCTTGCCGAGTAAAGGGCACCGTGAATGTGCTAACCTCACCCTCTCCCGTCATGTGGCGTTCGTTTGCCTTCCGGACTTTATCTAGCCCAGCAGACACACTCGTTCTTCCACCCTGTTTCCAACACTCATGAAATGTCGGTTGAGCATCTTAGCCCGCCTGGTATCCGATACCATGGGCCCTGCCCCTGCTCCTGCCAACGTAGCTGGTGCTCTCCTAGCTACCTCAGCTCGCTCAAGGTGGTTGATAAGGTTCCATGCCTGCCGGCTTTCGGCAAGGTCCAATCCAGCACATGTATCAGTCCATTTCGACAACTTTGCCTCCGCGATAGCCCCTTTCACTTCCGCCGTTAAACGGTTGTACTCTCGACGGCTCTCGGCCGTCTTCCGCCTGCTCGCGAGCTTGCGAGCAGCCCTCCTTTTGCGGACCAACTCTCCTAATGCTTTTGTCCAAAACGGTCTGAACTTGCGCTTCTCATGTGACCTTGGTATCGTCTTTCTGGCAACCCCTAGTATGGCTTTGACCATCGTACCATACTCTGAGTCGATAGGCCCAGTCTCGATAACTATCACAAGAACAATATACAATTTAAAACGTGGTAAATTCATGAGATTTAGAGACATCTTTTTAAAAAAGTCCTATAGAGTCTAGTGATTCAACACCACAAAAACATGGTGTGTAAATTGCCCTTCTAAAAATGAGAAATGTTTCACTTCTTTCATTATAAGCTTTATATTTCTGGTAAATGTATATTTTAAACTCTCTTTCCATACAGACGTTTTGGCAAGTCCTACATTGAATGTTGTTGGTATGAGTCATGTACTGTATTTTTTTTTTTTAATTTAAATTATATTATTGTGAAAGTGTTACGTTATTCACAAGACGTGACAAACAATAATAATGACAATAATGATTGTCATGTGTTTAGCGCATATCTTTGTGTTGTCATATTCAGCATGTTGAGTGCCTTTTGTCCACTATTGTGGGTGTGATGCGGAAGTTAAATGGAATTAGTGCACAGTTTTTCAAGTGTCGCTTTATCGGCGCCATCTTGCTTCCGCAGGTTGTAATGGCACAAAAAAGTTATTACCACTCCTGGGAACGCACTGTAGGTTTGACTGATTTTTGGTTGGGGAGGTGTGAGTCATTAAACTTCCTGGTATTCATTCTTTGGTAAACATGCTATCCTGGTTTATTGTGAGTTAAGTGAAGGTCTATTATGTTGGTTAAGTACTTTAAAGTACAAATTCTACAACTGAAATGAACGGGTTTCTGATTTTTTTTTGTACCAGGAATATATTTGTTTTCATTAAAATACGGACATAATACGATAAAATGAAATTGTATTTATAGTTAAAATAGCAAAATCAATTGTAATACAAACTAAACTACAAAGTTTCTGAGAGGTACATTTATTGTAATGTTACGAACTTGAGCTAAACATTTCAAAAAGTATTGAACATTGATCCTTCACTGTCTGTATTAAAGTCCGTGGAGTGGAGTGAGTGATGACCTTACAAATATTATCATAAATTATATTGAAATTGTAACGTCCATCCCGTGATTGTTGATGTTTTGGCTCGATTGAAAGACTGTAGATTGACTTTCTGAACCTCGAAAAAAATGCTTGTATTCTGGCTATCGATCCCTCTGAGGGAACCAATCAGAGTTTGATAATTTTCTTACCTAGCGGAGTCCACCTTTAGTTTTAGTCGATTCTTGTTTTATCGCTTGCAGTGTTCAGTTGTATATTTTGAACTGGAGCTTATTTCTTCTGTATAGTCCATAGGTTCTCATATTGCCCTCCGGGGGGCGGTGTGAAGCTTTAGGGGGGCGCTGACATTCCCGGGGGCGAATGGGGGGTGGTGAAGGGTAGTGGACGGTAAAAACGTACCGGATATAATTTGAATACCTCAGCTATTTGAATCGATTAGTTTTTGAATGAAATGTGATGTAAACGCAAATGCTGCTAAATATCTGATATCCCTCAACAGTATGCCTACATATTATTATATTAATACGAAATAGGAATCGCAGTGATTTTTCGATGAAGTAGGGGTCAGTATTTGGCAAATATGGTGTGCGACCGGCTGGTACTGTGGTTGGTTCACCGGACTGTCAATCCTGCTGACCAATCACTGTCTTCTAACATCTGCTAAAATTAATGATATTTTGATCTCATTTTTACCGAGATATCCTTAATGCAGACCTGCCAACCCTTCCGATTTTCTCGGAATTAAACGGATGTTTCATCCCGTCATTCCGACATTGCCCTTAACATTCCGAGTTCGGCAATTTTTTTTTATTATTATTATTTTTCAGTCCGGACTGTCGATAGTAAAAGTCCGAAACCAAACAAAAATGAGCGAGCCCGGAAATGTTACGTTTCGTTTTTGCCACTTCCATTATTTTTCCTTATTTTTCGATTACAACTTATTTTCATTAACAATTATGCATGCATAAAAGGTCGACAAGAAAAACATTTCCGGTCTCATTCAATCATTTCATTCGAAACACGTCTGTGTGTTACGTTACTGGTTGTGCGAAAAGTTATAAGAGATTAAATTATATTTCATTTCCAAAAGATGTCGCCGAAAGAAAACGATGGATTATGAATGTCAGATTCGAAGAATCACCTATTTATAATCCCAAACTAATTGCTTGATGCAAAAGAAATATTGTTTTTATGAATCCACGCATGTTGTTTTTTTTTTAATAACCAAGGACGCAACTCTTGACTAACTTATTTTATCAACAAAGCTATATCCTATACTATAATACGAGTTAAAATTGTATGTATCCTATACTATTATACGAGTTAAAATTGTATGTATATATATATATATATGTCTGGAAATTTTCTTCAGAAGCGCTCTAACGATTATCTTCATGTTTTAATGCACTACTTGTTTCACCTAAAAAAAAATCTACACCTTTTCGGCCACATAAATAAAAATCGGAAATGATCGTTAGACAAAAATACACAAAAGATTTATCGTAGATAATTGATTTTGGCCGTGAAAACATGCCATTGCACGATCCACATGTAGCGCGGCATTCAAGAGCGGTGTTTTGTTGCGTCGCAATTATGACGTTGCGGAAATACCCGTTCAACATTAACAAGAAGTTTAATTTCTTGTTTATGCTGGCTGTTTTGCGCACCGATGATAGATATAATTTAAAACAAGACCAAGTGTAATAATTTATGTAATGCAGGGTGTGCAAACTACAGCCAGTGGTTGACTCGCGGGCTGACAAATAATAGTATGCGGCCCTTGAGGCTTATTTAGATTAAAACGTCCTCAATATATTTTAGATTAAATTAAAAATAATAACAAAAAAAATATTTACGTATTAATTACTAGTGAGATAATAGTTTGCCGTTTAAATGATAACAGAATTAGATGAGATTTCTCCAAACTATATGCCTATTTGTAAATTTTGTTTATTAAACATTATTTTGGAAAAAAAAACACGTCGAAAATAATAATAGGAACTACTTTTTTTTATACAAGACATATGTTTACGAATGTTTTATTAAATATATTTATGATTTGCTTATATAGGCCTACCCAAGTAAGATATATTAGAATATGTTAACATTGTCAATTTGAAATCTGGCAAACTAGAAAAGATGTATTCCATTCATTCGTATTTTCCTTATATAATAGTCAGACGTGTAATATACTTTTAGTTTTATTAAGGGGTGGGAAAATCAAACAATTAATCCAACGTATTTTAATCATTTTATTTGCAGTCTTTTCAATGAATAACATAATTTCACCTTTAATTATTTAGTATTTTACTGGTGTAATGCTCACAATTTAAACAATTTTTTAAAATTTGTATTATTCCATTGTTGTAATTGATATTTTATTTTGCCGAGATAGTTTATTTTAAATAATAACAATTATGTAGGATATTGGATAAGGTTTACAACAAACTAAATATTTTAACTTTTTTTTTAGTCAAACATCCTTTGGAATAGTACATTGAAAATAATAAATAAATACTTTTTTGAAAAAGATATATTTTTACAAGTGATTTACAAACTATACTTATGATTTATATATGTGCCCAAGTAAGAAATATTAGACTATGTTAAGTCAATTTGAAATCTGGTAAACTAGTAAAAATGTATCACATTTATTCGTAGACCTTTTTATTTTCTATTCAATATCAAACACACTAGCCGGCCGCTTGTTAGCTTGAATTGGGTGAGGGAGGGAGTTGAAAAAATTGACATAATTTTATAAGAGGGGTCACTAGAAAGTTTGACAGCTGTTAAAGTAAGGGAAGCGGTAAAGATGAACTAACAATTGTAACGTAATTCACGATATTTTAAATTTAAACTTTTCATTTTAAGTCTTTTAAATACATAACATAATGACATAAATGAGATATATTTCTGTTTGTTTTAAAACTGACAACGCTAGCCTACATGTTGTTTTTTTAGGGTTTGAAATTAGATTAAGCTGTTTGGTTTTTGCTTTTTTTTTCTAGCCGTTTTGCAGCAGCTGGTTTAAAAAACTAACTTTCTTTTTATTCATTGGCAGCATATTAAATAGCAAGATAATTTAACTATAAACGCGCGGCGCTATAAATAATTTAATAATTTCATATTTGTAAAACTAATAACTATTAAAGGTATTGCAATATTTGCAATAAACGTCAGTTTTTAAACATTTCATGATAATTATGTTACGTTAGTCATGTCTGTAGCAGGTATGACAGCTATAAGCAAGCTAACCTGGACTGATGACTCGCCTATATTACCTATAATGATCAGTACTGAATAGCTGTTCTATGTTAGCTATATCGTATATAGTCGCCTACCGAGATTATAATATTTATTTTTAAAAAATTTACACTATAGTCAACATTAAACCAGGCTTAAAGCTTTAAAAAATTAGGCTTAGCAGTAGGCCTATGGGGGCACGGTAGCCGAGCGGCAGCGCGTTCGACTGGAGAGCCGAAGGTCCCGGGTTCGAATCCTGGTGCAGGCTAGGATATTTTTCTCGGGTCTGGAGGGTGTCCCTGAGTCTATCCAGCTCTGATGATTACCTGACAATAGTTGGGGAAAAGTAAAGGCGGCTGTGCATAGTGCTGTCCACACAATCACCTAGTATGCCGAGGCCACAGAAACTGATGAACGCTGCTTCATCGGACACATGGATCAAATTCGGTCCGACGGGTACTTTTTTTTTTTAGTAGGCCTATCCTAAAGAGGATATTATTTTACTAATTGATGAATATCCAATACAATGGTCGTAATAACTCAGATCAACATGTAGGCATACAGTAAGAATTCAGAAAAAGCTTACTTTTAGACACCTTTTATGAAAGAGATGATTTACGAGAATTTTAAAACACAATACAGCGTCACCCTTTGGTACATGCATTTGTCATAAAGGTCCAAACGTTAAGCTTTACAGTTTGTCGTTATCATATGTTTAGAGCGAAAGATCGATGCAGTTGAAACGTTTATCTCTTTTCAGGCAGTGTGATGATTTAAAATATATATAGTTATTTTAGTGGGACATAATTTGTATAATCTCTAACCCGGTGTTAATGTACAGAATAAACGAGTGACGTTTTACGATAAAAACAATGACGTGGGAGTTAGATTGAACGTAGCGTACATTTGAAGATAAAGACAGACGACCTAAGAATTTGGTAGTGGAAAGACGTGTTTTAGACTAGGCTATATAAACTGTGGAGTATTTGAATTCATCTTGTACATAAATTGCATTAAATATTGAGTTCTCATTTCTACTAAAAGCCGGCAGTTTGTTCATTGTTTATTATTATATAATGTGATCTCCCTGAGAGTTGTATACATAGTAATTACAAAATAACGGTCACATTATTTGGCGCCCAACTAAAATTCGGAAGCTCAAGGTGAATTCGGAAGCCCAATGTGGAATATTGAAAATCAACGGAGAATGTTGAAGGAGAATCAAGGTGAATATTATTGAAAATCAATTTGAAAGAAAGCCTACAATATATTGTGAAGCACAGCTTAAAGAATACCGCAAATGAACGTTTCTTACGACTAAAAGAAGACTAAAATTCAATGTCAAGAAATATCGACGAGAAAGAAAATTTGACGGTTTAACAGTATAGCCTAGCACGTCTTGGAATTAAGCGCTACCAGTACATAACGGTGTACATGAAGATAGAAACGGAAGTTTATGTATGTTACCTAGCAAGTCGGTTAAAAAGGCCACTGGAAGTTGAAAGGCGTCTCGGATACATTTTAAAAGTATCGAAAGTGGTAACAGTTAGTGAGACAATAGTAAAGCTGTGTTTAATAGGACAAGCTAAGTTTGTCAAGTGAAGAGATTAAAAGAGAATCTCCGTAGAACTAGTAAATGGTTCGAGAAAAGAAGAATAATTCAGAATAGTCACAGAACTAGAAGTCAGTTCAGTACAGTAGCAGAAGTCAAGTGAAATTGGAAGTAAAAAGAAACTTCAACAAAGTGAAATGATTGTAATTCTAATGAATTAACGAACACACGAAGACTTTGGGCTGAAATAACCTGTGTGGTGGAGGATCATTTCGAGTTTGGAACCGGGATTCGGAGACGGGAAGGAAAAGGAACGCGTTTTTTAAGATAAGTAAACTGGTGTATACGTTATGTTGTAGTATAGTATATGCCTAGATTTTTCTTGTGAAATCACTGGCATGTATTAGTTTCTTTTAGGAATTTTGTGTATACACTTATTGAAAAGTCCCTGTAAGTCAGGTTAGTTGAAAAAGACTTTTCATAAGTGTATATTACATAATATATGTTAGATTGTATAGTCTTGTATGCACAGTGTTATCATATTGTTTATATATTTGTCATAGTAAATTTTTTGTGAATCTCGAGTCTCATCTACTATCTGTGGTGTTCTTATTTTTATATGTATTGATTATTATATTGCTATTTATTTTATGCATATTGCAATATTGCTTCCATTTTAAATTATATTAGTTTGTTGTAGTTATATATATTAATTGAAAATGGAGTGTCCCTCAATGGAGACATATGCGCTGTACATAAATTATGGTAAGGAGTTGGGATATACTGGTAAAGAATTGGATGAGTGGGTGGAGAGAAAATGGAGAGAGTATTTAGAGGCTAAAGAAAAAAATAAAGAAAGAGAAGAAAAAGCTAGAGCTGATGAGATAGAGCTAGAGAAATATTAAAACAAATTGATAAAGAAAAAGCTAGAGCTGATGAGATAGAGCTAGAGAAATTAAAACAAATTGATAAAGAAAAAGCTAGAGCTGATGAGATTGAGCTAGAGAGATTAAAACAAATTGATAAAGATAAGGAAAGAGAAGAGAAGGCTAAAGAGAGGGAGGAAAAGGAGAAAGATAGAATTTTTCAGTTAAAAAAGTTAGAATTGGAGGCTAAGAATAATACTTCAAATGTAAACATTGGAGTCACTAGACCTGTTGTTGACCAGGAAATGGCTATTAGAAATAACATGTGTAGATTTACTTTCCAATTGTTTAATGAAAAGGATGGTTCTATTGATACATTTCTAAAAAAATTTGAAATGGAAATGGAGAGACACAATTTTTCTTCATGTTATTGGTCAGGACTACTTGGAAAATCCTTTACTGGAGATATTCCATCAAAAATTTGTATGGAACAATCAGATTATGCATCTGTCAAGGAACAATTGTTAAGACATTTTGGAAGTACAGAGGAGGCTTATAGAAAGAAATTTTTTGAAATGACTTTATCAAAGGAAGAAGATCCAAAAAGTTATTTTGACTCATTGACAAGTGCTATGGACAAATGGTTAAAATGTGCTAAAATAGAAAAATCATTTGAGGAACTGAAGAATTTTATTATTAGAGATAAGGCAATATACTCACTTGATAGGACTCTCAAAGCATTCATTCAGGAGAGATCTCCCAAGACTATAGAGGAAATAGTTGACCTGATTAGGAACTATAAATTAGCTCATCCCATGGCACCTACTTCTAAAGGAGAGGATTACCAGGATATAATATGCTTTGCTAAAGGCAATGATAATTTTCAAAGAGGAAGACAATTATCAAGGAGCAAGATGAAGTGTGGTAATTGTGGAAGAAATAACCATGTTACTAAGGATTGTAAAGATAAGAGAGATAACACATTGACATGTTTTATATGTAAAAAGAAAGGACATATAGCAAGAAATTGCTTCAGAAGGTCAAGTTCTGCTGGAAACAATAATAATAATAATAGATCTCAGGGATATACACAACAAAGAGATCACAACTCCAGATTTAATCAGAACAGGAATCATTGTGGAGCTGTGTTATCAAGAAGCAAAGGAATAAAGTTTTTTCCAGGATATGTGGGGTTAATACCAGTTTTTGCAGTTCGTGACACAGGAGCCTCTGTCATTGCAATAAACAGCAAATATGTTCAGTCAAATCAATATACTGGTGAGGTAGCAGATTGTACATCATTTGATGGAAGAGTGATTAAATTGAGGTTGGCCTACATTGATATTAGGACACCATATATTACAGGTAGAGTACTGGCTCATGTTATAAATGATGCACCAATTGATTTAATTATTGGAAATGTTGAATCAGTTAAAGAATGTACTAGAGAGGAAATAGAAGCATGGGAATTTAATAATAATCAAGCACAATGTAATGTGATTAATGAATGTAAAGCAAGCAATACTGAAGAAAGTCAGACAATGGTGAATAATGAAAGAGACACATCAGTTGATAGTGAATCATTACTGAATGAAAACTTTAATTTGGAAAAATTCAAAAAGGAACAAAGAGAGGATACTACATTGAATAGACTATTCAAATCTACAGAGAAAGGAAATACTAATAAAAATAGTGTATGCAAAGTGAAAAATGATACACAACTATTAGTCAGAGAGATACTCATAAATGGCAGACAAGTGGAACAAATAGTTGTACCATATAAATATAGAACAGAAATAATGACTAATGCTCATTCTATACCATTGGCTGGTCATATGGGAGTTGGCAAAACCAAAAACAGAATAATACAACATTACTTTTGGCCTAAAATGTCAAAAGATGTGAAAAGATTTGTTAAACAATGCAAAGTGTGTCAGATGAAAGGATCTGGAAGTAATTTTACCAAAGCACCAATACAAACAGGAGTGACTGCAACTAGACCATTTCAGAAGGTAGCCATAGATATCATTGGTTTGATGCCTATTATGTCTAACAGAGGACATAGATATATCCTTACATTGATTGATATATGTTCAAGGTATGCAGAGGCAGTACCATTAAAGAAAATTGAATCTACAGATATAGTGCAAGCATTATATTTAATATTTACTAGAATTGGATTTCCTGAAGAGATAATATCAGATAGAGGAACTCAATTTACATCAAAATTGACTAAGGAATTTATGGAAACATTTGGAATAAAACAGAAGTTTACAACACCCTATCATCCACAATGTAATGGAATGTGTGAGAGATTTAACAAAACTCTGAAGGAAATGTTGTCAAAAGTTAGTAATGAGAATCCAAAGAATTGGGATTTGGCAATTCCATCAATTTTATTTGCATATAGAGAAACTACTCATGAATGTACAGGTTTTTCACCCTTTGAACTAATATATAGAGGTAATTCAAGAGGTCAGCTTGAGAGAATTGATGCAAAAATAAAATGTCATAGACATAAGAATGAGACAGAAAAAGAATTTTGGAAGGATTATTTTTCTAATGATAAATCTGTGGTAGATTGGAAATTGGACATAATTAATCTTGAGAGAAAAGAAGAGGAAAGAGAAAACAATTCTCAATTAAATAAAATGAAGATAGGGATGAAAATCATGGAGTTAAATAATAAAGATAACATATGTGATTATGTTGTTGATGTAGTTAAGAAGGATGATATAGAAAATGAAAAATCAAAAATCTTAAGTGGAGAACTTAAAGTCATATTGGAAGAACCTAATAGCTTAAATGAAGATTCTATTTGTAGGAGTATATTGGATGAATCAAGGATTGTTATTGAAGAGCTAAAGGAGATAGTTGAAGAAGAACAGGTCATATTTGAAACATTAGACTTAAAGGTCATAAGAGAAGTTAGGATACAAATAAAAGAGTCAGATATTTGTAAACAGTCAGTGATTACAATGAAAGAGTCATTGGAAGTGATAGATAAGAATATAGTTCATGCAATGATTGAGAAAGAGAAACACTTAGAAATGATTGATGTGCATAATGAATTTAATGATAAGTGCTTATTGGATAAGCTTGATACAAGAGTATTAAATGGTAAGTCAGTACAAGACAGTGTACTAAAGGATTGTCAGAAGGACAATATGGGAATAAATGATTGTCAGATGGGAGAAATGGCAATTATAGATAATCAGGATATGTTATGTGGAGATTGTGAAGAGGAGAAGATAAAGGGGTCTGATATGTTGATTGAAGATTGTCATAAGGAGAAAGATGATTTTAAGTTGTTGTGTAGAGAGTGTTTTGAGAAAAATGAAGTGAAGTTTGTGGTGATGGAAACAAATGAAAAAGAGAAAGTGATGGAAATAGCTAAAGGTGAAGAAAACATATACTGTGAATTAGTTTTATTACAAAGAGAAAAAGATGTAAGTGGTGTGATGGAAAGTAATTGTGGGAGTTTGATTAAGATTATGTCAGAGAAGGGTTGTAGAAGAATGAAGGTGAGTCAGGAACTGGTAAGGTTTACATCTTGTAGTATCAGTAAAAATACTAAAGGAGTTGGTGAGGAGTATTTGTTTAAATCTGATAGACCTAAGGTTTTTGTAAGAAAAAAAAATGGTAATTTTTGAATTATTATTTCAAAGAATTGACTTGGTGTTGACTATGCATAAAAATGGTTTATGGTGAATGGATTTGTGGTATAATTATAACTTGGGAAAATATGTATATTCTGGTTTTGTAGTGGTGAGGAACAGGAATTGAGAATATTTTTGATACAATACTATAGATTTGGTATAATATTATGTAAATAGTAAATGGAAAACACTCATGGTTATTAAAGTGGTTGGAAAAAAAGGTGACTAAGTTGTTGTCTAGATGTGGTGTTTAAGGTGTGTTGTTTGATACGTAATCACCAGTTGGAACGCGGTTAAAATTATTTTTTATGTAAATATAAAGTATAAATACGGTGTTAATGAAATATTGATTTTTTCCAAAGGTTCTGGATGAGAAATGGTTCTACAACTGAAGCACGGTGATTCAAACACAACGTACCATTTGTAAGTGAGAGATGTTCTATCACGTCCTCACATTATCGTGAACGGTTTTTATGGACACCATATCAAACGCAAACATGAGGACATCATATGAAGAGTACATTTATGGTGCTAACATGGAATCGAGGTCATGTCATCGCTATGTCAAGGTATATTGACATTATCAACATAGAATCGAGGTCAAGTCATCGTATTATTAAGGTACATTTACATTGTCAACGCGGAATGAAGGTCATGTCATCAACATATGGAGGAATCAACAGATCAACACGTTATTGATAACATTATACATTTTTTTTGGTTTATGACCAATTCAACACTATATTGCTTACAGACAGACAGCTCGTGGTTAAGTATTCAATGGTAAATTCTTGAGATGTATCTGTGAACAATGCATTGTAATTATTGTTGTGACATTATTGGAACTATTTTATCAAGGTGTTGAAACTCTACAGGATGGATAATCTACAAAGGACCTATGAAATATTCAATGAATGTATTGTTGGACGTTCAGAAGAGGAAGGTTGCAATGATATTACATGGACCAGTATGAACTGTTAGGTTTTCGGATTTGATGATATTTATACTATTGGTTTGTGTATTCTATCAATACAGGACAGGATATACTGTGGAACCTTATGGACCTATTAGTGAAAGTTATTGGTTAACATATATTGATGAATACGTTGGTTTTGTTATATGTTATTTGTGTTGCATAACATGTTTTGATATAAATTGGGATAATTGTAATTTTTCATATAGTTCTAGTTATTGAAGAGAAATATATTTTATCAAAGTATTTGACTTAGATAAGAATTTTTTTTTTATATAGAAATTTGTATGACAAATTTAAAGGGTCGATGGGGGAATGTGATGATTTAAAATATATATAGTTATTTTAGTGGGACATAATTTGTATAATCTCTAACCCGGTGTTAATGTACAGAATAAACGAGTGACGTTTTACGATAAAAACAATGACGTGGGAGTTAGATTGAACGTAGCGTACATTTGAAGATAAAGACAGACGACCTAAGAATTTGGTAGTGGAAAGACGTGTTTTAGACTAGGCTATATAAACTGTGGAGTATTTGAATTCATCTTGTACATAAATTGCATTAAATATTGAGTTCTCATTTCTACTAAAAGCCGGCAGTTTGTTCATTGTTTATTATTATATAATGTGATCTCCCTGAGAGTTGTATACATAGTAATTACAAAATAACGGTCACAGGCAGATTATATAAATCACACCTAAAATGTTGCTTAGGGGGAAATTTTACATCCGATATGAGGAAAGTAATTTTGGAGTTGGGTGGAGGGCTGCATACAATGAGTGCAAAAATAGAAATGAATACGCCAAAAAACGTTACATAACTTTAATTTTTGTAGACGGGAAAAAAAGACAAATGCAATTTATTGGTCTGGTAAAAACGTACTTATTAAAATTTATGCACCGTTTTTTTACAGCACAATATGTTAAGGTACAAACGCCTGCTCTTTATTACCGATCGAATGATCGGTCACCTGGTACTATATATATATATGTGTATATGTGGAAATTTTCTTCAAAAGCGCTCTAACGATTATCATCATTTTTTAATGCACGAATTGTTTCACCTAAAAAAAAATCTACAGCTTTTCGGCCCCACAAATAAAAATCGGAAATGAACGTTAGACAAAAATACCCATTAGATTTATCGTAGATAATTCATTTTGGCCGTGAAAACATGCCATTGCTCGACCCACGTGTGGTGCGGTTTTCAAGAGTGGTGTTTTGTTGCGTCGCAATTATGACGTTGCGGAAATACCCGTTCAACATTAACAAGAAGTTTAATTTCTTCTTTATGCTGGCTGTTTTGCGCACCGATGATAGATATAATTTAAAGCAAGACTAAGTGTAATTTATGTAATGCAGGGGTGTGCAAACTACAGCCAGTGGGTTGACAAATATTAGTATGCGGCCCTCGAGGCTTACTAGGCCTATTTAGATGATAAAATCTTCAATGTATTTTAGATTAAATAAAAAAAAATAGCAGCTTAAAAATTATATGAGGAAAAGATAAATGGAATCTTTATAACCATATTGGAAATGTTTTCCATTACGTATTTATTACTAGTGAGATAATATTTTTACGTTTAAGTAATAACAGAATTAGATTTAGGTTTCACCAAACTATACTTTTACTTTTTTTATCAAATATTGTTTGGAAAAAAAAACACGTCGAAAATAATAATTAAGATTAAACTTCAATATATTTTAGATTAAATTTTAAAAAAAGAAAAACAAATAAATATTTACGTATTAATTAATAGTCAGATAATAGTTTGCCGTTTAAATAATAACAGAATTAGATGAAGTTTCAACAAACTTAAGGTCTGTTTTTAACTTTCTTTTATCTTACATTGTTTGGAAAAAAAAAGACCTCTAAAACATTTTTGTGTGTTTAAACAATGAATAGCTGTATATAGTGTACACTGTAGCAGATTACACTTCACTGTATATAGTGTTCACTGTAGCAGTATACACAACGCTGTTAATAGTATACAATGTAGCAGTATACTCTACACTGTAAATAATATACACTGTATAAGTATCCACTTTTTTTAAAATCAATGCATATGTTTACGAATGTTTCATAAAAAATATGTATGATTTGCTTATAAAGGCCTAACAAAAGTAAGATATATTAGAATATGTTAACATTGTCAATTCAAAATATGGTAAACTAGAAAAGATGTATTAAGTTTATTCGTATTTTCTTTATAACAATAGTCAGAAGTGTAATTTACTGTTAGTTTTATTGAGGGGCGTGGGGGGGGGGGGGGGAGGAATTAAACAAATCATCTAATGTAGCCTATATATATTATAATCTTTTCATTTGCGGTCTTTTCAATTAATAACATAATTTCACCTTTAATTATTTAGTATTTAAGTTTAATGCTCAAAATGTAAATAATTTTGTTAAAATGATTATTATACCATTAATTTAATTAATCAATATTATATTTTGCCGCGATAGTTTATTTGAAATAGTAACACAAATGGAGGATATTAGAAAATGTTAACACCAAACTATATATTTTTACTTTTTCGTCAAACAATGTTTGGAATAATACATTGAAAACATTGAAAATCTCTATATATAAAAATATCGTGTTTGTGTCCCCACGGATCCCCATTGTTCAATTTGTGAGTTTGTGTCACTGACTTATTTAGGCCTAGTCCTATATACTGTCTAATAGCTTTTCACATCTGACATGTGTCTTCTCTAGCAAAGTTGTTAACGTTAGGACTGCCGTGCGAGCGACCCGGGTTCGATTCTCCAGTTAGACTATACCTTTTTTCTACATTTTTTTTTCAAACTTTTAAAAACAAAAGACATTGTAAATCTACGAGCAATTTAGATTTTTGTTAAATAAAAATACTTCCCTATTTTTTTACCCGATTAAAATATGTATTTTAAATTACTTTCCTAATTAGGTCTTCAGTAAAAAAAAATAATTTAAATATTGGATTTATAGCTTTCTTTTAATTGTAGTTTATAAAAATGTTATCTGCACCTTAAACAGTCCTGTTTTTTTTTCACCCGGGCAACGCCGGGCAATGTAGCTTGTAATAAATAAATACTTTTGTATAAGATATTTTTTACAAGTTATTTACTAACAATACTTATGATTTATATATGTGCCCAAGTAAGAAATATTAGACTTTGTTAAGAAGTCAATATGAATCTATTCGTAGACCTTTTTAATTTATATCAAACATATTTGCCGGCTGTAACTCATTGTAAGCTTGAATAGGGTGAGTAGGGAGTTAACAAAATTGACATAATTTTATAAAAGGGGTCACTAGAAAGTTTGACAGTTATTGTTAAAGTAGGGGAAGGGGTAGAAGAACTAAAAATTGTAACGTATATCACGATATTTTAAATTTAAACTTTTCATTTTCAGTCTTTTAAATACATAACATAATGACATAAATGACATATATTATTTCTGTTGCATTTAAAACTGACAACTCTAGCCTACATGTTTTTTGTTTTTTTTTGGGGGGGGGAGAGTTAAAATGAGATAAAGCTGTTTTATTTTTATTTTATTTTTTTTAAGGGGGGGGGGGGTTATCGGGCGAAATCTAGATATTAGACTGCACAAATAAAAATCTGCTTCGACTGTTAGAATTTAAAGCCCATGTTATTCATAATAGAAAAAAGAAAAAGACAAGTACATTTTTTTGGTCTGGTATAGACATATTTTTCAAATTTATGCACTGTTGTTTAACATACACATTATGTTATGGTACAAGCGCCTGCTCTTTATTACCGATCGAATGATCGGTCACCTGGTACTTTAACCTAACGCGACTAACGCTTTGAGTATTAATGATCGCCTACTCACTTTTTATGATAAAAACAGATTCCTCATAACTAATCTTGTAGCCTTTGTATATTTTAAAAATACCAGTACTGTCCGTCGAGATAGAAAACAATTGTCAAACCCCACCAAAAGCATGGATTTTGTTTACGAAAATGGCGGGAAATGTCACCGGAAGTTCTTGATCTCTTCCATTTGAAAAGGTCACACCTAATTAAGACTTATCAATTAAAAAATGTAGAGATTTAAAAAAAAATCTGATATTCAAAAAACAAACAAAAAAAACAACGAATCTCTAGAACTATGCCTACCGATGCAATTCCATATTCATATAAACCAACCATATTAATGATTAGGCCTACTGAATTACCGGTTATTGCATTTGTAAAAAATACAATTTTGCGTGACATCAGATTTTATTGGAAAGCGATACATTTTTAGCTCTACGACTACATCTCTTTACGATAAATGTAAACGCATATTAATCTTGTTAGATTGCAGCTCTCACTTCAATCCTATTTGGCGGTTGTCTAGAGTATGATTAATTAAGTCCAGCGAGAACCCACGTTGTTCTAAGCGTAATAAATAAATAGTCTGCAGCAATTCCTCAAGTTGGCTAATTTAGCCTGGCATTATCCAAATGATCTCAACAGTAATTCTTATTTTAAAAAAAAATCCTTGACTTGTTATTTAAACGCAGAAACTTTTATTTCAATTTGAATCAACTGTAGTAGTTGAAAAATGCAAATATGGACAATAAAGGTATCATGATCAGTCCAAACAAACAATATGTCTGTCCTGTCGAAAGCTTGGCTAGCAAAAGCGCTTAATAGGCCCGTCCGCCGGCAGTTTGCCCTTTTTATACCCTTCTACCTCCCAAAAGGCAAGCGGCGCTAAGAAAACAAGCGGAAAAATGAATAAAAAACTAAATATGACGCCAGAGGCTACCTTTGCAGACGACCAATCAGAAGTTTGCATTTAAGCAGACAGCTTGATTCTAGAAAAAATATTAATAATTTTCGCGGGCGATATTGGAGTATCTATTGGTTGTAAAATAGCAGACGATGTCTAGGATTTTACCGGTCTGGACTGGTTTAATAAATGAAGCGTTGATAGCCTCAACGAGGAAAATAAAACAGTCGTGTCCCGACATTAAAATATTTTAAATAGAGAACTATGTCAAGGGAGGGAAAGTTTAGTAAATGGGTGCTTTAAACTATGATGTTATACACTATACCATAACACTCTTATAATTACAATTGAAAAACAAAATAGGAAATAGGAATAGGCCTACTACAAAACTAAGGAAAATACATTTTTTGGCCAAAATAACTACGGAAAGTATTGTATAAAAACACCTAGGCCTAGCCCAAAGCATTAGCATATTTAGTTTATCATGTTGCTCACACTTATCTAATAGTAGGTTAGGTATGGGAGTCTAGGCCTATGTTTAAATATGTATAAATATGTTTAAGCCTACTACTAGCATTTTTAGTAGGTCCACTAGTACTAGTTACTATTACTATTCAGGTCTTCTACTAAGCTATAGTCGCTATAGGCTGTGACTATGACTATAGTACAATAGACTAACTATAGCCTATAATATAGGCCTAGAGCCTTTATAACAGTTTTTAGCTTTTTAACTAAGCCTATCAATTTTCTTAAATACACAGATATTAATTAAAACTTTAAACTATTTACATTGACATTAATAACTAACAATACTAGTTATATTCCTTCAAATGGAAAATACTTAACTTTTGAGCGCTTATAAAAGAAAAGCACAGAAATATTAGCTCAAATAAAACGGGCTAATTATTTCCCTTTAATTAATTATTTTTTCCAATAATGATTCAATAATGATGCCGAACACGTTATGTTTGGTAATATAACAAATATTATATTACTTATTATTAGACTTAAGGCTTTTGCAACCGAAATTGAATGAAAAATGGACAAAATGCTAGCAACACACCAGGCAAACGATTCACATTAATATTGGTTTATTAAAACCTTTTGTATAGGCAATTTTTGTTATCTATTAATTCTTACAATATGTTTCCTTTTCAGTTGTTTTATTTTAAAGATAATTAATCACACAAATAGTCTAGTCCGCCAAAAAAAATAGTGGAAACTATATATTCCAGACGGGCGGAAGGGGGGGGGGAGTGGGCGCTAAAGAAAAGTTAAGGATGTGGTGAGCGGAAAAAAAATGTAAAAGGGGGCGGTGAGCCGAAAAAGCTTGAGAACCAATGGATAGTCTATATTTTATCAATATATTTCTGAGTTTTTAATTTAATGAATTATAAATTTGTCTACACATTTTGTTGACTTTATGTATCACCTGAATGAACTTGATTGAAAATGGTCTACTATTACTTAAATCCAGTTGGGACACCTAGCAATACGTAATCAAGCAGAAGAGATAGAGGGTTTCATTACCATGCAAGATTTAATGGAGTCAAATAGAAACTAGTTATAACAGTATACATACATACTAGCCTATTTTTACTATATTCTAATAACTGATATAATAAAAAGAAGACCATTATTCAGAAGTGCAAATGTTTTAACATTTTAATTATACATGTTTAAACAGGTATATCACGCAATAAAAACTTTATTATTAAATATCTAGAGCAAAATAAAAATAAGTGTTAAAGAGTAATGCAATAGTCATAAGCTTTCTAGTTTCATAATATATAATGGCAAGGCTATAGTCAATAGTAAAAAAAACAGACATGTTTAGTTTATATTATATCAAAGATTTAAAAAAAAATTAGAACCCAGCTTACATTATCTTTAAATGAATGTTAGTAAAAGTAATTGTGGGCGTTCGGCGCTGCAACATAAATTGGACAGGGTTGACTAAAAACGATACCGTGATAAATGCAGGGATTAGTCAGGATTGGAGGAAGAAAGTTTGCATGCTATCTCTGTCGCTAGTATGGTCAGAATCGGCTCAATGGCTTAAAGATGTTTAATAGGTGCCTCTAATTTTTTTTCTACATCTACATATAGTTATACATTAAAACTTGCATATATTCAATATAACAACAAAATAGAAAATTCTGAAAATTTCTAACCTGCTTACAGAAAACGTGCCAACTATCTGCAAATTCAAATCCCTTACAAAACAGTTCCTGAAAAAATTTCAATAAAATGTTGTGTAAAATTGTAAATGTATATCTATGTAACTATGTGTTTTGTTTGAAAATATTCAGCTTCTGTATTATAACTTATTTCTGAGAGAAATAATCTTAAAAAGCCAAAAAATATTACATTAAATACTAAATGTAATAGTAAAGTAACTCCTATATTACAAGAGGTGAGGTTGATTTCATTTATTAGAACCATTGATATTAGCCCCCATAGTAGTGGTCTGAGTTTCGTACAGTCGACATAATATGTTTATGTTATAACATGGTCACAAAACACAAAACTGTGCTGAGACCCTTTCGAACCCAGAAACAATTAATAAATTAGGTCTCTACAAATTGTTAAATATACAAGCTAATAATAAAGCCTTTTGATTGGTTTCTCCATGCAATAGTTTGCAAAAAAAAAAAAAAAGAAACGTTTTTGGAAGACTAAAGCTTAAATTCAAAGCGAAGTTTTTAAAGTTATCAAAACTGGACAAGACCAAGCCGTAGGTAACTAAACTAAAACAAGTGTTTCTCTGTGTATAAATTCATCCTTTCAAATTCCATTTAAATATTGTTGTTACACAATCGGTGGCCCTTATGTTAAAAGTTCCACCCTTAGAGAGGAAAAGGACCGAATTTAATTCCCTTAACTGGTCACGAGGGCTTCTCTAGACTATTATCGTTGGACACGTGGCGAATGGGAGAAGAATTTAGGGATCAATTGGCGGAGGAGGGGGACGGCAATGTTGCTTTATTAAATCTTCAATTGACCTGTCACTGTCAGTCACCTATCGTAGCTTGAGGAAAAGGTGGGAACTATATTTCTAAAACTTATAGAATGATGTACGAATACAATTCCTACTATATGACGTAAATCGTCACAATCTCTAAATATTAGGGTGTCGTAAATTATTCAATTCACCGTGTGCTAGTAAAATTAGTTTCATTTAAGCTAAGAAATCTAACTTTCATTAACGTGATCAGCATAATGTCCAGCTGTTCTTTATTGTTATTATGTTAATGGACTTCTTTGCAGACTTACAAGCGACACTGCAGACATAGCTGGCAATACATTATGAAGATTACAAAACATGACCTTACTAGATGTTTGTAGGACAACATAATAAGTACCTACAACAACATCAACATAACACCACAATTAATACTAGGAATCACACTTAATAAAATTGTAATCTACTGCATTAATCGTAAAGTGCTTTTCATTTCAACAGTTTTTTTTTAAAATAGAATAATGATACTTTACTTATTAAAAAATCCTGCAATGTAAATCCTGGTTCAACAGTCTAACTAAAACTCCTATTGAAAGCGAGAGCTGGGAGTATTATTCCCTTGTAGCTCTGAACAAGAACTCAGCCGTGCGTTTGAGCACGGCTCTATCTCTGTAGAGATCAGTGGGTAGTGGGTCACCCGTCCCATCTCCTCGATCGACGAGACGGGGGCACTCCCGCAGGATATGCTCCACTGTCTCCTCCTCCTCCCCCACAGTGGCGACACCGCGAGTCGTAGTTAGGCTGGAACCTGGCGAAGTATGCCCCGATGGGGCAGTGGCCAGTGCGGAATTGAGATATGATACTTTGTTCCGACCTTGGGTCAGCGCGGTTAAGGCGGGGCAAATGCCGCCAGACTTCTCGGCCCTTGTCTGAGCTGTCCCAGCTCTCGTTCCACTTTTCTGTCTCCCACCTCCGGATCTATGTACGGGCCTTCTCATAGGAGCATGGCGTGCTGCCGGGCTCCTCGGAGGTGGGTGTGCTCAGCCCGCCTTTTTTGGCAAGGTGGTCTGCTCTCTCATTGCCAGGTAGGCCTCTATGCCCTGGGACCCACTGCAGTAGCACGCGGTATCCAAAGCGCTGGATTAGCTCGTCTGAAGCCAGTAGAATTTTCTCTACTCTATCTGAGGGGGCCAGTTGTTCAGATTCTCAGTAACCTGGAGCACCGACAACGCATCAGTCAGGATAATGACGGTCGTAGAGCCAAGGGCGCCGTAGTTGCAGAGACCGTCGCAAGGCCCCCATAGTTCGTCTCTATAAGGGTTGCCGGGGGTACTCTATGTAAACACCAAAGTCGGCGGTACCGGTGTCTGCGTTAGCCGACCCGTCGGTGTAGACATGGACAGCCCCGGACGGTAGGGCATTTAGCGTGTCCATGGCTACTTTTCTGAGTAGTTTTTGGTCGGACGTTTTGTTAACTGAGGTGTCCTTCAGCTTCGTCCGTATTTCGGGGAGCGTTGGCGTGTTGCCCGGAGAGAAGCTCGAGTACCTTTGCATAGGCAGCCTTGTATCGGGTAGGTCGATTTCGGATGACAGCCTTGTTGCGTCTTTATTCTCTTCCTACCCTTCCAGGTGTCTACTAAGACTCTGGTTGGGAAACTTTCCTCGAGTCTTTTATAGCGCTCATAGGTCGTTATGACAGCGCGTTCTCTCCTAAGCTGAAGGGGTGGTATGTTAGCCATCACCTCGGCAGCTGCCACTGGGGACGTTCGAAAGGTGCCACAGATAAAGCGTAGTGCTTGGTTCTGAATTTCTAGGGCCGTTTTGGACGCGTAAACCTGTAGAGGCAGGCTGTAATCTAATGGTGATCTTATGGCCCCTGTATAGAGGGTTTTTAATACTTTGGCGTCGGCACCCTACTTTGTGCTGGCCATTCGTTTGACTAGAGGTTTAACTTGTTCGCATTTTTTCGTGCCAGCTCTTGGATATGGTCGAATAGTCTAAGCTTCCTGTCGAGTACTACTCCTAGGTACACGGGTGATTTGTCCTCTTTGAGGGTTTCACCGCCGATTGTTAACTCTATAGGCTCTTTGAGAACGTCGATGCCCAGGCTGAACAGCGTATAGACCGCTTTTGAACAATTAATTTCGAGTCGCCATTGTTTGGCGTACTCGGAGATGGTTTGGAGGTCTTTATGCAAGTCTAATTGCATGCTTGCAGATTTGTTTCCAGATTTCCAAAGGACAAGATCGTCCGCAAATAGCAGCTTCTTACAGCCAAGTTTTTCTGGCAGGTCGTTTATGTACACTAGAAAGAGGATGCAGGACAGAGCAGAGCCTTGTGGCAAGCCGTTCTCAAGGGTTGTTTCCCTGGATAGGCTTGTACGTATCGTGTTTGGATCGTTCTCTCTGATAGGAATGATTTGATCCAGCGATGCATATTGCCCTCAATGCCCATTCTCCTCAATTTCTGCATGAGGCCCTGCCTCCAGACTCGGTCGTAAGCCTGCTTGAGGTCTAAGAAAACTGCTACGGTGGACTCGGCCCTTTGGAATCCATCAGCCATCTCTTGTACGAAGAGGTTTGTTTGGTCTATCGCGATCATGCCCGCTATAAAACCTGCATGTTCTGGGGCTATGAGGCCTTCTTTCTTTAGATACCACGTTATCCGGTTGCCGACCATGCGTTCGGCCAGCTTCCTGACGCACGAGGTAAGGGAAATCGGGCGGTAACTCTCTGCCTCGGAGGCGATCGTGCCTTTTTTCAAGATGGGGACTATCACCGCTTGCCGCCAAGCCTTTGGTACCTCGCCGGTTGACCAAGTTTGATTTATTAGGTCCAGGAGTCTGGCCTTACCTAATCTGCCCAGTTTTTAGATCATTTCGTTCTCTATCTGATCCGAGCCTGGTGCTTTTTTTAGTTGGCACTTTCGGACTGCCCTATCTAGTTCCTGAATAGTGAGGGGGGAACTGAATATTGGGTCGGACTATGTGACACGTCCGTTCGTCCGTGACGGCAGACCCACTTGGGGTCTCCAAGGGAGTTTTGTTTCGAGGACGGTCTAAATTTTCGATATTTGCCAGCAACCTTCACATTCTACCAGTATTCTTATGGCCCAGAACTTGGCAGGTCGTACTCCATTTTTGCCGTTTTGCTTCCTGGCATGCCCGTTTGACCTTAGCTGTTAATTTGTTGTACTCCCGTCTGTCATCAGGAGTACCTGTTTTTTCGGCCTTCTTTCTTGCCCTGCGTCGCGCCTTAACCAGCTTGCCAAGTGCGGTCGTCCAGAATGGTTTGTACTTCCTGCCTTGGAAGGATCTTGGGATAGTTTTGGGGGCCGCACCCAATATGGCTTTAGTAATGTTTGTGTACACCGTGTTGATTGGAGCGTCGTGCACTTCGGCCCTCTTGAAAGCAATTTCGGTTGCTTCCTCGAACGCAGGCCAGTTAGCTTTGGTAAACATGAACCGCCTTGCCCCGTCTTTGGTTCTGTTATCCTTGGCCTTACTCTTTTTCCTGGCCTTTTCCAGGTCGATATGTACTACTCTTGGCTTATGGTCACTGCCAACGTCGTCCGGGACTTTAAAGGTTATTATGGGGAAGAGATCACCCGAAACCAGTGTTAGATCTGATCTTGACAGGGTGACATTTCCCCTGTGGAGAAGGGTTGGCGGAGAGTTTGCGTCCTGCAATCTGAACAAGTTGGTAGTGTTACAGAGCTCCTCTACCTTTCTACCGGACGTATCATAAATTGTATAGCCCCATGCAGGAGAATGTGCATTAAAGTCGCCTCCTAAGATAGTGTTTGAGAGTATGGGTGGGTCTACAGACAGAGAGATGTCGTACTTCGGCGGGTTATATATGTTTATGCAAACGATCTTTCTCTCGTCCACCCATACTTCCGTGGTTAGAGTATCTGTGCGGCCGGTTGAGCATTGTGCCGTCAGGGGTCTGGCAGTAAGTGAGTTTGATATTAGTGTTGCCAGCCCCTGGCAGCCCTGGCACGTACTGTGGTACATTGTGTACCCTTTAATGACTACTTTCCTATCTCGGAGGATGGTCTCCTGCAATAGGGCTATATCGACATGGTTTTCGTGCAGAAGCTTCGTCAGCCCAAGCGCCTTTGGTGCTAATCCATCGACGTTGAGCTGCAACACGGTGAGACATTTTAGTTTAGGTTTTGACTGGGGCTTCACAGTTTCCCCAGTCGTGTTTTGTTCGATACGTTTCTTAGCGACAGCAGCTTGAGCGGCTGCTGTTGCTTCAGTTGGGCCCGCTGGTATTTGGGCGCTTCCCAACGGGAGTGCTACTTGGGTGGCTGCACCTTTTATTAGCCATGAGCTCATTGTAGATTGAGCGTTATCCAGCTTAGACTTGGGCTTTTTAGAACCCTTCGTCGACGGGCGCTAGATCGCCACGTCTTTGGGGGTGTGGGCACCCGTTGGTTTGCTACACTTTTTGGGCTGAGGCTGGACAGGTTCCTCAGGGATAGGTGCCTGGGAGCTGCTGCCACTTTCTCCTTTCGCTTTTGGGCCTGGTACTTCCCTGTGGGTCTTGGAGCAGTATTTGTGGAGAGTTGGAACGGTAGCTAACTTCTCGCAACCTGGCCCGTTCTTACTCGCCGAGGTTGCGGGGCGACTAGTAGAGTATTTTTCACCTCCGAGCCTGACGCCCACTACTCGTTAGGTGGAGCCTATTTGGGTCTGCTCGTACCCGCGATTATCTTTATTTTTGTAATTCTCCATGATTTTAAGGTTGCCCCAAGGGAGGGGGCTTTTGGTTTGCCTCAGGGGAGGCTATTGGGTACACTCGGTATACTGGGGCTCCCCCTTCTCGTAGTCTTAGAGAAGGGAGGATAACCCACTTTCACTATTGAGTTCTTGCTCCTGGAAGGAGTAGGTTGGGGTGCCTTTCTTAAAAACCCAGGGGGGGGGGCCTTGCCGTTGGGTATTGGCTTAGACACCCCGGGGATCTGCTTGGCTTTCATCAGCCGCACTGATGGAGTGCGGTGAAAGACTCTTGCCCTTAAGAGCCTTGCCTCGTAACGTATGTTAACCTGTAGGCAGTTGGTTTGCCTGCACTTTGCATGTGCACGCATTTTGTACTTCAGCGGTGGCATAGGTGCTTTTAATCTTCGTATCTTATGCTAGTAAAATGGGATTTACAGCACAGCGGATACGTTCTAGAAGTATGAGCCACTCGTGCGGGTCGACCTAGGGGCCAGGTCCACTGGCTCCAAGGCTAGCCGCCCGTTCCCCTTCGGCGTTGGGGTATATATTTCGTTCACCCTGCCGTGGGGTCAGGGACCTAGCTTCCCTGCCCGCCTACTCCAAGTACCTATCTCTCGTTTGGCATTGGACTTTCGGGGAGCGTTTCCTGTGGGCAGCTGGTTTTGGGAAAATCAGGCAAGGTTACGCCTTTTGCACATCATACTATGCGGCTGGTTTAATATTTGATTTATTCCAGCATCTTGCGGTGTTTTAGTCCACAGCGGATGACGAACAATATTCCGGTAGGGCCCCATGTGCTCGGCCGGTGAAGGGTTCAGGTTCTCTGTTCCCAATACCGACCGATTGCGGCGCTAGCTATTAGAATTGCTTACCGTTGGGCTCGTCGGGGCGCTGAGATCAGGTTCGCCAGTCCCCCGCCGCGCCGAGCACACGGTGCCACGGCAATCTTTTTAGAGCAGGTAAAATAGACGCCCAGCCCGGATATGTGAGGCCGTTTGTCCCTCCACCCGCTCCTTTCTTCTATCTTTCCAGCCGCACATGCGTGCTATGCGCGTGTCTTGCCCAAGCTCCAGGACGTGCGCATGTCCAGGATGTCTTGGTCCCCTACTCGACCAAGCCAGTGTACTCTTTGCCTTCCCATAGCCACATGGGTACTATGCTCGTGCATATTGGGCATTGTGCAGGTTTGGCCTCCTGCTCTAAGGCGTGCGCATGCCCAGGTTTACGTACTCGACTCGGCCCCGCAGGGCTCAAGCCTATCATCTCACTGGGAGAACCGGACCAGTCCAATTAAACTCACAGTCGCCGGGCTGCGTTGCATTGCTGCAACCGTTTTTGTTCCCGTATGTGGTATTCGACGGCCGACCCGGCGCTCCAGAAATCCAAGCTAGTCAATCGGTCGGATAATGCTTCGGGGGCCTTGCAATCTGCACGTTGAATATGCGCAATAACCCTTATGGTTACCCTCGGAGGCATGGGCCTTCCGGCAGTCACCAGGTTGCTGGACAATCTTTTACAATCGTATTCCCGTATGCGATACTCGACGGTTGTACCACGCCCCAGATTTGTAGGTGCCCCTCAGCACTCAAGCCGACAAAGCTCCGACCTCCACTTCCCCAGCTGCTGGCACAGCTTGGGGCCTCCACACTATTAGCCGGAACAGAGTCCTCTTGAGTAAGGATCTGTGTCCCATGTACACATGACCGCCAGTCTTTGAGGCTATGTGGATACTGGTCATATCAACATTCTTCTTCATCAACTCAAGAATTGAAGTCAGTATGTTCATGTTAGCGTTTATTATAAAACAGTGAACATTTCACCTTTTAAAATGCAGGCTTTATCATTATATGCTCATATTGGACTGCTTGCACCAGGTATAACGGTATAACATCATGCGCTACTGTCTATGTCCGTCTTTTCTTTTCTGTCTGTCTCAATAATTCTCTATTTCTCTATTTCTCTATTTCTCTATTTCTCTCTCTTTTTTTTCTCTCACTACTTATTTTTAATCGAAATTTTCATGTTTTCTCTCCAATGCAAATTTGTCTCTTTTTGTAGACAGGCCGAAAGATAGGCATGCAAAAATATAGAGAGAAGATATTATGATAGATAACATAGATAGATATTTACATATAGACACAATAACAAGCATAATATTATACCATTATTATACTACAAGATACACAACTGAGAATTGGATAAGATTTGCAAAATACTCAATAATAAAAAACATGAAATCCTACAGTACACATCTCTATCTTTCTTCTAAGGTAAGATAATAATGGTCATTTCTTATAGCGCTTCTATCCATGCTATTAAATTAGCATGCTCAGTGCGCTCTTGGTGCGATTTGCAGTGGCAGATGTATTAGCCAAAGAGAATGGTCTTTAAGTTCGTTATTAAAAGAGTATCATGTCCCAGATTCTCTCAATGTCTGAGATAAACTTCCATAGAGAAGGCGCCACTGACACAAATGAGCGCACTCCCAGGTATTTCTTTCTGTGTCCATCCAAACTAAGAGTTTTGAGGCGTGACTGTGTTGAAGAGCACAGTTCCCTAGATGGCTCATGCCTTGATATAAGCTCTCAAAGATAGGAAGGATCAATCAAGGCCGGATTTAGACTAGATGGGGCCCTAAGCTATTTGAGATCTAGAGCCCTTTATTAGCTTATATTTCAGTGTTAAATATGATTTTCGGATACATAGGGGTTAAACTGAAATACAATTAAAGAAGTATAGACTTTAGATAGTGAAAAAAGAAATCAAAGTCTATAATAAGATGAACCGCTTGCTTTGATATGTTTGTTATGTGATAACTTGAAACACTTAGTTTCGGAATTTCCGATCGCACTAAGTCCTCTAGAGTTACGGTTTAGTAATTCGCTATGATTTTCTCTAAGGAAAATTAAGATTAAAATACAAAGTTATATACAGCGCAAACCTTTAGTGCAATCGTAGGAGCCTAGAATTCATTCATGAGAGACTTATTGGTTGCGTACGAAAAAAAAAAGAACATATTAGCTCTAAAAATAGAGCAAACGGTCCGTCTTATTATACTAGTCTTTGAATAAATCTTTAACTTAAAATCATTTTTATTCATAACAAACAAAAAATGCAAACTCTGGTAAAAGGAAACAAAAGTTATTTAAAAGTCACAATTTACAAAGGCTTAGTATCTTATCTCTTGAAACATGTTATAAGGATTCAGGAATTATATTGAACTAAAATATTTTCTTTCTTGCTTTTGCCAAAGCAAACTCACTGATGACATCATCAAATGATAAACTGCCCACTTTCTATGTACATGAGACTGTGGGAACATAATTAATCTTGAGTCATTGTTGTTCTAAATTCATTTTTATCCTCTTCAGCTGAGAAAAAGATATTTCTCCAGAGCAATTTGCAACCATCATAATAAGAAACACTCTCAAAATTGCGTCTACATCAAGGAATTATGATTGAACACGATCGTTAAATATTACCCTATACAGATACTGATGTGTCAGAATATCCTGTTACACTGAACCATAGGCTATACTATGTCTAACATATTGATGAAAATGCTGGATATTTCTCTTACAAGATTCATGTGCACATCTTTAGGACATGTTTTGCACAAAGCACTAACTCCTTCACGAATCTCTTCTTCTGTAGATTATAATTTTGTTAAGAATGAAAACTTTTTTCAGCATCATTGTATAGTGAGGCCTTCTGTGCCAGACTTGACTCTAATGCAGTGTTTGGAACCTATGGCTCGCGAGCCAGATGTGGCTCTAGTGATGGCTGCATCTGGCTTGCAGACAAATGTTCGTTTAAAAAAAATTCTTCAGAATCCTTTGATCTACATATTAATTGCATTTAAGCACCAGAAGTCGCATTAATGTTAAGAAATACTCATTATTGATTAGCAACAGCATAACAATGTTATTCAAAAGAATTAAGAGACATAATTATTGTACTTTTTGTGTTGAAATTACACAAAGTGCAAACATTTTCTTGATTTTTAGCTTTAAACATAATTTATGGCTCTCACAGAATTAATTTTCAAATTATGCGGTGTCCATGGCTCTCTCAGACAAAAAAGGTTACCGACCCCTGCTCTAATGCATCCATCACAGGTATCAACGATGTGCTTGTCTCATGACTCAATGTTCTCTAAAGCATCATCTTCATAATCATTTATATGCCTTCTTTTGTATCTTTTTCTTTTTGTAATAAACATCAGGCAATTTTTCCTTTGCTTTTTCTTCAAAATGATCGAACATATCACTGGAACCTTTAACAAAATCCGAAAGTGACTCATACAATTTCCTACATACATCCACACACTAATTTGGGGTCTTGTCTTGTAGTGATTGACTAGTCTTGTGAAATTCATCCAGCAAGTAACTCCACTAATATATTACCATAAAATCAAACTCCTCCATTCTATTCAAATTTTGTATGGCTGGATTTCTTTATTCGCCTTTCTCTGTGGTATCAATATGCAGCTGATGCAATGCAGAAACTATTCCATCATTACTATCAAGTATTGCACGTGTGGCCATTGAATGTGCTTCCCATCTAGTCTTTGACAAAGACTTTGGAACTTTTGAATCTTCTTTGAAGAATGACAACAGAATGATGTGTAGTTGATGAAAACAAATTATATATTTCTTGAACAATTCCAAAAAAGATTACTGCATCATAGCAACAGTCACCTACTGTTTTACCAACAAGATTCAGTAAATGACCAGCACATGGAATATACATAGCATACTTGTTAAACTTCAATATTATTTCCTGCATACCCTTGCATTTGCCAGACATATTGGCAGCATTATCATATGAGTGGACTCGACACTTACTAAAATCTATTTAGCAGTGATTTGTAAGGTACATGTGAATTATCTTAGCCAAAATTTCCCTTGTACGGCAACCCATCTCTAGGAAAGTTAGAAAACATCCAATAAGGAGGCCATCATCTGGTGTAACATACCTCACAATAACAGTGAGCTGATCAATATGGGACCGGTTTAAAGTGGAATCTAAAGATAAACTGAAGTACCCTGCAGTTCTTAAATCATCCAAGATTGTGTCTCTTACTTCATGTGCCACAATTTGTATAAATTTATCACATATTGTTTTAGATAGATAAGATGTGACACCTGATCCCAATTTTTTGTATATGGCTTGCTAGAATAGGATCACATTTTTATTTAAGTTCGAGTAATCCAAGGGATTGTCATTGTGAGGAGAACCAAATAATTGCTCCTTTTAAAGGTAAACCACGCACTGCTATAGTATGCTTAATTATGACTGACTCAACTCTCAAGATTATTTTTCCAGGACTACCGTTTATTATTTATATATTAAATAATGATGCAGTATATTTAAGTATATTTGACAATTTTTTACTCCCAAAATTTTGTTTGGGGTCCCCCAAGTCAGTGGGAGCCCTAAGCTATAGCTTGTCTAGCTTATAGGTAAATCCGGCCCTGGGAGCAATGCTCTTTATGCATCCGTACGTAATGGACATAATTTTGTGCTCTATTCGCTTTATCACCGGGAGCCTTTATCACCTTTATCTTCTGCACCCTCTCAGTTTCTCTCTCTTTACTTTCTGTACTTGAATTTTCCATATTATTCTCTTTATAACCAATTCTCAAAAGATAAAAATAACCAAATGTGATTGGGTAGAAGTCCCAGTGAATTATTTATTTTAATGAGGAAGTATATTAAAGTAAATTGAAAAAATAAAATACCTCATAGAGAGAGAGAGAGACTGGCGCATATAGTCATTTTTAGTTTTGGTAAATATCCTTCTCATTTAAATGTACTTATAGATTTTGACTTTGCACATTAGATAAACTAGCAGCAAGAGAACCTAGTTTGATAGGATAGGCCAATAGATATACATATTGTAGATACATAGATTCGTAAAAAGATGCAAAATGTGTACATTGTAAACAGAAAGACATGAGTGGTATGTACTTTTTTTTCTCAAATATGTAATCACTCGACACTACAGTATACACTTCGAAAGATTTAGTTTTCAAAATGATAACATTCATTTATCCGTTTTTTATTCTAGATTATGAGCTATAACTTTAGGACATGCAACAAGACCGTTAAATTGTAATGATGTTTACTTTATATTCTGACATGTATTAAAATCTCAATTTCAAAATTCCTGAAATATACTTAGACTAGTCTTGCTATTTCTTATTTGTAGAGTATTTTAATTTTTAAAGCTTTTTTTTTAATAAAGAAATTCCAATAGAATAATTATATTCAAAAAAAAAATATAACAACTACGTTAAAAATTCTCTTCATTCAGATCCGAAGTGAGATGTAGTGACTGTAGAGAAATACACCACAGAAGTAATATGTCAACACTATTTTATTTTGTATTGATATTCCACCTGGCAGCTGTGGACATTGGTGAAGCTGGTAAGTTACTGTTTCATTGAGACATCTGAGGAAATTAGTAAAGCGTGTAAAAGTGCATTTACCAATTTACAATACTAGTCCTTAGCAAAAACGCTAAAACTAGAATAACATTTGTTCATTATAAAAGTGCTAAAAAATTCAAGTCTGCAAACACCATGAAACAGGGTGTGTCGCGTCTAGTCAAGTCCAATGTGTTGCGACATAACAGACCGCTGAAATTTTGAGTGGCTGAAGAAATTTTACAATTTGGCGTTGGTCATATAAAAAGTATTATTAAAGTAATACGTTATGGACAGGGCGTAGGTCAAGCGTGAGATTGTGCCTCTAACATAGGCTACAACAGTAAAAATGAAAATTATTGAAATGGATTTAACATAATAAGAGTAAATGTGCGTATCATGAAATAGCATAGTAACAAGTGTATATTGTAATGAATTGTAATTCATCAAATAATAATCAATGAAACATCTAAATAAATAAATTGGTTGTACAACAACATACTACACTCTTTTACTCTTATACTCTATTAAATGATATTCTTATATTTGTCTAGATACATGAAAGTCCAGGTTTTTAATCCTTATCCAATATGTCCATTTCTTTGTTTCGGACTAGGATAACTATATACAACTCGTGAACTGTTCATTACATATTCATCACTAACCGTAGATCACATTTGTGATCCAAAGCAGTGTCGCCAAGCCACATTGCGTCTCATTATATACGCTTTAAATACAGCGCTTTTCTAATTTACAAAAGAAAAGTTACAAAATCTACAACAAAAAAAATAAATTATGTTTGCGTTATGTTGTTAAAGAGACAAAGAGAGAAAAAGAAATAGTAAAAACGGAGAGCGTGACACTAATCTATAGTTTTTGCCTACACACATGTATTTAAAAATGTGTTAAACATTACGTCATTAGTCTGCATTTATTTGTTTCAATACATAAGAACCTACATACTCTAAAAACTAAAACATTTTTTTACAGTGATCAAGATGGTGCGTCACTTTAAACTGGGAACTTGGGCTACAAAAATTAAAACTGGGCTTTCATGTTCCGGACAGACAGCTAAACCGACATATTTGATTGGGCTTTCATTATATATATATATATATATATATATATATATATATATATATATATATATACATTGATTTAGTTATATTGGTTTTAATTTTTACAGCTTATTTACTTCCATGACAAAAACAAATACCCAGAGAAAATAGAAAGCAATTATTTATTTATGATTTTTTACCTAAGACTCTTTTACGGAAATAAATTATACAATGTACTCAAACATGTATTTTTATTATAATATAATAATAATAATAATGCCTATAGAGCGCATCACCCGTTGAAAACAGTTATATGCTATAGTGCGTGCTGATAATGTTTATAATTGTTACATACATTTACTTTCGTGCCAAACACTGAAAAGCTTACAGAAGACATGGTGAAACATGTGGCATCTTTTATGGTTCTTGTGAGCCTGGAAGAACCTGGCACTGTTATATTGAAAACGAACCACGGGGACGTTGTATGTGTAATGAAAAGGAATACTATAATGATGACCAAGAATGCACATCACGTAAGCTAATATTATCATTTTCAGCATGGTTCTATTTCTTAGACATATAAATACATTAGTTCTTTTTGTGTTTTGTAATCATAAGTTGTCCATCAGCTGATAGTAACAAGATACAAATTATCTTGCCGTTTAATTAGAACTGAAATGCTGATAATTTGCAAAATGTACTGGCTTTTTAAAGCAATATATTTCAATGAAACATAAAAGTAAATATATTTAAATAAATTCAAGCCTTCTAACTATATTGAACACCTATTATCTTCTAAAATAAGAGGTAGAGGCAAAAGATAGAGTATAACTTATTGGTTGTATTTGTAAAATATTCGGTATGTTTTATAATTGATTGTTTCTCCTAGCAACGATGTATCCATGGTTGACAGATCAGTAGATTGTTTATAGGTCAAGCTGTCTTGGCAACCAAAAAAAACAATTACATTTTCTAGTACTAGTGAACATTTATTTTCAGTATTCTAATTTCTCGTTTTATATCATATCAATTTAATCTTAAAAGCTCTACCTCTATCAAATAAATTAATATCTATTAAACACTTTATGACTTAAATATGGTCTATTTTCTTTAAACAAAAGTAAAATTGCAATCTAAAATATCAAATAAATGTTTCTTAACTATTTTAACAACAATGTTCGATATTTGAATTTGTTTTTAGTTGACCAACTTGAAATATCACATTTCAATGTCATAAATGTCACCACAACCAGCTTCACCTTGTCCTGGTCATATAAATCTCCTTATAAACGTTCAGTTCGATTTAAAGTTGAATATGGAAACGAGAGTATTATCTACGTCAACACCAACCTATTCACAATGGAAGGACTAACACCTAGTACAGTGAATACATTTTCTATTTACATAAACATTCCACCAGAACTGTATTACGCAGAAAGAAATGGACCGGGTTTTTGGCTAAATGTAAAAACAGGTAAGAGTTTGACATGGTTTGACATGGTTTGTTTTTTTTATTCACTACTTTAAACAAAAATTCAAACATCTTCTTCCTGTATCATCATAACTATTATTTAGTAATAGTAAATATTTATTAATTTACCTTTATAGTAGTGTGATAACGCACTTAGATCCGACCCTACCCACAAAAGGTTAGAAATTACTCTAAATGTAGACATTTTTATTAAAAACAAAAAAAAAATGTAAATTTCTAAAGTTCAAAGCAGTGATATATGGCTATAGATACTTTATTTAAATGTTCAAAACAAATATTATTCTCTTAAGGGAAATGGCCGATTTAATGTACACGTGTACTATCAAATAGTTCAAATGAAGCAATTATTAAAACAATTTTTTAAGCTTTCACGGGAAAATGCGTTTACCTGTGTACAATATTAGTTCTTAGCAATATTATAAAAAATAACAGAACACTTACTGATTAGGCCTAAATAAATAGCATAAGATGTGAGCTTGTCTTAAAATCAAACAATACAAAGGTAAGTTGTATCTAGTCGCGTGGTTTTTTTTTTTTTTTTTTGGCGTGTGTCGAGGCTAGGATAATTTTTTTTTTGTCGGTTCTGCAAAACCTGTCACACTGACATAGAAGAAGCTTTTGGAAAAAAAATCCTTTCGTTGGTAATGTATAACTAGGCTCAGTTTAGGAAAGGCTCACTACAGTGGTCCTTCGTGATCTAGGGCAAAAGCTATCGCATAGCAAAAGATATTGTCGACGCATGAAAACAATTACGCGACCTTTTTTTTACTAGTAAATCGGAAAAAAACTATTTATTTATGCAATTAAGCTAAGGTTGTATTAAGATAATAAAATACACTATTTACAAACACATTTATCTCAATTTAAATATAAAGTAGTAACAAGATATGTGTATTGGTTATACTGTTTCTATATGTTACAAACCATTTACTTTCATTCCAAAACTCAAAATAGCTGATATTCCCAGAAAACATGGTGAACTATGTGGAGGTAAGTTTCCCCTATGCGAATCTGGAAAATCATGGGATTGTTATCGTGAAAACAAGCTACATGGACGTTGTACGTGTAATATTATAGACTATTGGAATGATAACAAGGAATGCTCATCACGTAAGCAATTTTTACAATTTTAAGTATGGCTTTAGTTCATAGTCATAAATATGCATTAAATGTGTTTGTGTTCTGTAATAAAAAGTTCGTTTTTTTTTCATAGTTGATGAACTAAAAATATCAAATATCAAGGTCGCAAATGTCACCATAAGTAGCGCCACATTGTCCTGGTCATATTCATCTCCGTATAAACGTTCAGTTCGATTTAAAGTTCGTTATGGAAACGGGACATTTGTTTACGCCAACACGAGCCAAACCACAATCGAAGATCTAGAACCTGATTCATTTTATGCATTTTTTATTTCCGTAAACATTCCACCAGACCTGTATTACAGGGAAAGAAACGGACCTGGTGAATTTAAATTAGTTCAAACAGGTACGAGTTTGTCATTTTAGATTTTCATTAATTATTTCATTTATTTTTTTCGAAGTATTTTCTTCTCGTGCTATCTTAATTTCTTTATTCGAAAATCGCAAAGTGTATCTATCTATCCGGGGAAAAATACATTAAAAATACTTAATATTTACAGTAAGCATGTCTTTTTCATGAACAAAAGGTTAGCACTAGATCTATCCCTGGATGAGAATTGAACATCCGTCTTCCGCATGCCTCTAAAATATAATTACTAGACTGTACTTACTAAAATCATTTGAATAGTCCTGAAATTCTTTACAATCTAATAATAGTAAAATAATGGACATTTTAAAAAAGTAGAAAAATCTGTGGGGAATCGATCCCTGGGCCTTCGCATTGCAGTTGGATATGCTAACCACTCAGCTAGGGAGGACACATGCATGAAGTCAGATCGCAAAGGTTAAATGTGAGACAATAAGTTCACGTGTCTTTAAATTAAACAATGGGAATCGGAATATTTTTAAAGTATACAGTTATACATCTGTAGAGTCCTATATATTGGGACATCGTTTCTATTTCCAGCCATTTGAAGCCTATCCTTAAAATTTTGCCTCTAAATGGCGTCCCCAGCTGTTTTTATTTTTTCTCTTTCGTTGTGCATTCCACTGCCTAGTGACGAAGGAGGGTGGTTTTCAACGGATATGCCCAACCAACTCCATCTTCTTTTCCTGAATCGCAAGAGATCTGCCTTACTGATGGTGTCAGACCAGCAAATCTGGAAAACCCAACTGAGGCAGCTAATAATGAAGTTCTGTTGTTTTTTTTAAATTATCCCCCGTGTTTCTTCTCCGGAAAGCAGGACCTTAAAAGTGTGATCCTCGTAGACAGTGATAAAGCTCTCTTCAGGTCCATACTTTTTTTAGCTGTATAATGGCAGTTAGCCTTTCCTATTTGAACCTTTACATTAGCCCCAATTGCATCATGCTCATCAATGATGCTTCCCAGTTGTGTGACGACTTTTCTTCCACTAGTAGATTTCCGATCAGTACAATTGGTTCGGGGATTAGTGTAAATTAACGGTGACAGATGCATCCTAGTCATTCTCCGGTAGCATCTGAGAGCTGTCTGTAAGCTGCTTTTTGTGAGTCACTCTGCAAGAAATACATTATTTAAAGTTTTTGATAATGTTAACCATCTTTTTCGAGAAACCGTAATGTCGGAGGAGCTACCAAAGGTATATCGGTCCACCATAGCAAGGGCTTTTTTTTATAGTCGACTAACTTAATATATGGGGTCGAGTTACAATTGCATGACTAAGATAAACAAAGAAGTACAATTTTAATGTAAACATTTCTATTTATTTTAAGAGGAGAGTAAGGGCGCGAAGAAAGGACAGGACGATACACTTTTAAAAGAAAAGGCAAGCAGAAAGAAATTAAATAGAATTGTAGTCATGATATCTGCATTACCCTAACCATCACGAAGTCTAAATGACATGAAGGAAGTCATATGTTGGTATACAAATATAAGAGTTTACAAAAGCAATACACATTTTGTTAGGATCAAACCAGAACAGATGTCTTAATATCAAACCAATGTATCTTGTAAAACTTTAAAAAAAACAACTTAGACATTGAAAAATGCGTTTGCCTTGTGCAATACTAGTCTTTTGCAATATCATTAAAACTAACACTACACTACTGATTTCATAATTATCGCGAGATTTTAATTTGTCGTTAAGTCAACCACAACAAATGTAAGTTCAAACTAGTTGCGTTAATTATTGTCCTACGTGCTGAAGCTAGAAGATAGTTAACATTACAATATGTCTTATTTCACAAGTTGCTGTGGTCACAAAGCTCATGGAGTGAAACATGCTTCATTCGGTAATGTCTAACTAGGATCAATTCAGGAGGAGCTTTCAGTGGGTCACACCGCTTTGTGACCTGGAGGCTAAAGCTATCGTATTGCAAATGATGTTGTTATTGCTTGAAAACAACCACGGATTTTTTTTTTACAAATAAAACTAGATCGAAACGAAACGTTTATTTATATATTTCTGCTGAGGGTGTATTATGGAAATAAAAATACGTCATGCACAAACCCATTTGTTCTTAATTTTAAAATGAACTTTGATCACTATGACTTCTGTATTTCTGGTAATGTTTCTAATAGCTACAAACGATTTATTTTTCATCCCAAACTCTGAATAGCTGCAATACCCAGAACATATGGTGAAATATGTGGAGGTAATTATGGATCCTGTGAAGCCGGACATAACTGGGACTGTTATCGTGAAATCGAGTTAAAGGCACGTTGTATGTGTAGTTTTAGGCAGTACAGGACTGACAACGAGGAGTGTTTATCACGTAAGCTAAGACTACGTTTTTAGATGTATCCATATAAACGCATTAAATGTCTTTGTGTCATGTAATAATAAGTTAATAGGACGATAGAAACATTATAATAAATTAGTTAACTTATTTAAAATCAATTTAAATTCAAAACATGCTGTTGTTTAGTAAAAGGTAAAAATTAGCATCAACATTTAGAGTTTATATGATAATGTTTTTGGCCTTCGTTTGACGTTCTGTATGGTTAAGTAAATTGTCTTGCAGTTTAATCAAGTTTTACTAGCGTCAAATTTCTCGGAGTCATATTTGTTAATAAATTTAATTTCCTGCTACATTTAAAAGAACTCAACCACAATGGTAAAAACAAAACAAAAAATCTATTTAAAACTATAGCAAATACAGATTGGGGAGGACATATAATGCTAGGTGTCAAGAATAATAAAAATGATATTTTTCATCACTAGCAAACGTTGTGTAGGATATTCAGTATTTAAATGTCATGTTAACGTTTTGCAGTTAAATCTTAAAACATACTGTTTCATTATTCAACCCTTGACATCCATCAAGTAACGTAATTTCATTTAAAACATAATTTTCTTTGATATTGTCTTCAAAGTAAATTAAAATTTGTACCACAATGTTTGTTTTTTTTAATATTTTTTTTTTACAGTTGAGCAACTGAAAATATCAAATATCAAGGTCTCAAATGTCACCACAAGTAGTGCCACATTGTCCTGGTCATATTCATCTCCCTATAAACGTTCAGTTTGATTTAGAGTACAATATGGAAACCAGAGTATTCTTTACTTCAACACCAGCGTAATCACTGTCAAAGCACTAAAACCTAATACATTCTATACATTTTATATTTTTGTAAACATTCCACCAGAGCTGTATTATGCAGAAAGAAATGGACCAGGCGATTGGATCAGTGTTAAAACAGGTAAGACTTTATCATTGTTTGATTATTTTAGTAATTCTTTCTTAAATTATTTTTTTTTACCAAACATTTTTACAATTACAATTTATAACATTCTAAATGTATGGACCTTAGCACATTTCGTTAAAAACCGTGTACAATAATTTATACTTTTTAAAGTTGAGCAACTGAAAATATCAAATATCAAGGTCACAAATATCACCACAAGTAGCGTCACCTTGTCCTGGTCATATTCATCTCATTTTAAACGTTCAGTTCGATTTAAAGTTCAATATGGAAATGAAAGTATTCTTCACTTCAACACCAGCTTAATCACAGTGAAAACACTAACACCTATTTACACACTGCACAAACACATGCATTTAAATTTAAATATACAAAATTATTATGATTTGTTTATTGCTGATAATGTTGACAACACTTATTTTTTCATGTTAAACACTAAATAGCTGAAATTCCCAGAACATACGGTGAAATATGTGGAGGTAACAATGGTTCTTGTGAATCTGGAAAATCCTGGGAATGCAATTTCGACAACGAGCGAAGTCCTCGTTGTATCTGTTCTTTCACCAACTACTGGAATGATAACAAAGAATGTTCATCACGTAAGCTAAGTCTAAAATTATCAGCATGGTTTCATTTATACAAATATAAATACATTAAAATGTTTTAGTGTTAGCTAATTATACTTTTGTGTGAGTAAGCATAATATAAAATGATACGTTTACAAAAATTGTGAAAATTTATTTGAATGTTCAAAGTGCTATTACATTTAAAAACTAAAACAAATGCACATCACTAATAAATTAAATTATGTGTTGACCTAGTAGCAGACACATAAAAAATTACTTTTTTTTATGACATAAGTATTCATTAATTTATGTAATAATTTTTCAATCACTAATGACTTTAAATAAAATGTTTCAGCATTTAAAATATCTAAAATAATTTTTACATTTCGTTAAAAACAGTGTACAATAATATATACTTTTTATAGTTGAGCAACTGAAAATATCAAATATCAAGGTCACAAATATCACCACAAGTAGCGCCACCTTTTCCTGGTCATATTCATTTCATTTTAAACGTTCAGTTCGATTTAAAATTCAATATGGAAATGAAAGTATTCTTCACGTCAACACCAGCCAAATCACAGTGAAAACACTAACACCTAGTTCAGTCTATACATTTTATATTAACGTAAACATTGCACCAGAGCTGTATTACGCAGAAAGAAATGGGCCAGGCAATTGGATAAATGTAAAAACCGGTAAGAATTTGTCATTGATTATTTTAGTAATTATTTCTTAAATATTTTTTTTGCCAAACTTTTTTTCACTTTGTCTTGGTAATTGCAATTTATAACATCCTAAATGTATGGACTTTAGCTGTCAACCAATGGGTAGTGTGATAAATAATCTTGACTCAAATTATTTCCACCCAAAAATATTTAGTATTTAAAAAACAATTAAGGTCAAGATCACTTTCCTTTTAAATAAGGGGGAAGAAGAAAGAAGTAGAGTGTAGTCAAAGCATCAATGGGACCCTATTTACACATTGCACAAACACATGTATTTAAATTTAAATATACACAATTAATATGATTTGTTTATTGCTGATAATGTTGAAAACACTTATTTTTTCATGCCAAAAACTAAATAGCTGAAATACCCAGAACATATGGTGAAATATGTGGAGGTAACAATGGTTCTTGTGAATCTGGAAAAACCTGGGAATGCAATTTCGACAACGAGCGAAGTCCTCGTTGTATCTGTTCTTTGACCAACTACTGGAATGATAACAAAGAATGTTCATCACGTAAGCTAAGTCTAAAATTATCAGCATGGTTTCATTTATACAAATATAAATACATTAAAATGTTTTAGTGTTAGCTAATTATACTTTTGTGTGAGTAAGCATAATATAAAATGATACGTTTACAAAAATTGTGAAAATTTATTTGAATGTTCAAAGTGCTATTACATTTAAAAACTAAAACAAATGCACATCACTAATAAATTAAATTATGTGTTGACCTAGTAGCAGACACATAAAAAATTACTTTTTTATGACATAAGTATTCATTAATTTATGTAATAATTTTTCAATCACTAATGACTTTAAATAAAATGTTTCAGCATTTAAAATATCTAAAATAATTTTTACATTTCGTTAAAAACAGTGTACAATAATATATACTTTTTATAGTTGAGCAACTGAAAATATCAAATATCAAGGTCACAAATATCACCACAAGTAGCGCCACCTTTTCCTGGTCATATTCATTTCATTTTAAACGTTCAGTTCGATTTAAAATTCAATATGGAAATGAAAGTATTCTTCACGTCAACACCAGCCAAATCACAGTGAAAACACTAACACCTAGTTCAGTCTATACATTTTATATTAACGTAAACATTGCACCAGAGCTGTATTACGCAGAAAGAAATGGGCCAGGCAATTGGATAAATGTAAAAACCGGTAAGAATTTGTCATTGATTATTTTAGTATTTATTTCTTAAATATTTTTTTTGCCAAACTTTTTTTCACTTTGTCTTGGTAATTGCAATTTATAACATCCTAAATGTATGGACTTTAGCTGTCAACCAATGGGTAGTGTGATAAATAATCTTGACTCAAATTATTTCCACCCAAAAATATTTAGTATTTAAAAAACAATTAAGGTCAAGATCACTTTCCTTTTAAATAAGGGGGAAGAAGAAAGAAGTAGAGTGTAGTCAAAGCATCAATGGGAATTTATTTACACATTGCACAAACACATGTATTTAAATTTAAATATACACAATTAATATGATTTGTTTATTGCTGATAATGTTGAAAACACTTATTTTTTCATGCCAAAAACTAAATAGCTGAAATACCCAGAACATATGGTGAAATATGTGGAGGTAACAATGGTTCTTGTGAATCTGGAAAAACCTGGGAATGCAATTTCGACAACGAGCGAAGTCCTCGTTGTATCTGTTCTTTGACCAACTACTGGAATGATAACAAAGAATGTTCATCACGTAAATAAAGACTAAAATTATCAGCTTAGATTCATATCAAATAAAAGTATAAATACATTAAATTATTTTAGTGTTAGCTAATTATACTTTTGTGTGAGTAAGCATAATACAAGATAATACGTTTAAAAAAATTGTCAAAATTAATTTGAATGTTCAAAGTGCTATTACATTTTAAAAGCTAAACCAAATGCACATCACTATAAAAATTAATATATTTGTTAATCTAATAGCTGACACATAAAAAAGTGACTTTTTAAAAAATAACTTATGTATTCATTAATTTATGTAATAATATTTCAATCACTAATGACTTTAAATCAAATGTTTTCGAATTTTTAAAGTTTAACATTATTTTAAAAATTTTTTACAACAGTGTACAATAATTATTTTTTTTCATAGTTGAGCAACTGAAAATATCAAATATCAAGGTCACAAATATCACCACAAGTAGCGTCACCTTGTCCTGGTCATATTCATCTCCTTTTAAACGTTCAGTTCGATTTAAAGTTCAATATGGAAATGAAAGTAATCTTCACGTGAACACCAGCCAAATCACAGTGAAAGCACTAACACCTAGTACAGACTATACATTTTATATTAACGTAAACATTGCACCAGAGCAGTATTACGCAGAAAGAAATGGACCAGACAATTGGATAAATGTAAAAACCGGTAAGAGTTTGTCATTGTTAGATTCTTTTAGTAATTACTTCGTAGAATTTTTTTTTCTCAATTTTTTCTCACTTTGTCTTAGTAATTACAATTCAGACATTTCTAAATGAATAGACTTTAGCTGCTAACCAATGGGTAGTGTGAGCGATAATATGTACTCAAAGGCATTTGTACCGAACATTTTTTTTTAAACTCTAAAAGAAAAAACAGGTATTGTGAATATAGAGTTCAAAACTTATAGTATTTACAAAACAATTAAGTTAAAGAATATGTTTATTTAAACGAGGGGAACTAAGAAAGAAATAGAATTGTAGTCAAAGCATCAATGGGGCCCTATTTACAAACTTCACAAAAACATGTATTTAAATTTAAATATACAAAATTATTATGATTTGTTTATTGCTGATAATGTTGAAAACACTTATTTTTTCATGCCAAACACTAAATAGCTGAAATACCCCGAACATATGGTGAAATATGTGGAGGTAACAATGGTTCTTGTGAATCTGGAAAAACCTGGGAATGCAATTTCGACAACGAGCGAAGTCCTCGTTGTATCTGTTCTGTGACCAACTACTGGAATGATAACAAAGAATGTTCATCACGTAAGTTAAGTCTAAAATTATTGGCTTGTTTCATTTTATAGACATGTAAATACATAATATATTTTAGTTGTTTCAATTCAGTTTTAATCACTGCAACATGATTTTAAATAGTTGAAGGAGTGAGTGAAGTTTTCCCCCAAATAAATAAACAATAGTGAAGTGTGCAAAAGAAATATGTAAGAAAAGCATGTATTTGTATTATTCAGTATATAATATTACACGCCTGTGAAGCAATAATAGTAATAATAATAAAGAACAATAAAGTAACATAAAATGGTGGCAGCTGGTCCTTTGAACCGGATAATAGCGTTTTTAAACCTAAATAAAAAGAGCAACTGGTTCTTTGAACCTGAAAAGTAGCAGTCGAGCACAGTCCAGAACGTATTTACTATAGCAAACTTACGCAGCTGGCAGAAACTTTATACACGATTCTTCGTGCTTTTCAAACCCGGAGAGTTCAACATCTTTATGCTAATGACGACTCCTTCACTCCTTGAGACCTTACTAGTGCTTTGCTGACAAACAGTCCTGCAATGTGGACTTTCGATCGATCGGAAATACTATTCCTTTAATCAAAAATTACTCTACGTAATTTGATTAGACTATCGCAAATATTTAAATGTGTTGTTTTTTCCGGACGCATCGTCCAGGCCTTAAAAGCGTTCTGTTGGCTGAATCTGCAAGTTAACGTATTTACCACTTTATCTAGTCCTAGTATTTACCATAACACACAGGGCTTGAAAATATTGTTCCTTTTGTCTCTTTTGATAAAAAATGACGCAACTGTTTTTATTGTACCTAGTGACCTCGTGTTTACGAGAACACTCAAGGCGAGAAACTTTATACCATTAAATAATTTAAAGATATACACACTTGAACTTTTAATTAAAGTGTTTTAATAGTTCATAATTCTGGACAAGTGGATACAAGGTCAAGATACAAAATGAAAAAATAGGTATATTGACTTTCTTATACCTTTTGTTATTTATTTATACATGTTTTATGTTATATATATATATATATATATTAATAATCACGGGTGGTAATGTGGCGAGATTGTCTGTGTATCTGTGTATTTTTACCATCATTTTTTTAGTACACAGTGATACTTTCAATCGTTCTTTTAGGGATATTGTTATTGTGCAGTAAAGAGCTTGAATTTCTTTTCTGGAATTCTGCGAGTGGGCTTAATCTTGGCTCTCACTTTATTCTAGCAACAGTTTTTGTTGGTTGTGATTCGAACTGTTTGTAGTTGTCGTAAATATTGTAAGATCGAATCGTGACTCGTATATTTCTGTTATTTGATTGGTATTCTCCTGTCAAATCCTCTATCTTTATTTTACAATTAGTTTTTTTATTCCGATGAAGAGTGTTTGTATTGTTTTGTAGTGTAAAACTAGTATTGTTTGTATTATATATGTTGTTAACCGAACTGAATCGTACACATGTTGTCCTGTAGAGTCTAACCAGTAATTATTTTTTTTATGTTCTTTGTTGATATCTTATTTTATTTTCACATTTCAAGTGTTATACAAATGTCTATTTCAATTATTTTTTGAAAATAATATTGTTGCCTAAGCATACATCTTGCTTGAATTTTGAGCAATAAAAGGTAATTGTATATTTATGAATACTTTCAAGTCATTTGATTTGTTGTTAAATAATTATTTACATAATACTGAATTATTATTTATAGATTGTCATACTATTTTAGTATTACAATTATTGTTGTTTTAAAATAGAATTGTAAACATAAATTTTTTGACATGGATGAACAAAATTATGTTAGGGCCTGAAGCCATAGCAGATAGAAAAAAAAACATTGATAGTGAAAAGAGAGACAAATTTATAGAAAGCAAAGTTAAAGAATTTAGCGACGAAGAAAGGGAACTTAGGCTAGAAAGAAGAATTAAAGAAAAAGAAGATGATGAAAATAAACTTAGGTCAGAAAAAGAAGAGGGAGAAGAATAGGCTAGAGGAAAATAAACTTAAATTAGAAAAAAGAAGGGAAAGAAATTAAACTTAGATTAGAAAAAGAAGAGAAAAAAAAATAAACTTAGATTTAGAACATAAAGAGAAAGAAAAAGAAAGAAATATAGAGTTAAATAAATTATAACTTCAGCAGAATTGTGATATAGAAATGGCTAAGATAGCGAGCCAAAAACAGGAAAATCCTGACACAAATAGAAATACACATACAAAGAATTTTTTTAAATCTATTGTAGGGTCCATCCATATTTGGTGAAGCACATGAGCACATTGACCGCTTTCTCAAAATTTTCGAAACACAATGTAAAATGTTAGAAATACCAGATAAAGATTGGGCTGGGCATTTGATGCAGAGTCTTAATAAAAAGAGCCGAAAGGCTATAGCACATGTGTCTACTGAAGATAGCATGTCTTATAAAACTATAAAGAAGCATATGTTAACATATTTTGTAAAAACACCTTAACTTTTATTGCCAAAAATTTCATAGTATTATGACATTTTAACTGACAAAATCAATCTTACAGCTTTTATTGATGATGTAAAAGTTTTTTAATAACATGGTTAGAGTTGTTTTTCAACAATGTTTAATTAAAAGTATTATTGTACTTATTTATATACATCTGAATCTTTGTCCTCCCAGCCCGTCACTGTCCGCCATGGTGTACCACATGGGTCCGTCCTCGGCCCAGTCCTTTTCACTTTGTACACCCACCCCCTTTCCCTCGTCTTCGAGCGACACAACCTTAATTATCAATTTTTCGCTGATGACACCCAGCTCCTAAACAGCGCCAAGCCTGAGGGCATCGACGAGCTCCTTGCTTCTATCTCCTGTTTTTTCCTGGACATCAAGAACTGGATGACAGAAAACAAGTTGAAGCTCAACAGCGATAAGACCGAAGCCCTACTCGTAGGAACGAGACAGAAGCTTGCTTCCCTCAGCGTGACTGACCTCCAGTTGGGTGATGCTACTGCGCCCTTCTCCCCAACTGTAAAGAGCCTCGGCATGTTTCTGGACTCCACTCTGTCCATGCAAACCCCACATCTCCTTCCTCATTAAAACCTGCTTTTTTCACCTGCAACGTATCGCCACTATCCGTCGCTACCTTAATCCCAAAGCTTGTACCAACTCGTCATCACTCTCCTCTTCTCTCGTCTGGACTTGAACTCTCATCTGGGCGGCCTCCCTGCCTCTTCCATTCAAGGACTCCAACGCGTCCAAAACTGCGCTGCCAGACTAGTCCTAAAAAAGAAGAAGTCCTACCACATCTCACCTCTGCTGTACTCTCTGCACTAGCTCCCTATTCAAAACAGGATTTCATATAAACTGACATCTCTTTGCTATAAATGACTCAATGACTCTGCCCCGGACTACCTAATTTCCTGTCTGGAAATCTTTACAAAACCACGCCCACTTCGATCGGCAGCGGACACACTCAATTTGATGATCCCGCGGACAAAACTCGTGACAGCTGGTCACCTACTCCGGCCCCTCCGCACGGAACACCCTGCCACTCAAGCTGCGACAAAGCTCGAACTTTAACATTTTCAAGACCGGACTCAAGACGCACCTGTTTTTTAGGGACTCCTAGCTCACTCACATTTTTTAAATATTTGCCTGTTATTGTTATCATCGTTTGTAATTGTTAAGCACATAGAACTGATTGCGGGATATGCGCTATATAAGCTTCATTTATTATTATTATCATCATCATCAATATACATAATTACGTTGAGTTTGTTTGTTTATTTTTATATATATATATATATATATATATGTTTGTCCTCTATAGGCGCCTAAGCCATTTGACTAATAGGGTCAAAAGTTAAATGTATAAATAGGAAACGTCCTCCAATAGATAATTTTATTGTATGACTTATTATCATGAATGTGTTGATTAAAAAAATCCCATAATGTTAGATCCAACTATGCAAATAAATAAAGCCGTACATAGCAAATGGCCATTTCCGTTCAATTACTATGTTGAACGCGATATTTTGTATGTTGAACGCGAGGGTCTTATCGGGTTTTCCCTATTATGCTGTTTTTTTTTTTAATGTCGCGAGACCTATTTTAAAAGTTACGCACCCGCAATTTGGCTTGGAGAGTTTGAATGGTGTAGGCTACTCTAAAAAAATACTAGCGTATGACGTAATGTCTATCAAATCATTTCTTTTTTTCATTATAGATGTTTGCATTATCTTTTAAGTAAAAGTAACCACATGTTTTAATTATTTAATGGATTCACGTCGATATTGAGAGCATCCTTTAATAGGCGACTTTCTACACTCTATAAAAAATGATACTAATTATAAAGGACAAGTTATAAATGATTACTTTTGAATAGCAGAAGCCTGACAGCAACACTTTTTATGCATGTGCCAGTGTCAGGACGCCCGGGCACAATATAAAATAACTAAAACTAAATACCGAAATAGACATTATCAACACTGTTTTAATTATACAATAAGCAAGAACAATAATTAAATACCGAATAAATCGTTGTCACTTTTAAGTTTTTATTGTATTGAAATATTATTTTCTATGTTTTTTTAATATTATTTACCTTTTTATTGTTTGGTTTTTGAGTTGTTGTTTTTTTCTTTTAGATAGTATATTATTGTTAATTTAATATTATTAATAACATGTCAAGTCAACACAACTGTTCGCTACGTTTTAATACCAGAAGCTTTACAGCAACAATTCTTAAGCATATGCCAGGGTCGGGGCGACCGAATTAAAAAGTCTCTTAGAAAACCTGGACGAGCCTTTCAGCTCTTGTGTCCGGGGCGTAACGTTTAGGATTGAGTAAACTCTGTCCGGGCTCCAGCCACCCCACGACACGCCGAAGGCGTGGCGCGCCTTGTAACAGGGAAGCTTGCCTCAGACCAGCAACCGTTCACTGCGGTTCCCCTAAGGATCATTATCGCGATGGCTCGCCCGTATACCTGCACTGTCACCCGGTAGCGCAAATCCTATACTATAAGTACAGGCATCCAGGCACCGGGTGGTTCTCGAGACGGGAATGCAGCGTCCATTCTTTCTCCCCACCGAGACCCCGTGGCTTCTCGGCAGTGCAATGGATCTCAGACCCGCTGCGGGGGCTGTCGCCCACACGTTCGCCCGCCGGTGTATTCTTAAGAGGAATGTATCGACGGTTTACACACTACGCCAGTATTTGAGGCGCATGGTTACAGTAGTGGGCCAGGGCGACCAGAAATAAGTAAAAAGAACAAAAACTAAATACCGAAAAGAAACGTTCTCATTGCAGTTTTTATTGTAGTCTTTTTTATTTCTCTCTTAACAAAACACATTGTAGTCATTCGTTTCTCCGTCATTTTGACGGGCATAACCACTAGTTATTATATATTTATAAACATTTTAAAAATATAAGAAACAAAAAAAAATTATGTGATTACATGTTAACAATATATGTAATACTGTTTGTGTTTGTTTCAGTTGTAGAACTTAAAATATTAAATATTCAAGTCACAAATGTTACCACAAGTAGTGTCAGCTTGTCCTGGTCATGCGAATCCCTCTATAAAAGTTCTGCTCGATTCAAAATTGCTCATGGAACCGAACAAACTTTCTACGTCAACACCAGCCAAATCACTATAGAAGACATAACTCCTAATACATGGTATACATTTACAATTCAAGTAAATATTCCACCTGAGTTGAATTATGATGAAAGAAATGGACCTGGAAAAACATACAGGATAAAAACTCGTATGTATTTCCTGTTTTTCTTACACATTTTAAAATTAAACTACTCCAATTTACGTTAAAAAAACATTTAATAACTCAATGATAAAATTGATAATTGTGTATAGATAATGTTGCAATGTGACCAACATGGTTTGAATTCCGATTGTTTTTGTAAAGTGTCATATATGTTTAAATTAATTTTGTCCTTTATCCGCTAGTTGCCAAGGAACACGGTGAACAGTGTGATAGATCTACAAGTTTATGTCAATCAAATTTTTCTTGTGTCCTTGATACTGGAAAACGGTGGCTCTGTCTATGTGATCAGACTCAGTACTGGAATGATAACAAAGAATGTATACCACGTAGGTCATTATAATACCATTGTTTACTTAGTGTTTTTTTCAAAGAAACAATAAATATGTTTTAGTAGTGTATTAGTAAGTTAATAAGGCTTTGCTCAAAATACACATTTGATACAATGTTGTTAGCATGCTAGGTGACTGGGAAAATTAAAAGATAAGGCCTATATTTATGAAAAAGTTAGAAAATTCAACATTCTAATTGCGCCCTACTCTCATCCGTGATTACAAACTTTTTTGAAGAAATTGAATTTTGAAAACAATATTTATATTAACATTTCAAATATTGGTATGTATGTATCAAGGAGACCTGCTGATGACCGGGCATTACGGTGGCTTATTGACTCAAATATTTTCATTTAATCGATATGAACCTTAGCGACCAAGCGTAAACAACATATATATTACTCTTTCAGTCTTAGCCGCTTTTTTTCGAACGACCACACCTTTAAATTTTTTATTAAAATTATATTGTATAATTTCATTTCAACACACTTATTAAAGGCACTATATTGCCAATTTTTTATGTTTAAATATCAAATTACGTTTTATAAATTGATACATGGTTTCATCACATTAACATATTGATTTATTATTTTAACCTTTCTTTAAAAAATAATATATCTCATCATAATAATTTTTGTTTTAGTTGACCAACATAAAATATCAAATATTGAGACCACAAATGTCTCCTCCAGTAGTGTCACTTTGACCTGGTCATGTGAATCTCTCTATAAAAGTTCTGCTAGATTCAAGGTTACTTATGGAAATGAACAAATTTTCTACGTCAACACCAGCCAAATCACTATAGAAGACATAACTCCTAATACATGGTATACATTTACAATTCAAGTCAATATTCCAGCTGACTTGAATTATGGTGAAAAAAATGGACCAAGCAACACACGCAGGCTAAAAACGGGTACGCTATTTAAAATAAATTATTTTTTTGCTGATATACAATATAAATAATGGAATTATGTCGTTCTTGTTTATTGTATATTCATTATCCCCAATTTGTTTTACTTCATTCCAGCATAGCCCAATAAAATTGTCAATAGATACTAACTAGAAAAGACTCATGAATATCTAAAGACGTTCAATGGGTCAGCCAATGATGTGTGGGCAAAAGATGTCTTTAAATATATATTCTCTTTGTGTAGTCATAGCAAATTCGGGTAATGAAACAATAATGTGTGATATGAATTATAAGCAACGACATGTAATAAATCTGAAAGCAAAGTAGATTTTAAAAAAGAAGACGATTTGAATCAGTAATTTAGTATCATCTAGCGCCTGTACAAACCCACTGTTGCTTGTGGCAAGCGACCTATCCTCCCCCCCACCTTTCTCCACTCCCTATTTACAACATACCTTGTGTCCTATTTATGTTCTCTATTATCTTTTCTTACTATGATTACGACTGATCAAATAATTTTAAATTATAATGAACATTAAACAGTTTGGTTTACTTATAGAACAAAATGATTTTAATTTATGATATTTTACAAACTTAATTCAACTTTGAAACATAATTTTATTTTGTTATTATTGTTTCTTTCTACTTTATATCAACAGGATCGACAGAATCTCTACAAGGAAAAAAAGCAACAGGTAATAGTTTTTTTAACTATTAATACATAATACAAATTATTGAAATATCCAAAGAACAAATTCTAAATATATTTTTTGATGATCTAAGCTTAATTATTGTTTCAAAACTTATAACGCAAATAGGTTTTAAAAGCATTTCCTAATAATTGCTTAAAAATATAATACCAGTGTATTAGCTATACAATTTTAAAATTTAATTAACAACATTATCGTTGTAAAAAAAAGTTTTATAACTCCTTATAGAAAATAAACTGAAAAATGTAATTCTCTTTTACACTATAAAAACATTTTGTTAATGAATATTATATTTTGTTACGTTCAATGTTCTTCTTATTTTAGATCTTGGCTTGATATTATTACTTGTTTCTGCTTCCTTGCTGTTGATGGCTATAGGAACAATCGTAGTTTTGAGTTCTAAACTAATAAAAAGGTTAGAACATTTTTTATTGGTTAAATAATCAATCATATATTACCATTCTTAAATATTTTAAATCAGATTTGTATATATATATATGTATAGCATTGAATACGTCTTAATAAACTATATGACTATGTGATAAAATATAGTATTTTCTATTGTATTTGTTGTAGAAAAACTAATTATGATGTAAAATTGTTCAAAATGACTAAAAAGAACCAGCCAGAAGAACATTTTTACAGTGGTAAATATTTTAGTTATTTTTTTTATCGACATTCAGTTTTTTATTAATATTGTTTAGTTTTGCGAAATATTATCAACAAGACAATTTGATTTATGTGTATACAAATTAAGTTCATAGAAAGTTTCTTCGGTGTAGCGACTCTTTCACAGTCTTTTACAATTACAATTCTAAAATATTTAAAAAACTAAAACATAAATACAAAAAGGCCGTAAACACCATAAATTATGACTAAGCATAGACTACTAAATTGATTGATCCACTCATTGATTTCGAAATATAAAAATTGCTGGTAAAACTATAAATATCAGCGTTAATTAATTCATTTTATATTGATTTTTCGCTGGAAAATGTTTAGACTTTAACTTATTTTGTCTGTACCATAACCCTGTCGGTGTGTAAGCGGCGCAATAATAATGCAACATAAATCACTATCTGTCTCTTTTATCTGGCACTTCTCTACAACCAGTTAAAGCTTGCCGGTATTTAACTTAATATTATTTAAATCTCAGTCTTTACTCTTATGTTTGCCTCGTTTTTTTTCTCGCTTTTTACTGGATACAATGAGAATTTTCGTCGGTTCTTGAGAAACGTCATCGCCATGTCATTAACTTGATGATGATACTTGATGATGAAGAGATTTTCCTGTAGGAGGATGTTATGTAGGAATCCTTTTCAGACTTCATTCGTTATATTTTCTATTGATGAGAATATCCCATTATCTGAGCCTTGAAGCCATTATTAGAATCCATTATTATATATCTTGAATTTCTTTACATGTATACCGACTTGAAGGTTATCTTAAACAATTTACACACATAAACTGTTTGCATTTGTTAAGTATTCATTTTCTTAAAATAATTTGTATTCGCGTTTTTAAAAACATAATATTTGGATGTTTTTTTGAAGACTAATATTCGTGTAAGTTTTCTCTACATTTTTATTTTTTTTAATTTAAAGTATATGTGCGAGTGAAAGTTTTGTCTGAAGTATTAAAACAGTATTTTTTTTCAAAATAGCAATATAACATTGATTATAAGGGTAAAGTTAAACAGCAATGAATTGGGTATATATATTACGGTATATATGTTTATTAACTAGGCCTATATGCTATGGAAGTCAAGAATAAACATTGGTGGTTAGATGGGAGGGGTATTCGGTTCTTTTTAAGTCATACTTTTAACTATTTAATTATATGATCATGAATAATATCATTTACATTGTTTTTTACTTTTGTGTTACATCCATTAAATCAGGGGTCGACAACCTTTTGAGAATAGTTTAGCTAAGTAAATTTTCTTTATCATGCAACGAGCTAACATCCTAATGCAGGGGTCGGGAACCTATGGCTCGCGAGCCAGATGTGGCTCTATTGATGGCTGCATCTGGCTTGCAGAAAAATGTTCAATTATAAAAAAAATAATTCTTTAGACTCATTTGATCTACATATTAATTGCACTGCATTACCAGAAGTCGCATTAATGGTAAGAAATACTCATTATTGATTAGCAACAGCATAATAGTGTTATTAAAAAGATCTCAGAGACATTCAGACATAATTATTGTACTTTTAGTGTTAAAATTACACAAAATGAACACATTTACTTGAATTTTTAGTTTTAAACATAAAGTATGGCTCTCACAGAATTACTTTTCAAAATATGTGGTATCCAGGCTCTCTAAGACAAAAAGGTCCCCGAACCCTGTCCTAATGTCATCCTTCTCTTTTCTTATGAAAGATATTTGAAGTTTCATTTTAGGGATATTCTTCGTTCCATTGATAATCGCTCTGCGTGCCCAGTTTGGAAAGCGTTGCGTAATTTTCCGATCCTTGCATTACTGGATATTCTATTTATTTTAGTCATTAACACTACCTATTTTAAAATATTAAATATAAACTAATATATAATATTTTTTTAATGTTTACCGTATGTCTATTTCAGAGATAGGGAGATCATCGCTGGCCACGGGTGTATATGACGAACGAACAGATTATGGAATTCGTACAGACATTAATACTGACTCTTTTCTTTAACACTCACTGTTCTTTACTGGTGACTCTGTCCTATATAAAAAAAAAACTCTAAATTTCTTTACTGGTGACTCTGACCTATATAACAAAATCTGAATTTCGTTACTGGTGACTCTGACCTATATAACAAACTCTGAATTTCTTTACTGGTGACTCTGACCTATATAACAAACTCTGAATTTCTTTACTGGTGACTCTGACCTATATAACAAACTCTGAATTTCTTTACTGGTGACTCTGATCTTTATAACAAAGTCTGAATTTCTTTACTGGTGACTCTGACCTATATAACAAACTCTGAATTTCTTTACTGGTGACTCTGAGCTATATAACAAACTCTGAAGTTTTTTACTAGTGACTCTTACCTATAAAACAAACACTGAATTTCTTTACCGGTGACTCTGACCTATAAAACAAACTCTGAATTTCAAAACGGACTGTATCTCTTCATAACACTACTCGGCTCATTATATTAAGTAAATGAAATTATCAATTTAATTATAATGTCCCTAAGTTTAATCTCTTTGTAAATAGTTAAGTCCTGCTATCTGTATTGGTTAAGTCCTGCTATCTGTATTGATATGAACTTTAAGTACGATAGCTCAATCCACAATATTGATCGATTTTGATATGTAATATTAATAGCTTGATTATATAACTAGTATTGACATAAATAAAGACCGTACAAATTTACACATAAAGGGTTGAGAGGAATGGGTGCATTAAATTTAAAACAGGCTAATAAACATAAAGGATTTAATTAAATATAACACTAGACTTTTCCTGTTAGCTTTAATTGGCCCAAAATTAAACTTGCATATTAAAACCCATTTCTTGTCGGGGCACACACACACACACACACACACACACACATACACGTACTTCTATATATTGTAACGCTTCTCTTCTATTGTGTCCAAATTACACTTATATTCGTATGAAGCCCGTTTTCTTTTTCTCCTCTGTTTGATGAAGTCGTGTCCAGAGAATCCAACTTGATTTAATTAGTACAAGATAATAATAGTAGTCTTGCATTTAATCACGTTCATAAGGTTCATCAATACGAACAAATAGTGTAGAACAATGCAACATTTATTATCTTTAAACAGTATTAAATTATATACATTAATAATGAAGAAATAGTCTCAAGATGAAAACCAAACGTTTTAGTAGTATAAGCGCACAAAAGTATTTGACCAAAACTTTCGCTAGACATCAAGGGGTAAGAATCTAAACAACCAATTTGATTTGTCGCCCATCCCCCACACACACACAACCAGACGGATTGATTGCCAAACCATATTATTCCCGGAAGGTCAGAAGGTCAATCTCTAGAGCCATATACTCTTTTTTTTTTACTTAGGTGGACATCATAATTTTTATTTTATTTACCATATTATTATTTAGCCTATTATTTTGAAGACATTATTCCCCCCTCTCCCTAGCCTTGTACTCTCACACGCACAGTGAAGGATCACATACTATTTAAAACTGAAGATCCACAAAATAGTATACATATTTAATTGTGGGTGTGTTTGTTTATAGTATGATTGATGTACATAAGTACACAATTTGCATTCTACTTTTTTAATTACTCAAACATCACTTTATTACATTACAATAATTTGTGGTTGTTTTATGAAATATTGTTTGCTTTTTATTATTCAATATATCAATCTGTTGTTTAAATGTTTTTTGTTAGCAAATATAAATATTAATATGCACATAGACAGATATATTAAAGATATAAAGATAATGTACATCAAAAAGGCTTAGTTGATTTTTTTAAACCGTAGTTTGGTTATAAAAATTAGATTTTAAACCGGTTTACGGTTTGCCCCCCCCCCTCCAGCCTCTTTCTTTTGTTATTATATATCTGTAGTTGGGAACTAAAGCAACCGACTTTAGCGAAGTGACTAACAGAGATATAAAAAATGTTCCTTCGCATTTCGGTGAGCTAAAGTTAAATGATAATTGGAATCACACACAATAACACACTCAAATACACACAGACACGCAAAACGCTAAAGGAAGTCTATCAGTCTGTTCGGTACTATCGGCGCTTTTGAGAAAAACTCAGTTTTTTCTTCTCAAGAAGTGGATCAAAAGAATAGTGCCGCAGTGAATCTCAGTAATAATAGATCTAAACTTAACATCTACGTTTGATGTTGTTGTATGGTGTATGGCAAACAATATTGTGGAATAAAAAAAGCAATAGCCCTAGATTATGAGTCGCCTATGATAAATAAGACAACTAGTGTTTGCAAGTCATTTAATGTTAAGGTAATAATTTTGTCGGAATTACTTTGTAATTAACTCCCCTTCTTCTGCTGTTATCGCTCTGTGACTTTGGCAACAGGGCGGTATACTGTTCTGTTCTCTTTGACTTGTATCATAAACGTGGGTATTAGGGCATTGTACATTATGATGTATACTGTTATGTTCTTTTTGACGTGTATCATAAGCGTGGGTATTAGGTCATTGTACATTATGATGTATACTGTTATGTTCTCTTTGACTTGTATCATAAGCGTGGGTATTAGAACATTGTTCATTATGATGTATACTGTTATATTCTCTTTGACTTGTATCATAAGCGTGGGTATTAGGGCATTATACATTAAGATGTATGTGATGATAAAACTGTATCTATAGTTAACTAAAGAGAAAACAATAGTGTCATAAAACTTTAATTACAATTAAATGTTATAGAAATGGAAAAAAAGAGGAAAAATAGAAAAAAAGATTTTATAAATCAAGCTGGTAAAAAAATAGAATAACAAATACAATTTTTTAAAAAAGTAGGTTATATTTAAGTTAATACAAGTAAATAAAAAAAAAGAAACGAAATAAAAAGATTTTGTTGAAAAAAAAAAGAATTTGAGGAAAAGAAAAAAAAAAATAAGAGCGCAAAAAACAAGACTTATATTCTAAAAAATATTAGAACCTAACACCACCAATAGCCCAAGTATCTCGCCAAGCTAACTATTTACAAATTAATCCTATCATTCCTAGCTTTGTGGAAAGTAGGCTTATATTGACAATTTGTTTCCCTAATTTTAGTTTTTGGCGAAACAAAAGTTTTTTTCGATTTTTTTTAAATAGTTCCAACTTGAACAATTTGGTTTTTATTTACTGCGAAACAACAACGGATATATCAAGTTGTATAAAAATACATTTTTCAAAGCCTGCGTGCTAGTCTCTGATTCTTGCACAAGACAGTTTTATTGGTTACTACAAGAGAAAAAGTAAAAGTAGAAACAATGTTGGACATTTACAGAGATCGGCGCAGACATTGCCAAGTTAAAGAATTTGATTCTGATGAAAAAATTCAAGAAATGTGCACAGCTAGACATCAGTGGCGTATATAGACATGTTCCATATGTTCCTATGAAACAGGAGCCCCCACACATAATGATGCCCCCACAAACCCCCTTAACAAATTTTTTTAGTCTTATCTTTTGGCAGTTAGAATAGTGCTGTTGTAGAAGCGCACAATGAAGGACGGTCTTCTGGGTTTTAAGCTTATGTGATGAAATGATAATTTCCTCGCCAAGTCGACAGTCAGAGTGGATTACTGTTACTGATTATCAATCAGCATAAACAAAGCTGTAAATAGGCTAACACAGCCATGTCGGATTGCAGGGGCGGGCCAAGAGGGGCCCCCACATAAATTTGGGAACAGGGCCCCCACAATCCTAAATATTTGAACCTGTACAGAGGCAAAATGACAACCCTCCACAAATCATACTTCTTACATAACATTACGAAACAATATATACATGTTATTGTAAAAGCACGTCGAATTGCAAATGCCGAATGTCAAAATAAGAGGCGAGAATCTGAAACTTCCGATGAAACAAAAGCACGTCAAATCGCAAATGCCGAATATCAAAATAAGAGGCGAGAATCTGAAACGCCCGAGGAAACAAAAGCAAGAAAAACTGCAGTTGCTAAATATGAGAGTTTAGCACAAGTGCAATTAAACCATCAGATTCAAAAAGATGCTATTCACTTCAGAGAGAACTGCGTCGTTGCACACAATTGCGGTCCAACGACGGAAATCTGCTAATTCTGTCAATCAAAAAACCTCAAGGCTGAGCTACCATCTGACAAAAAATTCACCAGTTGTTGCCGCAAAGGAAAAGTTAAACTGCCCAAACCCAAGGTTGAAAACGATGTCGAGCTGGCTTATCCCGAGTTTCTTCGCCGACTTCTGACTGACACAACTGATCCAGACAGTAAACATTTTCGCGAGAACATAAGATCGTACAACAACGCAGTGTCATACGCTTCAATGGGTGCCAAAATCATCGACGTGCTAGGAAGAGGTCCATACGTTTTCAAGATACATGGTCAGACGTACCACAAGACGTCTCATCTTCAGCCATTAACACCACAGGCACCACAATATGCCAAACTCTACGTACTGGACAGTACTCAAGCCACTATTATTCGACATGATCATCAAGCAAATGAACAGTGCCACCCACGTATTATGGATCAAATCAATCGTTTTTTTTCGACAACACAATAGAATTGCGAGAAGTTATCAGATGATGCAAGAAGTAGAAACACGAGCATTAGAACAAGCAACACGGAGGGAGATCAAATTCCTTTATTGAATATGGTATTTCGACTAGATCGTCACTCAGATCCACGGTGCTTCAACGCACCAACGTCGAATGAATTAGCAATGGTATTTGTGAAACAAAATGGTGAATTTCCGTTTGAGCGTGACATCCGCATCTACCCGAGAAACCCCACTGATCCAAAGCAAAATTTTATCAACATAAACATCTTGAGCCCCAACTTGGATCCAATGTCTTATGTAATTCTGTCCCATACGGTGAACCTGGATGGCAACCGAATTGGAAGTGCGAAGCGTACGAAGGAGCACTGCTTTATCGTGTGCGTACAAAAGTCAGCATGCTACAGTTCAAGGCAGCCCAAACAGCCATTCATGATAACTTTAAACCAATTATGAGTGCTGGTAAATTAACCCACCAATGGTTGGTAGATTCATATCTTCAGGTGGAAGCAAACAATTTAAACTATATTCGATTGAATCAACAATCATTAAGAGCAGAATGCTACCAAGGGCTCGCAGATCACGTGGAGAATTTGGCTCTGAATGCAAACTTAGCTGCTGGTATAGCAGTTATCCTGCCGTCCAGTTTTGAAGGATCGCCCAGAAACATGCGTGAACGCTGCAACGATGCAATGTCCATTTTTGCAAAGTTTGGTACACCTGATCTCTTCATTACATTTACGGCCAACTTTAACTGGCCAGAAATCACAGATATTTGCGTTCCGGTGAACAAACATCCGTCCGTTCTGATTTGGTTGCCCGCGTTTTTGCCATCAAATTTAAATCCTTGATGACTGACTTGATCGTGCATGGCGTCTTTGGACAAGCAAAAGCTTTGGTGTACACTATCGAATTTCAAAAGCGGGGATTACCTCACGCTCATATTTTGGTGACCTTACGCTCCGATGATAAGTTTCTAACCGGAGAACAAATCGACCAATACGTCAGCGCTGAAATTCCTGATCAAAAAGAAAACCCTCGCCTATATGATATCGTCACAAGATGTATGATGCACGGACCTTGCGGCACAAACAATCCTTTCGCGCCTTGCACGGAAGATGGAGAATGCAAGAAACAGTTTCCAAAACAGTCCAATGACACGACAAAACCGAACGATAATGGTTATCCGTTGTATCGGTGCCGCAACTATAAGAGGAGTGATGTTAGACAATCGTCATGTAGTGCCATACAGTACATACTGTTACGTCCACAATCCCCTTGTGGCCAGAGCTGTGTAGATCTTGCTGATAATTCTCGTTAGTCCTAGGGGAGACTTTAATTATTAGTATTTATGTTTCAGTATTACACGAACTCTTCTTATAGTCCTGGGCTCAAATTCAGTATTTGTATTCCAACATTTCCTTTCTTGTATATTATGGTAGTAGATAAATCTTATAGTAATGTATACAACACAATAGGATAGTAACTTGACAAAGAAGCTTCAGTGTAACTGTTGTTGATAGTTTATTTCAGGTGGTATGTTCAATATATACAATATATCTATTATGTACAGTTAGAATAAAATAGTGCAAACACAAACGTTCTCAAAAGAACATATTTTGAAACTCTCTGTCTTTCAGACAAAACAAATCATTAAATACTATCCGAGTGGTGCAAGGGATAGACCCATTACCAGTAGGGGTGAAAATCATGGTATCATTACAAAACTCATAACAAAAACGATAGGAACTTCCCCTATTAAATAATGAGTCGTTCCCAGACTCTGAGAATTTGAGATCAACACAGAATCCCAGCATTACCTAGAACCTTTCGTTTTCCTACTAAACGTCCTAATATTGTGTGTAGTAAGAAAAGAGAGAGAGAGGAGAATAAACATTGCGTGTTCCAATTCTTGGAAAAACAATATACATGACACGCCCCCACCCAATGAAAGAAATAATGTACCATAATTACCCAAGTAATACTCAACATGGTACATTTTTCGTACTTAACACTATCGTTTTAACAACCATCAACCAATGGAAGATTATAAGACAATTTAAGCAAACATGGCTCACTGGCACAACTAAATTATAAAAAGTGTCACTACCCAATGGTAATTGTGATTATAACGTGATGGACAAATATTTCACCGTTAGTATTAATATTAACTAATGTCTCAACAAGTACAAATAATTCAAAAATATTCTAGTCATTCTTATTTTAACTATGTACAGTTGTGTGGATTTCCACCAAAATTAGCAAAAAGTCTTAATCTATTTAAACAAATATAACATTGCTCAAACTCTGTCAATTTTCAACAGTTTACTTCTAATATACAAACCAAAAGATAAGTAATACATAACTCGAATCAAACTATAGGTTACTTCCCCTTTAAATTACAGTGTCAACTTGACATTAACAGGGTTCATACCTAAGATGATGATACTTCCCCTTTTCTCAAATACGAGGAGAAAATACACTCTAGTTACGATTACTACAGTAATCTAAATATTAAAATGTAATCCACTATTATGCGTTTTTGGCAAATTTAAAAGTTTAATATAAAAGATTGTTCAGGGTTGAATGAGTGCACACCTTTAGGTACCTTTGTTTCCCTCCATTCCCGGATATATGGAATATATAACAACTTATATGCAACATAGTGAATATCCACTAGTTTTTCCCATTATATTACCATGATATAACAATTTAGCAATAGATTTCCAATATTATCTATTAATTTATACCAATTGATATTACATCTCTTTCTAAGATAAAAATTGTACATATTATTATTTAGTTCCATTCATTAACTAAAATAAAACAAGATAATAAATCAACTAGCTCAAAGTTTTCCCACTTAATTGCATGTGATGACAATTACTTTTATCCATCCATATCAAGTAAATACGTGCATTTTATATATTTATTGCATCATGCATCAACATTTAAATGGAATTTCTTTTCCATAAATCAAATGAATTTAAAATATATCAGAACATCAATATTATACATGATTATAAGAATTATTAATACTTTCAAAAAGACTTGACTTCTGTATGATACAAGTATTCTATAGGTATTCCATAATCAAAATTCAAACGAATGATAGGTTATCATGACACATTCTTAATGAATAAGTGAGATGATCTGAAAAAGAAGTATAGGGTTATTCAGTCAATCATGTAGCACCCGAGATAGATTATCAGCTATGACCTTGTCTCTATCTTGTCGATGATACGGGAAATGGGATACCAGTCGGTCTCTGTCAAATTACTTAATTTCCCAAAGTCTCTATAAAACTGCAGTGTGTGGTCGGCTTTTGGTACCATCACACAGGGTGTAGACCATTTGCTATCACATTTTCCTCCTATGTCATTTTCTAACATATACTTTACATCTAATTTAATATGCTCAGGTCTGATGGGGTCAAATGGATGCTGTTTAATAGACCTGGCACTATCGGTTAACACTACATCGTGCTCTATGACATGTGTCCTACTGGGAACATTTGTAAACATTGACTTATTTTCATGCACCAGCTCAATAATCTTCTCCTTATCTTCTACCGGAAGATGTTCTAGCCTTGTATCTAAACTCTTAAGGGCATCTGTATTATTAAGTTTACTTTCTGCAAACCTATATTCTATCCTAGATAAATCCGTCGGGACTCTCGCTAATGAAATCATGGGGACCTCCCGTGGTTTACTCTTTTCCCTGGAAACATAGGGCTTAAGTAAATTAATATGGCATACCCTCTGTTTTTGTCTCCGGTCAGGAGTCTTTATCAAATAATTGACCTCGCCAAGCTTTGACTCTATCTCATAGGGTCCACTAAACTTTGCACTTAAAGGCTGATTTTGCAAAGGTAGAAACACAAGAACTTTGTCACCTGGTGCAAAAGTTCTAGCTGTAGCTTTACGGTCATAGTTCTGTCTCATACGCTCCTGCATCTGTGGAAAATGAATCTTCACATGGTTAAAAGCATGATAAAGCCTATTTTTAAATTTATCTACATATGACAAAAGTCCAATCGGTTCACTGTCCGTTAGCCAAGTTTCATGTAGAAGTTTCAACGGACCTCTGACTGAGTGTCCATACACAAGTTCGAATGGGCTAAACCCCAGGGATTCCTGAGTGGCCTCCCTTGCAGCGAACAGTACATAAGGCACACCCTTATCCCAGTCTTTCTCGTTTTCATAACAGTACTTTTTAAGCATCGATTTTAATGTCTGATGAAACCTTTCCAGAGCTCCCTGGCTCTCAGGATGATAGGCACTTGATAGCCTATGGCTTATCCCTAATTGTTCCATGACTTGTTTGAAAATGTTCGAAGTAAAGTTAGTCCCCTGGTCGGACTGTACTGTCTTCGGTAGGCCATAACGTGTGAAGAAATTTGTCAGGGCGTCTACCACCTTCACTGTTGTTATATTCCGCAACGGAATGGCTTCCGGGAAGCGAGTGGATGAACACATGACTGTGAGCAGGTATTGAAAACCGGCTTTTGTTTTCGGCAACGGGCCCACGCAATCAATGAGTATATGACTGAATGGTTCGTCGAACGCTGGTATCGGCTGGAGTGGAGCGACAGGAATTCGTTGGTTAGGACGTCCTACCATTTGGCATACGTGGCAAGTCTTGCAGTATTGTTCGACATCTCTTCTCAGTCCTGGCCAGTAGAAGTAAGGGAGGATACGGTGGTGCGTTTTTCGGACTCCCATGTGACCAGCGAAAGGAAGATCATGCGCCATACGCAGTATATCTTGACGATAGCACTTAGGTATTACAATCTGGTGAATACTGTCCCACTCATTTGTACCTGAGTTGAGCGGTTTCGACTTTCTCATCAACACTTCATCTTTTATGTAGAAACATTCCGCCATTGCATCTGCAGTCTTTTCATCAACAGCTTTCATTTTGAGTTGCATTATTACTTCGTCATTCAATTGTTCTTTCACCAATTTCTGCTTTGGTGACAAAATGTTATCGTTCTCGGTTGCATCACCAGTTGTTAGTTCAGCAAAGAACGTAGCACTTAAATCGATGTCAGGTGTTTCTGTTATCACTGTTTCATTCGCATGTGTGTCTTCAGAACAGACAAGCACATCTTTCGTTGCACTACACGGCGTAGCAGGAGTCTTTACCGACTTCTTTTTCTGCATTGCTCTTGTCAGTGCACATGTTGGGCGTTCATTGGCAGGACGTAGGTTTTTGTCCTCCGCCATCTTTGTCTCCAACACTTTAACCATGGGCTCGACAGTGACTCTGCCGCCCATAATGTCATTTCCTAATATCATGGAAACGCCTTTGACGGGTAGTGCGCGCCACACTCCCACTACGATGTTACCTGTAAAAATATCCGACTCGAGTTTTATTCTGTGCAGTGGAGCTTCCACAGCCTCCATACTAGCACCTCTCAGCACAACAGACTCACCGGTACTGGTGGCATCCGTTAACGGCACACTGCCCTCCAGGATCACGCTGACAGCAGAACCCGTGTCACGTAATATCTGTATTTTCTTCTTGCTGAGTACATCGACTTCTGTCGACACTGTCCCCTCGTAGACAAAGGGTCGAAAATCGGATAGGTCGTCCTCTTCCGGGACTTCAGGAACCATCTGTTCCTCACGGCCTTCTGAAAGCATAATAGATTGAGTACAGCTATTCTCTTTTACCTTAGATAGACTGTTCTCAAAAACCATCGACTCCACAACTATGGGCGATGCCGGCCGCATTTCTTTTGAGTTTCTTGACCCTGTGTTGCACACTTCTTCTGTCTGCTTGCTATCTTTCTGCACTCTGGCACAGTGTAGAATAGCACCTTGCTTCTTGGTAAGGATCCAACAATCTTTCTTCATGTGGCCCTCTTTCTTGCAATTGAAACATACCACCTTTGCTTTATTTACATCTGTCTGCTTCCTGAAATGAACTAAGTTACTATTATTATTTACACCACTGTTCTTATTATTGTTTTCACTTGTCTCTTTTGGTTTACTAGCCTCCTTGGGCTCTGGTTTGTGCACTTTGGGTTTGTCAGCATAATATGGCTTTATGCTGGCGTGAATTATGGCATAGTTATCTGCCAATCTAGCAGCTTCATGCACATCTTCAACCCCTCGGTCTGAGATGTGAGTTTTAATATCCACTCGAATACAATCATTGAATTCCTCAAACAATATTAGGTTCTTGAGTTTATCAAACTCACTTACATTCTGTGACCTTAGCCACTGTTCTAACATTTTCTCCTTTTGTCTCAAAAAGTCTACATGAGTTTGATCATAAGCCTTCTTTCTGTCTCTAAATAGCTTTCTATATTTTTCTGGTGTCAGGGAATAACTTTTTAGCACCCTATCTTTGATTACTTCATAGTCATTTATTTCCTCGGGTGTTAAACTCAACACTACGTCCAATGCTTTTCCTTTGTTGAGAGTTGACCTTAACAATAAAGCCATCTTATCATCAGGGAACTGATAATCTACAGCTATCCTCTCAAAAAGCAAAATAAAAACCTTAAACATCTTCTTCTCTGAATATAGGCAAGTGTTGCTTCATTGCGCTAATATCCATACCATTGCTGTCCCTACGATGGTCAGGTCTATTCATGCGTGCCATCTCTATCCTTTCTCTGCTTTCAGTTTCTATCCTAATTCTTTCATTTTCTATCCTAAATCTTTCCAATTCCATTCTCTTCATAGCTAATTGGAATTTTAGGTTTTCACTCAACCCTTCATCTTCATCATTGTTTGATGATCTAGATGACATATTTCTTACCTCGTCTCCGTGGGCAATTACCTCGCCCCCACTGGGAGCTACATAACCTTCATTGATATCGTTCTGCCCCACTTCAACTACACTACCAGTGTTCATGGCATTCTGCCCGTTCAAACATGTCATAATTTCTTTGGTCAAACGATTACGATTAGGTCTTGCCTGTCCTGCCTCAATCCCAAAGGACTCAGCTAATTCTTTTAGTTCAGCAAATGACATGGCATTAAGTTCCTCACTTGATATATTCGAAGCCATAGTATAGCGTTCGAGATATTTGTTATAGTAGAGTAGTATATATTGTATAATAAAATATAAAGTTCCAACTTACGATTTGTCCAGAAATTTGCACAATATAATATTAAACACTTCGTGGAATCTTCACACTTCCCAAGGAATAAAAACGCAAACCAGTTCTCTCCTCTTTTTAAAAAGAATAGTTTCACAGTCCTGAAAACGAAACACAAATATGCCGCTCTCAGTACTACTAATGTCACAAAATATTTATAGGTCAGGAAAAAATATAACTCAAATTTTCCAGACGAGATCAACAAATTTTTTCCAATCCTAGATCAAGAAAAGTAGAACTCAAATCTACCGAACGAGACCACCAAATCTTGTCAATCCTAGGTCAGGAAAAGTAGAACTCAAATATACCGGGCGAGACCACCAAATTTTGTTACGTCCACAATCCCCTTGTGGCCAGAGCTGTGTAGATCTTGCTGATAATTCTCGTTAGTCCTAGGGGAGACTTTAATTATTAGTATTTATGTTTCAGTATTACACGAACTCTTCTTATAGTCCTGGGCTCAAATTCAGTATTTGTATTCCAACATTTCCTTTCTTGTATATTATGGTAGTAGATAAATCTTATAGTAATGTATACAACACAATAGGATAGTAACTTGACAAAGAAGCTTCAGTGTAACTGTTGTTGATAGTTTATTTCAGGTGGTATGTTCAATATATACAATATATCTATTATGTACAGTTAGAATAAAATAGTGCAAACACAAACGTTCTCAAAAGAACATATTTTGAAACTCTCTGTCTTTCAGACAAAACAAATCATTAAATACTATCCGAGTGGTGCAAGGGATAGACCCATTACCAGTAGGGGTGAAAATCATGGTATCATTACAAAACTCATAACAAAAACGATAGGAACTTCCCCTATTAAATAATGAGTCGTTCCCAGACTCTGAGAATTTGAGATCAACACAGAATCCCAGCATTACCTAGAACCTTTCGTTTTCCTACTAAACGTCCTAATATTGTGTGTAGTAAGAAAAGAGAGAGAGAGGAGAATAAACATTGCGTGTTCCAATTCTTGGAAAAACAATATACATGACAATACCTACTATTGAAGTACAATGCACACATTAACGTAGAAATCTGCACATCCCTGGAAGCTATAAAATATTTCTACAAATACATCTTCCAAGGGTTTGATTGTGCAAACATCGCAATCAGATCAGACGGCGAGCAAGAACTTAGTTACAATGAGTTCACTAACTACATTGAAGCTCGATATATAAGTGCACCAGAAGCAATGTGGCGACTTCTTGAATCAAAAATGCATGATCGTTCGCACGCTGTGCAGAGACTGCCCGTTCACCTTCCGAATAAGTTGACATCCCATACCATTACGTCTACCAAAAGGCTACCTGGAAACCACGAAGAAAAGGATCAGGGAAAATAGTTTCGCGCATGTACACTGTAAGCTTCAAAGACGAAGAGCGATTTTATCTTCGATTGCTGCTCCTTCATGTCCGTGGAGCGACAAGTTTTGAAGCGATACGCACGTTCGACGGAGTGGTTTATCCAACATTTAAAGAAGCTGTATCGGCACGAGGACTTCTTGAGTCAGACACTGAGTGGGATCGCTGTTTACAAGAAGTTTCCACCTATAAAATGCCAAAGCAATGGCGTGAAACTTTTGGGTACATTTGTTGCTTCTGTGAACCTTCAAAAGTTATTGACCTGTGGAACAAATATGTCACTGACTTTGCCCTTGATTACATGCGCAGTTTCACTGATGACGTGGCCATCAATATGGCTCTTCATGACATAAACACAATTCTCAAACAACACGGATTGTCTTGCTCGCAAATCGGCCTGCCAACACCCACTGGCTAAATATCTGAAGTGCAGCTCTACGATCCAGTTGAAGAAGCAGTAGAAGGGGACGAATGTATTAGACTGTTGAATGACAAACAATTGGATGCATTCCAAAGAATCATAGGTGCAGTTGATAAAAAAATGTTGAGAAACGCTGCTTCTCTCTCGACGGCCCCGGAGGATCGGGAAAAACATTTCTTTATACAACCTTAATGGTATTTCTCTGTGGAAGAGGACATAATGTTCTACCGTTAGCTTCAACAGGAATCGCTGCAACCCTTCTGGCAGGAGGAAGAACAGTTCATTGTGGATTTAAGCTTCCTGTTCTAGTGACAGATACTTCAGTTTCATCGATGAGACCGAATTCTGCAGATGCCGACGTTCTTCGTCAAGCAACGCTCATCTTTATTGACAAGATTACAATGCTGCCCAAGCATGGTGTACGGTGCATCGAAAGACTTCTTCGCGAGATAATGAACAGTGATGAGCCATTTGGCGGAAAAGTTTTTGTTGTTGGAGGTGACTTTCAACAGACTCTTCCAGTGGTGATAAGAAGCACACGAGCTGACATCCTTGAATGTTGTATCAAGTAAAGTATTTTGTGGAGGTGTTTCATACAACTATCATTGACGACAAATGTGCGCAGCGAAGGTCACAGCGAACACAATGATTGGCTTCTTCGTGTCGGAAATGGAAATCTGGAGCCGGTTTCCAGGAATAGCTTGCGACGATACAATAGAAATTCCTCAACAAATGATGGTTTTCAATAATATTATTGAATCCATCTTTGGATCAAATATACATCAGCTGTCTGTCAAGGAGTTATCAAAACGAGTAATTGTTGCACCGACCAATGAACAAACGCTCGAAATGAATCATTGAGTTGCTACCCGGTGATTCAACCGTTTATTACAGTGCAGATTCGATCATCTCAGAAGATCCAAATGATGCAGTAAACTATCCAGTGGAATTCCTAAACGAGCAGACTCCTTCAGTGATGCCTCCTCATATTCTGATTCTCAAGAGAGGTACAATCATTATGCTTCCGAGAAACCTAAATCCGAAGAAAGGATTGTGCAACGACACTAGAATAATTGTAAGTGACCTCCAGCAAACCTTCATCACGGCAGAAATCATCTCTGAATGTAATCGGGGTGATACTGTTTTTATCCCGAGAATTGATTTGGCGCCCTGTGATACTACTCTACCTTTTATTATTAGACGTTGACAATTCCCCATTATTCCGGCTTTTGTAATGACAATTAACAAGTCGCAGGGACAGACATTTGATCATGTCGGAGTGGATCTAAAGACTACCTTCTTTTCACATGGGCAGCTATATGTCGCTTTGACGAGATCAACAAGTCCAAAGAATTTGAAAGTGAGAGTTCAGCCAATTCCTCAACAAGGACAACTATTGCAGGATGACCGACAATTTACACGCAATGTTGTTTTTAGAGAAGTGTTCCAGCATTGATATATATATATATATATATATATATATATATATATATATGTAAATAATAAACCATTCATATGCATTTTGTTAATGTATCTGATTGTTCATGATTTATCCTTTTAAGTTTTTTTAGTTTTTTAGCTATTGATTTTTTTTTTATAATGATGCTTTTATCTAACTTATTGCATGAAAAACATACTACACTAAAGAAACCAGTAAAATTAACAATCTAGCATCATTAAAAATGCAAGACTGACTAGACTCGATTCAGGATAAGAGGATAAGAGTAGGAGACACCTTAATCTTCTGTACAGTAGGAGCGTCTGTAATATAAGAGATTAGATACTAAAGATATTTTAAAAATGTATTTCCTCAAGGACTTGCTATAAAAAAAAAGAAATAATACATAAATGATAACAAAGCATACTTTATTTAAATGATAGAAACTGTCATGTGCACCAAATGAATTGAAAAAAAATGGTTTGGGAGAGGGGGCGGGGGTAGGTAGAACGTGTTTTCAATGGTATCAATTATATGTGTCAAGTTTCAATTGGATGGGATAATGGTGCGTCAATTACCTTACAGTAGTGCTATGAAGCCATAAAATAATATATAGGTAGTAGCTATATTAATAATTAAAAAGTCGAAATAAAACCCATTTTTGGATATTAAGAAAACCTATATCGGAAGTAGATATAGTCAAGTGACTGTCCATGCGGTCGGCAGTCTTTTCTCATAACTCACAAGGAACGCAGGCATTATTTTAGACTCAGGAAAAATAAATAAAATTGTGTATTATGTTGATACTATAAAGCTATATTTGTTCATTGGATGTGAAGTGTCAACTGTTAATGAATTGTTATTAAATAATATGCTGCAATAAGTCGTTCTTTTATTATTTACAAGTTTGGAAGTTATATTGTGGTGATGTCGTCCATTTTGATGTTCAAATCAATCAAATAATTCAGCTACCGCAACTCAAATACTCTGAGAAGACTGGTGGTAATGTTTGATAGTCCAATAATAATAATAGGACATCAACAGGTTTGGTGGCAGTGCATTATAATAATTGTACTGTACTATAATATAATAAATCTTGACATTCATAATAAACAATAATGGAGTCAAAGGTTCAATTACTCTATGATGAGGCTAAATTGTTGGCAAAAGAATATGGTATTACTGATAAGAAAGAATATCAAGAATTTGTTGAAAATAAAGTTAAACAATTGAAAAAAGAATTAGCAGATAAGGAAAGAGATGAACGAGCAGAATTAAGAGCTCATGAAATAAAACAAAAAGAACTAGAAATGAATAAAGAAAAAGAATTGAAAGCACTAGAATTAAAAGAAAAAGAATTACAATTGAATAAAGAAAAAGAAATTCAATTGAAAGAAACTCAACTAAAATTAGACCATGAGCTGGAGTTGGCTAAGTTGCAAAATACTAAAGTTGAGCAAACAAATAATGAAAAATCAAAACATAGTGTAAGATTTAAAATGCCTCCTTTTGATGGAAAAGAGAAAATTGTTGATTTTCTAAATTTATTTGAAGCAACATGTAAAGGATATGGGATTCCCATTTCAGAATATTACATTCACCTTATCCCACAATTGAAAGATAAGGGTAGGGAAGCACTATCACATATTGATAAAGAAATAACTGATTATGCCGTTATCAAAGAACAGTTAATAAAATTCTTTATCCACTCTGAGGATTATTACAGACAAAAGTTTCATAACTTTATCTTAACAGATAAGATAGAACCGAGAGCTTTTGTGTCTGAAGTGAAAACATTTTTACTTACCTGGTTAGACTTAGTAAAAATAGATACCAAAAATCCTAATGAGATTATAGAAATCATGGTTGTTGATAAAGTATTAGAACAAGCTTCTAAACCATTGTTTACTCACATTATGGAAAGAAAAGTTAAGACAGTTGAAAATTTGATAGAGGCAATCTCAAATTTTAAGGATAGTCATCCTAATGTAGAACTGACTAAACAAAATCAAACAGTAAATACAATTCAACATAGAAGAAGGAGCTATTCACCTCCTAGGTCTAGACATAATCAATTTGGCAATAGAAAAAAATTTGGTAATCAACCAAAATCTAATAATTATAGATGTATTTTTTGTAATGGTACAAACCATTCATCAGAATATTGTTACAGAAATAACAATGCAAGAGGTAGAAATTTCAATCCAAACTTCAATAGATCAAATGTTGATCATAGAGGTTTTTCAAATCAAAATTTTTCTAATTTTGATAATAGAAACTTTCCAAATCAGAATTTTTCAAATTTTGGAAACAGAAATATGCCAAATCAGAATTTTTCCAATAACAATGTGCCAAATCAACATGTTGGAAGACAAGATTTTCCTAATACTCAAAACAGACCTCAATCAAATTTCCAAAATAGAAGAAATAGAGGAAAACTTAACAATTCCACATCTCAATCTAATAATGTCATATTTGAAAACAGGGGTCAGTTAATACTTTTTCCTGCTTATGTGGAAGGAAAGACCACTTACTGTCTAAGAGACACCGGAAGTAGTATAATATGCATAGATGAAAGTATCATTCCAAATCAGAAACCCACCAATATAATAAGAGTGGATACAATAAAACTTGGAAATGGTTCCACTGTAAATTGTCCTGTCACTATAATAGACATTGATTGTCCTTGGCTCACTGGAAAAGCAGAGGCAGCCATAATGAAAAACTGTGTTGCACCTTTAATTATTGGTAATTCTTTCAATGTCAAACATGATAATAGTTTTGACATTTTTCAAAAATGGATGAATGAAAAATCCAATGACTTGAATTTGAAACCTGTTCTATTGCAAAATGAGAAGTTAGTAGATTTACCAGAACAAGAATTTTACCCTGCTCTACAAACTTTTAATTTCTTACAAACCATAGGAAAGTCAGAAAATAATATTCTCTATGAGACACCTAATATTGACTTATCCATAAATAATGAAAAGGATAATCCTATTCCCAAATGGAATGGAACAGAAAAACTAGAACAGTATGTAAGCAAATTTGAAAGTCAATGTGAAATAAACAATGTACCAAAAGAATTACATGCTATTTCATTATGTAGACATTTAGAAGGTCATAAACAAATATTCAACATTGCTAAAAATCAAATATCTGATTTTACTAAAATGAAGAGTGAGATATTATCATACATTGATAGTCCTCATAAAAAGGAAACCCAAATGAAAAAAACAGAAAATATCAGTTTAATAAACATGCCTTTTGATGAGCTAACTCTAAAACAAGAACAGAAAGAAGATCCATACATAATTAAAATGGTATCAGAAATTGAAAAAGGTCAGGTTAAAAATAAAAACATTGAAATAATTAATGGAATTCTCTGTAGAAAGGACACTAAATTAGATGTAACTCAAATAGTTATACCTAAAACATTAACTGTCAAAGTAATGCAAATTTCGCATAACAATGCATTGTCAGGTCATTTGAGTAGCAAGAAAACAGTTTGTAAACTCAAAAGGAATTTCTGGTGGCCTAAAATGGAAAAAGATTTGAAAACATTTATGAAAAGCTGTGATACCTGTCTTAGACATAATAAAAAAGATTCTAAACATAAGGCTCCAATACAAATGACCGATACCATAAACAAACCTTTTTACAAGATAGCAGTTGATATAATAGGGCCCATGAAGCAGACTAAAACTACCAAAGCAAAGTTTGCCTTAACCATTATAGACATGGGGAGTAGATGGATAGAGGTAGTTCCATTAAGGGAAATAACTGCAGAAAGGGTCTGTAATGCTCTTTTACCTATCTTTTGTCGTTTCGGTTTTCCAAAGTTCATATTGAGTGACAATGGAACTCAATTCAAATCAAGCCTTACTCAAGCTTTTGCACAAATGTTAAAAATCACTCAAATTTTTAGTTCTATATACCATCCTGAATCAAATGGTATGATAGAAAGGGCTAATCAAACAATAAAACAAATGATAACAAAAGTGTGTGAAGACCATCCATTTGAATGGGATGATTACCTTCCAGCTATTTTGTTTGCTTATAGACAATCGGTTCATGAAAGCACAGGTTTTACACCATTTGAATTAGTGCTTGGCAAAAATCCCAATGGACCATTGGATAATTTCAAATCAGAATTATTAGGACTTAAAGAAAAAAAAATGTCTCCATTTGACTTAGTCAATAAAACTGAAAAACATATGAAAACAGCTTATGAATTTGCTGTACAAAAAAATGAAGAAATCAAATCTAAAACTTTAATCAGAGAAAATATTCATAAGAACATGAGAAAACTAGAAGTTGGTAATAAAGTACTTGTTTATTTGCCAATTGGCAGTGGCAATACTATGGAATGGAAAGGACCTTTTGAAATTATGCATAAGTTATCAGATGTAACTTACAAAGTTAACATTAATAACAAAGAAAAAATTGTTCATTTAAACAATTTAAGAGCTTATGAGGAAAACCAAATAAATGACAGTCAGTCAGATATTGAAAGCAAAATACAAAATAACAATATGATAATTTTTGAAGATAACAATGTTCAGAACATTCCAAACATTGACTATTTTTGTGGTATAACCACACCAGCCAATAATGAAATAGATCAAATACAGTTAGACCATATTAAAAATGAAATGGTTAAAAACAATATTTTGAATTTATTGAATAAATTTAAAACAACAATAACAGAAAAACCAGGATTATCAAATGTCATTGAACATAAAATAGAACTGACTGATCAAAAACAATTTCGATCAAAGGCATATAATATTCCTCAAATGCTTGTTGAAAAGGTAGATAAGGAATTAGATCAACTCATAGAAAGTAAGATAATAGAAAAATCTATGTCTCAGTACTCATCACCCATGGTGATTGTTAAAAAAAAAAAATGGTTCTATCAGATTATGTTGTGATTATCGCAAGCTCAATAAAGTAACAAAACTTGATCAAGAGGGTTTGCCCAATATAGAACATATCATTAACACTATGGCCACAGGTAAAATATTTACTACCATAGATTTAACAAGAGGATTTTGGCAAGTGCCTCTTGATGAGAAATCAAAGGATTATACAGCTTTTATTACACATAAAGGCGTATTTAATTGGAACGTCATGCCCTTCGGTTTAGTCAATAGTACTGCTACATTCACTAAACTAATGAGACATATTTTACCTCAAAATAAAAACATAGTTCACTATGTGGATGATATTTGTATTTTCACAAATACTTGGGATGAACACTTAATTCTATTAGAGGAAGTGTTGCAAATATTGAAAGACAATAATTTAACAGTATCTCCTTCAAAATTAAAAATAGGAAAAACTGAGATTGAATTTCTAGGACATAAATTTGAAAATGGCCAAGTAAAACCAACACAGCACTTACATAAGAAAATTCTAGAAATACAAACGCCTAAAACAAAAAAACATGTAAGGGCATTACTTGGATTGTTTAACTATTACAGTAAATTCATTCCAAACTATAGTCAAATAGTTAGACCTATTATAGATCTCACAAAAAAATTTCAACCCAATATTGTAAATTGGACTGACCAATGTGAAACATCATTTAAAATCCTAATAGATGCATTTTCTAAGGAACCAATACTAGAAACAATTCAAAAAGATGATGACATCATTCTAGCTTGTGATGCCTCAAAGTCCGGCTTAGGGGCTTGTATTTACAAAAAGGTCATTGTGGACTCTGAAATAGTTTATAAACCTGCCTATTATGTAAGTCGTGCACTGACTAAAAGTGAAAAGAATTTTAGTGTCATAGAATTAGAGGGTTTGTGTATAGTCTATGCTGTACTTAAGTTTCAATACTATTTGTTGGGTCGTCAGTTCACAATTCTCACAGATCATAAACCGCTTGTGAATTTTAATGTCTCTAATGTCAATAACAAAAGAATAAATAAATATGCTTTACTTCTATCAGATTACAAATTTCAGATAAAAAGTATTGTAGGAAAAGATAACCATTTACCTGATGTGCTGTCTAGATTATCCATACACATCACTGATATCCAATAGTTTATCTCAGTATTACTGAAGTTGATTAGACAATACCTAAAGATAATTGTCTATGACTAATTGTCATATAAACATTAGACATTATTCTTTGTGTCATATTTCTGCTTATAAATATGTTTTTTGATTGTTTGTACATATATTAAATGAAATTTTTTTCTCTATGTATTATTAAATGAATGATTATATGCATTAATTAAGATTAAGATAATTTTTTTCATTATTGTAAACATTTTTCGTATCAAAAATAATAATAAATTATTATTTTTTCTCTGTGGTTGGGGGGTATGCTATGAAGCCATAAAATAATATATAGGTAGTAGCTATATTAATAATTAAAAAGTCGAAATAAAACCCATTTTTGGATATTAAGAAAACCTATATCGGAAGTAGATATAGTCAAGTGACTGTCCATGCGGTCGGCAGTCTTTTCTCATAACTCACAAGGAACGCAGGCATTATTTTAGACTCAGGAAAAATAAATAAAATTGTGTATTATGTTGATACTATAAAGCTATATTTGTTCATTGGATGTGAAGTGTCAACTGTTAATGAATTGTTATTAAATAATATGCTGCAATAAGTCGTTCTTTTATTATTTACAAGTTTGGAAGTTATATTGTGGTGATGTCGTCCATTTTGATGTTCAAATCAATCAAATAATTCAGCTACTGCAACTCAAATACTCTGAGAAGACTGGTGGTAATGTTTGATAGTCCAATAATAATAATAGGACATCAACAAGTAGATATTATTTACCATAAATCAAGGTTGATATAATAAAGGATTTTTTAATGACAGAAAAAGGATTGTAAGTTTTATGAGATTTATAAAAATGATTTTGCTCAATCTGATCTCATTATATGCTATACTTAGGACCCACTTTTCCTAAAAGCTGGCCAAATAGAGAAAAAAAACATTTTCTCTGTGGTTTTCCACGGGCTATTTCTAGTATATATATATTGGATTGCTCAATAAGTACATACAATATCAAAATAACTCTTCAAAGGATACCGAGACATTTCGACATTTAAAGCATTTGAAATATCTTACAGTTGTCTAGAGTGGCGTAGCCAGGATTTGACGCTAGGGGAAGCGAAATTTCAGGAAAAAGGCCCAACTTTTAGCAATTGTTCCAGATTAATAGAATAACTAAGAGTTCGTACGTATCAAGTGTTAAAAGAAAACCCCGTGCCTCAGAATACACACACTGTATAATAGTGCAGTTTTTATTTAACCATTCACGATTCTTTTTCTAGTAGCTAAGATTGATGGGAATTTCTGCAAAATTGATTGTATCTATTGCTCATTTTCGGGATGAACATCTAGTATCGAAAAGTATTTATAGAATCAACGCGAACGCTCTATAGCAGAGATCGGCAACCTAAGGCACGCATGCAAGACTTGGCATGCACAACGATTTTCAGTGGCAAGAAAGACCTCCAAGAACATTGTTTAATGCAAGTGAAAACAACGAATGTCAGCATAATTAGTGGGTGCTACATGGCGAACTACATGGGAATCACACTGGACGTCGAATGTTTTTATGCAAAGCTCCCATCATTGTACTTGCAATCTGTGATTGTATCTATTGTTAAGATAGTAAATTGTATATATGCTCAAGTCTCTTCTAGAAGAAAGTGATACAGAATATAGGTTTAGTTAAAGTCTTCGATAGATTCTTTTCTTGTCTGGAAGCACATAAAGTATATCTTAGTGGAAAAAAAATGTCCGTTATTGAATGAGGAGAACTGACTGTTGTAGCCAATGTTTCTGTATGACTTGGCAGCACGTCTCAGTGAGGTAAACGTCTATTTACAAAACTGGGTCCAAAATGACTTGAAGTGTTGGGCAACTGGAATGGATTTGCATTGAAACTGGGCATATCTTTCCGTGAGATCAATTTCAAAACATTAAATTCTTTACCTAATTTAAGGCAAATTAAGATAAATGAGCATTTTCAGAAGTACACTAGTTATATTAAAACAATTAACTCGTGTGGTATGAAATTTGAATAATTTAATTAGTGAAGAGAGATAAATAACCCGTTTTCTTGGAATTAATATTTCTAATATGTTTCTTTTTTGTTTCCTTTAAAAAAATTAATGGCTTACAATGTATAACTTTATTATGATCAAATTACACAAGATAGTCGAAAAGTATATAAATATTTTATGACTAAAGAATGTATATGTACATTCTTAACATTAAAATAACTACCCAATTTATATGATAATTTTGTATCTCTTCCTCCTAAATTAATTAGTCCATATTGTTTCCTCATAGAATTAAAATGATATGTTAGCGTAAATCTCAGTTATTGTGAGATCAAACATTCTTCTTCTATGGCTCCTTAGTCTCGGAATACAATTAGATTTGCGCTCCTGTGACATCGCCAGACCCACGTCATTAACTGTGTCTGTGAGGACCAGTGATACCACTCCTTGGCTTTTTTCCCAAGATCTTGGCTTTTTCGATCCCAACTTGGGATATTGCCTTTTTCTTCGCGGTCCTTGGCTTTTTCTATCAAGAAAATATTAACAGTATTTTATGTATTTTAGTGTCCAAAATTATTCTGGGGAGCGATTAAAAGTATAAATATATATGTCATCTTTACTGCTACAGCAGATTTGGCTAGATTCATAGTGCCACTGTGTCACCGTTGAAGGCTCGGTTAATTCGTAGCCTAAAAAAACAGTGCTGAGGTGGCTGGAAATGCTTATGATTTGAGTTAATGTATAAGGTGGCAACGAGGTGAAGTGGTTTATAATTAATCTAACCTCACATTTGACAACACAAAATTAATTGATCAGACATCATGGTAAACACCCACCACAGCAGCTTATTTCGAGTGAATAGAAGAAATATTCCACATCATATGACTATGTAGGTTATTAACTGGAAGAGATTGATACAAAAAACAATGCGAGGTGGGAGGAGAGACAAATATTGTAAATAGATAAAATGAGGGGGCAAAGGGTAGGCAAATAGTATAAAGGGGTTGGGGGGGGGCAACATTTTGCATCCGGAAAATAGTGCACTGTTTGGGGTGGGGGCAATAAGAAATCAGGCTTTTGCAGCACTTGTGCATGATTTCGAAAACTTATTTAAAATCATCAAAAATTGAAACGTTAACAGATCATCATTTTTTTTTTTTATAACTTAAATTTCAAAAGATTATAAAAACATTTTTTTTCATAAACCTTAAACAATTAAAAAATGTGTAATTTTTTTAATTTTTTTTAAGTTTTTAATTTTGGGGACAAAAAAGGACGAGGTCGGGGAGGTGCACATGGGCATGGGCGAAGTTGGCGGAGGGGGGTAAATAGGTCACCGAGACCATTTTTATTATAACTTGCCTTTTCTGGGCTTTGTTTACGAGCTCAACTTGGCTTTTCTGATATTTAAGAGCGGTATCACTGGTGAGGACCTATCATTGGGCTCTGTCGCATCTCTGGCACTTGAAAGCGAACCGTTGGAGCTTATGTTCTTTACTTTTCTTCGCTGCACTTAGGATAGGACGAAGTCTGCCCTCTGCAGCAGATGGCTTATAGCCGGTAACTGCCGCTTTCCGTGTTTTGTCGACGCTAAATAGCAAAGTTGGAGTGTCATCTCCAGGGCGCAAGCCTGGGCATTGTGTTAAGGAGAGGCTGATGTTGTCCATGCACCAGTTCCCCCTCTCTCCACGCATCAGATGTAGACAAGGGAAAGGCGTAGCCAGTACAGCTTGGCATCAGTTGCGTCGCAGGAGTTGCCAGTATGCTACGTGACGAGCAGAAAGCGTACTGCCTTAGGGACTCCGGCTCCTGATTTGTTTTTGAGGTTTACTCCCCTTCCCCGTGCATGGGTTTAGCCACCAAGCAGTGGAGGTTTGTGATAAAGAGGATCAAACATTAAAGACATTATATCTATTACTAGAATAATTTCTTGACAACTAAATTCAAAAGTTGATAATACTTCATGTGTAAGTTGAGTAGGCCCTAATGAAATTGTATAGGCCTATTAGCTATGAGTAAATTTTTTGTTAAAAAGCTAATAAGTTTAGATAATAAAAAACACGTATGTTTTTATATTAAAAATAAAACGCTTGAATTATTTTCGCTATTACTCTAATTTTCTTTTGGTCTTGCTATGGCACTAAATAATTTGTGTTATAAAAATAATATAGTTGATCAGTTTGACTTTCCCGCTGTTGACACGCTGAATTATTCAAAATTATTGTAATAAATAAAATTGTTGAAATTCAATTTAAAGAAAAAAAAATAGAAACCGCAAAAAAAGTGTACTTCGTGGCGTGTTGAAATTATTAATTAAACTAGTGGTTATGCCCGTCAAAATGACGGAGAAACGAACGACTACAATATTACAATATTAGTTAAGTTAAGTTAATATTAATGTTAAGAGAGAAAGAAAAGAGACTATTAAAATGAACGTTTCTTTTCGGTATTTAGTTTTTGTTCTTTTTAATTGTTTCTGACCCTGGCATATGCTTAATAATTGTTACTGTCAAGCGTCTGATATTATAACGTAGCAAACAGTTGTGTTGACTTGACTTGTTATTAAAAATAGCCTATTAAATTAACAATAATATACTATCTAAAAGAAAAAAAAACACAATACACAACAATAAAAGGTAAATTAAAAAAAAAGCGTAGAAAATAATATTTCAATACAATACAAACTAAAGTGATAACGATTTTTTCGGTATTTAATTTTTGTTCTTGCTTATTGTATTAATAAAACAGTGTTGAGAATGTTTCTTTCGGTATTTAGTTTTTGTTATTTTTTTTTTTTTGTTTCTGGTCGACCTGAACCTGACATATGCATAAGAATTGTGGCCTCGAGGACTGGCGTAGTGTGTAAACCGCCGATACATTCCCATTAAGAATACACTGGCGGGCGAACGCATGGGGCACAGGGGGAGGAAGCAATGGACGCTGCAATCCCGTCTCGAGAACCACCCGGTGCCTGGATGCATGTACCTATAGTATAGGATTTGTGCTACCGGGTGACAGTGCAGGTATACGGGCGAGCCACTACGATAATGATCCTTAGGGGAACCGCAGTGAACGATCGCTGGGCTGCGGAAACCTTCCCCGTTACACGGCACGCCACGCCTTGGGCGTGTCGTTGGGTGGCTGGAGCCTGGACAGAGATTGCTCAATCCTAAGCGTTACGCCCTGGACACAAGAGCCGAAAGGCTAGTCCGGGTTTTTTAAAGAGACTTTTAAATTCCATATTAAAATGTAGCGAACAGTTGTGTTGACTTGACTTGTTATTAATAATATTAAATTAAAAATAATATACAATCTGAAAGAAAAAAAACATAAATACAAAACAATAAAAAAGGTAAATAATATTTAAAAAAAATAGAAAATAATATTTCAATGAAATAAAAACTAAAGTGAGAAAGATTTTTTCGGTATTTAATTTTTGTTCTTGCTTATTGTATCAATAAAACAGTATTGATAATGTTTCTTTCGGTATTTAGTTTTTATTTTATATTGTTGCTGTCAATCTTATGGTACCCGGTATTTGAAAGTAATCATTTATAAGCCTAACTTGTTTTTTTATAATTCGTATCATTTAATTTATAGGGTGTATAAAGTCGCCTTTTAAAGGATATTCTCCAATAACAACGTAAATCCATTAAATAATTAAAACATTTGGTTACTTTTACTTAAAAGGATAATGCAAACATCAATAATGAAAAAATAATTTCATAGACATTACGTCATACGCTAGTATTTTGTTTAAAGTAAACCATTGAAACTCTCTAAGCCAAATTGCAGTGCGTAGCTTTTAAAAAAGGTCTCGCCACATTAAAAAAACAACAGTAGAATTGGGAAAACCCGGAAAGACCCTCGCGTTCAACATAGTGAATGTCGCGTTCAATATAGTAAATGAACGGAAATGGCCATTTGCTATGTACCGTTATATTTATTTGCATAGATGGATATGACATTTTGGACTTTTTAAATCAACACATTTATGATTATAAGTGATAAAATAAAATTATCTTTTGGAGTACGTTTCCAATTTATACATTTAATTTTTGGCCCGAATAGTCAAACGGCTTAGGAGCCTATAGCGAACAAACATATATATAAATATATATATATATATATATATATATATAAACAAACATATAAACAAACTCACGGTAATTATATATGTTTATAATTCAATTTTTTTTTTCGAAAATGGTCGTAGGGAGAGCGTCCGCTCCCCATGCTTCCCCCCTGGCTACGCTACTGGTTGTCTAGAGCAGAGGTTTCCAACCCTGTGCCCGCGGGCGCCATGGCGCCCGCGGAACGATTCGTATGTGCCCGCCTCTCACTATTCGTCAGAGACAGAATTTTTTTCATAAACATTATTTTAAAATATGATTTCTTTTTATTCATTTGTTAGAGTTTTAATTTTTTTTTCACTGCCTAGGTTTATTAAAGATGTTCAATACTTGTCCCAACTTGTCTAGCGGCGAGCCATATTGCACTATTTACGCTAGCCTGGAACGGCTAGTGCCATTTGCACATCACACCTTGTACACGCAGAAGACCCGAAGTGAACGAATGGAACGAACGCCACGAACTGATCCGATAAACGCCGAAGGCGCCAAATCACAAGGCACATAACTCTGATTGCTTCTGCGATCATCGGCTCACTTCGGGTTTTCCGCGTGTACATGGAGTGATGCGCAAAAAGCATTCCCCGCCTGGAACCGCGTTGTTGTCATTGTGATTGCTGCCCTGTTCGGGTCGCGACAGTTAGATAAAGCATGTTCTTAATTGCCCGAATTGTACTTCGCCGAACAGCCCGAGCAAGGGTTCGCTTCGTAAATTGCTCGCCTTTCGTCGTTTTCGCGCTTAACCGGGCGATCTATTGCTCGACGAACGACATCTCGGGGGGTATCGGCGAACCAAATTCGGGCGAACGATTGCTTCGTCGACATGTTGACGGAGCCGCGTATTGATTGGCTGAATTGATCACGTTCATTATGCGAAAAGGCACCAAAATTTCCTAGTCTTAATGAAAAAAAATGGCGTCTTACAAGACAGTCAGCTGCCAGAGATGTCAGAGGACAGTCTAGTAATATTCATAGATGCATGGGAAAATAATCCATACCTGTGAAACTCACTATAAAAATAAGGGTGAAAAAAACCAAGGTCTTGAACAATATTGCCCAAAATCTTTGTGCAATGTAATCGCAACACCCAAAGCTTCTTCGTCTGTGAGCGCAGCCATTTTGCAGCAATATTAACATCCGGCAGTTCGCCTCAGCGCTAAAAATAGACCAGTTAAAAACAAGAGCACCATTTCGCTGAGCTTCCTAGCTCGCCCTAATGTCGGCGAAAGTGCACGAGCCCATTTAAGAGCAAACAGTAGCTCTTGCGAATTGAACGATACCTGATTCGACCGAAACTAGTTCGGGCAATTAAGAACATGCTTAAGAGACATGTTCGTCAGACGAAACACGAATTAGGAGTTTTCTATAAAAAAAAAATTAACAGGCTAAAAGCGAGGTTCGTAATTTATTGTATTCATAAGCGATGATCTATTAATAAACTATTATTATTGAGGAGATAGTTATAGTTATAGTTCTTGTTATAATATATTTATGCATATAATGCAGAACAGACTTGCGCTATAACATTGATATTATATTGTAGTTCAATTATTATTTTTTTTATTATTTATTTTAGCCCTAAAATGAGTGGACCAAGTAAAAGACAACGAACCTATAATTTTAACACTGACTGGGAGGAATCATATTGTTTCGTTAATTCGAAAAATAAATGCGTTTGTTTGTTGTGTGGTAGTAGCATTGCAGTGCCGAAAAAACATAACGTTGAACGACACTTTCAGACAAATCATGGCACTTTTAATGTGAATTATCCTGTTAAATCTGAAGTAAGAAAGAAAAAAATTTGTAATCTAAAATCAAGTCTAACAGCACAACAGACTGTTTTCATTAGACATGTGGAAAATTCTAAAAAGGCCACCATTGCTTCTTTCAAAATATCTCACATGCTCGCAAAAAAAGAAGAAACCTTTCATTGATGGTGAGTTGTTTAAGGAACTATTTTTGACTGGTGCCGATTGTTTGTTTAATGGATTTTCTAACAAACGTGAGATTGTCTCAGCAATACAAGACTTACAGTTGTTAAATAACACAGTCACAAGAAGAATATATGCAATTTCAACAGACATACAAACTCAGTTAAAAACTGACTTCGAAATATGTGACTGGTTCTCGCTACAATTTGACGAGTCAACAGATATATCAGACACCGCACAGTTAGCAGTTATGGTGAGAATGGTGTTTAGTAACTTCACAGTAAAAGAGGATATGTTACAAATATTACCTATGAAAGGACAGACAAGGGGTGAGGATATTTATAATACATTCAAAACATACGCCAAGTCAATAAATATGCCTTTGCACAAGCTGTCTGCAATAACCACTGATGGGGCGCCAGCAATGATGGGTAAAAACAAAGGATTTATTGCCCTCTGCATGAAGGATGATTCATTTTCAAACTTCATGTCCTACCATTGTATTATCCACCAGGAAGCTCTGTGTTGTAAAATTTTCCATTTGAACACGTCATGAAAATAGTTACAAAAATAATCAATTCTATTCGAGCAGCTCCTTTGCAACACCGACTTTTCAAGGCCCTGTTAGAAGATACTGAAGATAAAGAACATGATCTTATTCTGCATACTGAAGTACGTCGGCTCAGTAAAGGAAAGGTTCTTACAAGATTTGTGAGTTTAATTGAAGAAATAAAAACATTTATAAACGATAGAAAGGAAAATTATGATGAACTAGCTGACTCTGGCTGGCTGATTGATTCGGGATTTCTCACAGACATCATGGAAAAATTGAATTCTTTAAATTTGGAGTTGCAGGGTAAAGACAAAAGCATAGCTGAAATGATAAGCTCTGTAAAGTCATTTAAAGCTAAATTGGATGTGTTGATATCACATCTGCAGATCAATTCTCTCGTGCATTTCCCACATATGAAGAAAATGCTAGGTGACAATGAATTAAGTGGGACATTATTTATTGAATCTTCAAGAGTTAAAAAAACAGTTTGAAGAGAGATTTTTGCAGTTTAAACATATTGAGCCAATAGTTTCCGTCTGTATCAATCCTTTTACTTGCCAAATAAATGTTATGGAAATAGCCGCATGTATTGCAGATTTTGTTCAAGGTAAGACAGAAGAACTAGAGTTAGAAATTTAGGACCTTAAGAATGATATTTTGCTAAAATCCTTAATGTCAGAGGACTTTTGGAATACAGTGGATAGAGAAAAGTTCCCATTGTTGAAAAAAGCAGCATATAAAATTGAATCATTTTTCGGTTCGACATATTTATGCGAATCATTGTTTTCAAACATGAACTTAATAAAATCAAGATATAGATCTCGACTCACCGATGAGCATCTTTATGATTGTCTGCTAACAGGATTATCGTCATAATCTCCTAATTATGAAGCTCTGGCCAATGAAATGCAATGCCGAAGATCACATTGACTTTATTATATTTTTTAATTAAATGTTTTCTTTGTATTTGTGTGTTTTGTTTACTTTCTTTACGTTTTGTAAATACATTTCTCTGTGTGTATGCAATTTGAAAAAAAATGCCAAATAATTTTATTTTTTTGAAACATTTTTGTTTATCATTTATTAATACATTATGACTATAAGAAAATAAGAAAATAAATTATGGGAAAATGACAAGTTATGGAAGGAGTTTGTCGATTTAAAATAGGTGGTGCTTGCCACCCTACCGATATTTTAAAATGTGCTCTAGAGTAAAAAAGGTTTGGGAACCCCTGGTCTAGAGAGTCAGTAAACATTTATTGCCAACATGAAAAACTTTTCAGCTTAACACTTAAGTAAGTATGTACCATGCTAAAAACAAACTTTAAAAAGATCAGCCAAAATTAATAGGCACAATCAAACATTCAAGACAACTTAACGCTCGTCTCCTTCTAAGAAAATACATTAATTACATATATTCAGGAAATCAAACATTCGTTGTTAAAACAGACTAAATATACTCAGTGGCTCGAACGTTTGTTTTTAAAACTGATTACATAGACTCAATGAATTAAACATTTGTTGTTAAAACTGACTAAATAGACTTAGTGGCTCAAACGTTTGTTGTTAAAACAGACTAAATAGACTTAGTGGCTAAAACGTTTGTTGTTAAAACAGACTAAATAGACTCAGTGGCTCAAACATTTGTTGTTAAAACTGACTAAATAGACTTAGCGGCTCAAACATTTGTTGTTAAAACTGACTAAATAGACTTAGTGGCCCAAACGTTTGTTGTTAAAACAGACTAAATAGACTCAGTGGATCAAACGTTTGTTACTAAAACGGAATAAATAGATTCAAGGAATCAAACATTGGTTGTTAAAACAGACTAAATAGACACCGTGGCTCAAACGTTTGTTGTTAAACAGATTAAATAGACTCAGTGGTTCAAACGTTTGTTGTTAAAACTGATTATATAGACTCAGGGAATCAAACATTTGTTGTTAAACAGACTAAATAGACTCAGTGGCTCAAAGGTTTATTTTTAAAACTGATTACATAGACTATAGACTCAGAGAATCAAACATTTGTCGTTAAAAAAGACTAAATATACTAAGTGGCTCGAACGTTTGTTTTTAAAACCTATTACATAGATTTAGGGAATCAAACATAGGTTGTTAAAACAGTTTAAATAGACCCAGTGGCTCAAACGTTTGTTTTTAAAACTGATTACATAGACTCAGGGAATCAAACATTAGTTGTTAAAAAAGAATAAATAGACTCAGTGGCTCATACGTTTGTTGTTAAAACGGAATAAATATATTCAAGAAATCAAACATTGGTTGTTAAAACAGACTAATTAGACTCAGTGGCTCAAACGTTTGTTGTTAAAACGGAATAAATAGATTCAAGAAATCAAACATTGGTTGTTAAAGCAGACTAAATAGACACCGTGGCTCAAACGTTTGTTGTTAAACAGATTAAATAGACTCAGTGGCTCAAACGTTAGTTGTTACAACTGATTACATAGACTCAGGGAATCAAACATGTGTTGTTAAAACAGACTAAATAGACTCAGTGGCTTAAACGTTTGTTTCTAAAACAGAATAAATGGACTCGGTGAATCAAACTTTGTTGTTAAAACATATTAAATAATCTTAGAGGCTCAAACATTCGTTTTTAAAACTGATTACATAGACTCAGTGGCTCAAACGTTTGTTTTAAAAAATTGATTACATAGACTGTCGGAATAACCATTTGTTGTTTAAACAGACTAAATAGACTCAGTGGCTTAAACGTTTGTCTCTAAAACCGAATAAATAGACCCGGAGAATCAAACGTTTGTTTTTAAACAGACTAAATAGACCCAGTGCACAAACGTTTGTTTTTTAAACAGACTAATTAAACTCAGTGGCTCAAATGTTTGTTTTTAAAACTGATTACATAGACTAATGAAATCAATTATTAGTTGTTAAAACAGACTAAATAGAATCAGTGGCTTAAACAATTGTTGTTAAAACAGATTAAATAGATTCAGGGAATTAAACATTGGTTGTTAAAACAGACTAAACAGACTCAATGGCTCAAACGTTTGTTTTTGAACAGACTAAATGCACAGGGGGGGACAGGTAATGAAAACACTGATATTTTTAAAATCAACATTACTATGTGTTTTTTTCTATCTAGGTCATAGATAGTTGATACTTGAGATAAAATATGTACCTAAATATGAAATAGGGGTAGAAATTTTAATTTTTGTGACATTTGATGCCGAACATGTTTACGTAATTAACCATTTTTTCCATTTTATTAGTATCAATGCCTAACAAATACTACTTGTAGAAATCAAACAACAATTAGCACACATCTTCCAAATATTATTTTGCATGATCTCTTAGAAGGAAATCTTTGTAACTTAAAAAATGAATTTTCTACAATTTTTTTTATTTTGTTGATAAATTTGAAATAAATATTTCAATATGATTTTTTACCAAAATTATTCTAAAATTTTTGTTTTTTTTATATTAAGTTAAACTATTCTATAACATTGTAGATAAATAACATATAAACATGCAGATCAAATTTGAATATATTCTGACTGGCCATTTATGAAATATTTTAATTCTTGCAACATTACACACCTCAAATTCACACAAATGAGAAAACGCAAAAAGAAAGTTTAAAAGTAAAATATTTATTACTTCCATCAGCTAAGTCGACATTAAAGTATATTATTCTAAGACCAATGCCTTTGACTCTTATATTAGAGTTAAAACAAATCATAAAAATTACTAAAATAATTAATTGTGAATATTTACAAAATACCCCCTCCGCCCCCCTAAAAAAAAATTTTAACATTTTTTTCAAGTTTTTTTTTTAAATGACATCTAACCTTTTAATTTTTAGCATGTTGTAGATAAGGATGATAATTACATGTAGTACAACTTTCAATCTAATCTGATAAGTGGTTACTAAAATTTTCTCACTCAATATTACACAAGTAAAAAAGAACACAACTGAAAAATGCAGAAAGTTTTTTCCATGATACATAAAAAAATTATATGCTAATACAATGTTTCAATAGAAAAAGATAAATAAAAACAAGTTCTGAAAATGTACATTATTAAAAAATATATAAATATTAAGTAAGAAAATAATGGCAACATTCAACCATGCTTACTTATACAGATGAAAATCCTCAGCAAGGTGATTGCCCAGCGGGAGTCAAGTCATGGTGCTTCTGACAGAGAGCTCGTTTCTCACATTTTACGTCTGTCTACGCACAAGGCGTTTTACATGCAGTTTTACAAAATGACCAGTCACATTTTTTTAAACGATAAACTGCTTTGAAACATAGGTGATGAAAATAATTGAAATTATAAAATTGCGGATAACTAAAACTAATTTTAATCTCATAATAAGTATCTTCCATTATCAATCTCATGAAATAAACAACTGTAATAAAAGTAAGAAGAACAGTCTGCAATAAAACTTCATATTGTAAAGTAAAAAAACCAAAGCAAATGAATATTGGTTATTGTGTGGTCATTTTACCCTTGCTGAAATACAAATGAAAGATAATAAAAAATCACTAGCTTGAAAGAAACTAGTAAATGTAACTAAAATCAAAGCTAACAACCTCTCCTCAAAGTTAAAATTTTCCAGAATCATAGCTTTTACCTTTTTCTAGCCTAATATGCTCTCGATGAGTTACTACCCGTGCTGTGGACATTTCTTTTCTCCTCCTCTTTGCTTCCAAACATTCTTTTTTTTCAGATTTAAAAATCCGCTTGGCATCTCTTCTTTTGCCTTTCAGCAAGGATACACTCCCAACAGAACAACCAATATTCAATAAAAAACTATTCAGCCCCAAACTACCTGAATTAAACTCGGAAACTGCTAAAGCAGTCCCGATTTCTACCCGTCCTTTGCCCAAAAATATATGTTTTGGACATCGTGCCCATATCTTGGCATGAATGCTTTCATTTGCATTCTGGGTCATGCCTGACAAACATCTTTCAAGAAGATCGTCAGAAGTGAGGCGTTCGTAAATGGGCTTAATTTTTTTAGCTACATTTTCTGATATAAAGCTACTGCTTTTACCCTTGTGCGTAGGCGGACGTAATTTGTGAGAAATAGCTCTCTGCCAGAAGCACCATGACATGAGTCCCACTGGGCAATCACCATGCTGGGGATTTTCATCTGTAGAAGAAGCATGCTTGAATGTTGTCATTATTTTCTTTCTGAGCTCCTCTGTACTAGAGCACCTGCTGGACACAGCCTTTTTGTAGTGCCTCTGGAGCAGATTTATTTTAACCTAAAATGGTATGAAAAAAAGCATAAAAACTTCAATTAAAATTTGGTCATGTAAAAAAAAAATTCACAAACAGTAGTGATAATAGCGGTCATACTATTGAGTAAAATATATTTACCTGTGATAGACTTCCAGCCTTACGTCCACCTAGTGTATTGCCAGACTTTGATTCGGTAGACACTAGGTTTCTCAGTGCAGTGCCGAGCCTCTTTGAAACGTGGTTCGTACATTCCTCTTTTTTTATTGGCACATTATAGGGTGCCAGTGCCTGTAGCTCTTGGTACGTCTTGCAGTCCCCATCGCTCACAAATGTTGTATATCGGAGGCCAGAGTTCATGGACCGTTGCCACATGGTTTTGGCAGCCTCTACCTCCATAAGGCCAGCAGAGCCAGAGTGGTTTATGGTGCACTCACTTTCGTGGCCCTTGTACCATTCATTGTACGCCTCTTGTCCTTTCTTGGATTCCACTTTCCCAGTAGATGAACATTGCTGAAGAAAATGGTTAAATTGTAGTAACAGAACATATTTTGGAAACATTGTACATAATTATAAGAAAATATCGGACAATGATTTTTATTTAAAAAAAAACTTATTAAAAGAGTGTTCTTACCTGACAATGCGTAGACATGACATGAAAATCCACAGCTAAGCCACTGGTGGTCTCAATGATGACTCCGAGTCCATGCTTGGATGTGTGTCCCCTTTTGTGCCATGAGCCATCGAAGCTTACAGTGATGTCAACCACATCATCCTTATTGCGAGCTCCATAAATTTGGCGAACCTTTTCAATAGCGTCAGCCTTTATATGGTCGCTGAATGCCTCGGTTTTCTTTTTAATAATTTTCAGGTGGGCATTGTAGGTTTTGTTGGTCATAGAGTCCATATCCATAGCTTCGCAAAATGACTCCATGCCAGCATAGCCCAAACCAACGTTGAGAAAAGCTGCCACCAAGCGCCTGTTAATTTCATAATGCTTGGTCTCAGCAAGGGTCTTAGACGTTGGAGCAGTTGAATGAACCGTGTCACAATTCAAACATAATATATTCATCATTAGCACAGAGCCTGTTCTTTTTTCAAAACTCAATGTGAGTTTTTGTGAGCACATCTCACACCCTATTTTGCTGACCAAGGTGGACAGGTTGTTGAGGTCGATGAGTGCAACAGATGACAACACATTACCGATACTTTCAGGTTTTTCTTGAGTCGCAGCTCCATAATAGCTAAGCTTTCTTTTAGAGGCAGATTCTCTTATAGGTATCAGATACTCTGCAGCGCCACTAAATCCCGCTTCTTGTGGTGTTGATACCTCTTCCGTCAGGGTTTTCTTGGCTAATTTAGCTGCTCTCGCCTTTGCCAATGCTGCTTTTTTAGACCGAACGTTATTTTTGGAGTGTAGAATTGCAGCCTGTTTTCTCGGTGCCATTTTACTGAAATTAATAAAACAATATATTTAGTAACCAAAAATATAAAAAACATTAGATCTTGAAAGACTGACCAAACTGAAATCTAAAGTCTAAGTCATTAACTTTTTAAAGTTTTATTTATACAACTACTATTTATTTGTTCTGGGAATATTCATTCACAATAAAAAAAAAGAGTAGAAATAAATATAGCAAAGTTATAAATAGAGTTTTGAATGTTTTTAAAACAATAAAGCCGAAAGCAAGGCCTGTCACACATGACACATACGAGGCTAAACCTAACGCCCTAGCCTGCTCATTTATAAAAATAAATAGCCCAGGGCCTAGGCTAGGCTTAGGCCTTAGAACGTTATAATTATAAGTTTTAATTTATGAAGATATTTAATATTTATGTGATGTGTGACTTCGATAGCATTCATTTATTAAAAAAAGAATTTAAATGAAATAACCAATAAGTGGGTATCTAGAAGGAACGTCTGTAAACTTACAAGACAATATCATTTTGTCAATTGTAAAAGGATAGGCTAGGGCGCTAGGCCTAACGCCGAAAGCGTGGTACCCACTCCACTAAATCTAATTTGCTTATAAAAATCTACAAAAAAAAATATTTTGGTAATTATACAAATACTCAACAGTAAATAACTTTTTATATTTACCTTAGAAATGCTTCAGTGATTGCTGAACACAAATTAACAGTTAGAAGTTGATAAAATTCGCTTGTGTATGCTCGAATCGCGTGGATAAACACAGAATCGATCAGACAATATGGCGTCGAAAAATAAACAGCCCGCAATGCATTGTTGTCGAGTGTCGACCCGGACTAGGTTTTTCTCTCTAAATAAAGATCATCTATTTATGTCGACCAATGAAAATAGAGAGTTTAAGAAACAGTGACGTATTTTGAATTATGTTGTAGTTTTGATCGGTGTAGTTATATTTAGAAAAGTAGGTTAGCAAGATAGCCGCTTGGACAAGCTTTACAACCGTACCAAACATGACGTTGAAGCCATGTTGAGGAATAGTGTTGTTAAGGGCTAAAAATGGCCAATTTCGTCAAGAACGTCAAATTTTTAGAATATTTACCCTATACATGTGTTACCAAAGCTCAAATTACGCATATATATAATTTTTTTAAATTAAGTTTATTACGGTGAATGCGTTTATAAGAGGTTTATTTACCAAAATATGTCGTTTTTGAAAAAATGTTTTTTTTAAGAAAAAATGAGATTTTGTATGTATTTTTATTACCGGTCCCCCCTTAAACATTTATTTTTAAAAATACTAAATAGACTCAGCGTAGGACAACTTAACGTCTCTTGCCCGACTATTTGACGGCAGCACTACAATAAAAAGCAAACCCTAGAAACAAATCTAATTGGACTGAAGTTATGTTCATCCGACACTTGAGGAAAAAAAAAACGCCCACTTATTCCAAGTGTGCTTTAGTGCATAAAGGTTTAGTGCCTACTTTCATTTCAAATAAATGTAATATACAATAACTAGAAATATCACGTGGGAAACAGCGAGGACAAGAAGTGTTCCCCTATTTTGTAAGCTTTCTGAAAACCCGGTAAAGTGTCATAATATATTGAATAGCAATATAGTGTTTTTGAACCCACATTGATTGCATTCTATAATGACTCTACATGACTCTACATCGACCCACTTCATGTCATCCAATTGATTTCAAACTTGGCAAGCAGACTAGGTGCCATTGACTTTTCATTCTACTAATCCCCCTAAAACAATTATTCCATTTATAACTTCTCGATGTTTGTCATGCTTTCGATATAAAACATGGCACATAGACGTGTTTCCTTTAACAATATATTAAAACAAAATTGTAAGCCACATCCTTACGCCCCAACCTACAAATTTCAACCTTTTATATATTACACTTTGAAAATGAATGACGTGTGTATTTCTCTAAATGTGCTATTTTTATATAGATAAGTAATTTCGCGTTTTTAAAAACTCATTTGATGATTTATTAACTTAATATAGCTTTTAAATCCTTTATATTAATTTCACAGTCACACAACGTTTTCGGCTGGGCGGATGGCGACCGACGTCTTGATTTTAAACTGAAACTTGGCACAGAGTCATTAGGCTCTATGTAATACATTTTATCACATATTGAGATACTAACCCAAAAATCAAAAATGCATAATATACAGGATTTTTTGAAAATAATTGTTTTAGGGGTTGTCTTTTATTAACTATGATTTTGTGTATGACTAATTATCAGTGGTAGATTTTTTTCCTCTAAAGTAAGTACGTCATTCTAAGCTTAAATGGACACAGTTTTGAATATATTTTTAATCTATTGTATCTTATAATCTGTTAAACTTTCTTTTATACACAGATGTATACACACCCCGTGTTTGAGTCCGGTATAGCAGTTTGATAAGGGTTGTAAATGATGTTTAAGTTGCTGGTTTTGCTGGCTTGTTGTGTGAATTAAATTTCACATGCAGTAAGCTTAATAAAAACATATAGGTTGTCACATTGATATAAATGATACATCAATTACAATTACATAAATACAATATATATATATATATGAGTGTCTGTAATCTGTCTCTTTGTCTTAGTTTTCTTTTCACTCATTTTTTGTTTCTCTCTATTTCTGTACTTCATCTTTCCATTTTGTAAACATCCTGCCTCTTCAAAATGTACTTAGTACTTGTACTTGTACATTTTGACATTAGAAATACAGGAGTGGTATGTCCTTTTTTATTTCTCAGATACGTCCGCACTCGACACTAAAATCTACACTTCAAAATATTAAGTATTTAAAACGATACCCTTTAATGTTGTTTTTTTACTAGTTTATGAGCTATAACTTTAGAATGTATTGCTAAACCGTTTAATGTAAACGTTCTGCAATGTTATTTTTAATCTTATTTTAAGGATTCATGGGAATTAATTAGCTATCAATTATTTCCATAAACTTGTAGTATTTAAATAATTTGTTTACAAGTAAAGAAATTTAAATAGAATAATTAAATTATATCAAATTTATGGCCTCTACATTTACATTTTTTTTTTTTTCAGCTCCTAATTGAGATGATTTGCCTGTAGAGAAATACACTACAGAAGTAATATGTCAACACTTGTTTACTTTGTACTGATATTCCACATGTCAGCTGTGGACATTGTCGGAGCTGGTAAAGTACACTTTCATTATTTTAACTAAATATCGGGGCGACCGATCTGAGATCGGTCTTTATAGAGTGAAATTAATAATAGTGTTAGAATATTTGATACATATCTTTAACATCAAAGATCTTTAAAACAATAGAGAAATTGTAAACAATAAGATACATACATATAATTTAGGCTACTATTTACAGGGAGTATATTTAATCAGGTATGGGCCTACAAATGTATTTTGTAATCATCTCTTTTCTTTTTCATTACAATATCTATTGTAATCTGCTTTAAGGGCTCTCAAAAGAACAATTACTTGGTGATATAATTTAATTAATGCCCATTGATAAGCTGTTATTAGTAGAACAACTCCATCTTCAATGAGATTCTTTATGACTAATCAAAATTGCAGAGCATGACAGCGAACAATAGCCACAACATCTTCAAAGTGTTCACCGTAGTCTCTATTCAAGCCTGGAAACGAAGAGGGTAGAATAATACTTTCACCAATATCAGCATTATTCTTTTCTTCCAGATCTTGAAGAAAACGGGTGACTCCTATGTATTTGTCAGAATATATCTTCTTTTGATTGTTCTTGATCTACTGAATACGATCGCGTTCCAATCGAACGTACGTATCCACGAGATGCCGGCTTCTAAAATGCAGGGCATTGAAATTTATTTCTATCAGGAACCACACACAGTCAGCTTGAGAATGTAGGTTTTTGGTAAGATGGGGTGGAAAAGCAATACGGTACTGGGCCATTTTAAAGCGTGTAAGGTGCTGTCGGCTCGCATAAGGCAACAGAGAAGCCTAATCTCCCTTTAGAAAAAAAACAGCGAATAAGTAAAAGGCTCTTCGCGGCTGTCTAAATTCTTCAAAGTAAAAATTTTTTGGACACACTTATGAACCACCATTTCGTTATCTGGATTGCTTTGATCTGAATTTAATGTAACGACAGTACATACTTCGCCGGATAAAGGTGCATTATTATTTTTTTTTATACCAAGCCTTCTGGCGATGTGAATATAAGCCGCACATACGATGGTGCATGTCCTTCTTCAGTAGCATGACGGTTGAACTTTTCTTCCACTTCTCTCATCATCATAAAAGTTTGTGCAAGAGAGTTGCTTGATCTAATGATTTGTTCCAATGAATTAATTAGAGATTGACTGATTTCATGATTGAGTGGATGTTTCAGTTGCTCGGTGACGGCGTCATCTGAATCTAAGAAGTACATCTGTCCGTATTGTGGACTTTTAAATTCACCCTTAACATTTTGTGTTGGATTTACTGCCATATTCATCTTCTGGTAGACTTGTCCTGCTGCTAGGAAGCTGTAGATTCCGTGACTATTTATTGTCCGATCGTTATCTACGTCATCTACGTTAAACGAAGCCAATGCGAAACATGAATTTAAGTTCCTTATCTAGTTGTTTTTTCCTCCGCTTTCTTTTTTATTCCAATTGTCTTTCTCGTTTTTTTGCAGTTTCTTTCTCTACGCTTTCTTTGATAATCCAATCTCGTTTCTGTCTCATCTATAGTTTCATTTTCTAGTTGCTGTAATCTACACATTTGTTTATTCTTTAATTGTTTTTAATGCACCTTAGGTAGGCTGCTCTGTTTGGTTTTATATTTGTATCCACTGAATCATTTATATCCGAAGTCATGCAAGAAATAATTTTTGAAATAGTGTCTGCTTCTGCACTATCATCAGCAGTGGCCTCACTTAGGGGGGGGGGGGGTGAAGCAGAGGGGGCATATGCTCGGGGCTACACTTCTAGGGGGGGGTGGGGGGTGGCGGCAGATATTACCTAAATATAATATTAAATGAAGCAGTTACAGTATGCAAGTGTGCGTCGCTGAAACTTTTGCCCTGGGGCGCTACATAGGCTTGTGTCCATGCCTTTCTCTTTTTCAAGTTTATAATATAATTATTCTTTTTTCGTCTACCAAGCATTTTCCTGAAGTTGTAAATGTTATAACTTTAAAGACTGTATAAATTACTTACCATCATATTTAATGTATTCCACAACTTTAATAGTACCCTAATTGTTTATGTATCGGTAAGGGTTAGGCTAAATAAATTTGGACTCTTTCAATCATAATATAAACTATCAAACTAATCTTACCCCATCTTATCTTATCTTATACATTATAGACGCTCCTTCTATAAAGAAGATTATTCAATCATAATATAAACTATCAAACTAATCTTACCCCATCTTATCTTATCTTATACATTATAGACGCTCCTTCTATAAAGAAGATTATTCAATCATAATATAAACTATCAAACTAATCTTACCCCATCTTATCTTATCTTATACATTATAGACGCTCCTTCTATAAAGAAGATTATTGCGTCCTAGGCTCATCAGTGGTCCCAGTCTAGTCTGGCATTTTTTTTATCTATTTATTTACACTACAATCAACCAGTGCAAAAAGAAATTAGTTTTACACATAAATTAAATACACATTTAAACGATAGAAAAAAAGATATTGATAATAGCTTTAAATCTTACCCATCTCAGAAACATAAACTATCTAGTGTATCCGTGAATACAAATAATAATATATGTGTAGAAGAATGCATCGCCACAAATCGTAAACACGTGCTGTATAGAGCATGTAGTTAAAAGATGTTTACGAAAGCTCACTTTCAGTTTAAAAGAATCATATTAAAAACTAATTGGAGTGCAAAATACAAAGTTAAAACATATCTTAACTTTTTTTTTTATTGATGATACAATGTCATGCTGATTTTATTTCATTGCGCGGCGAAAATGGTAATGATTTAAATGCTTTAAAATGGGAATTACCGAAGCGCTGAGATAAAATTAAAGTCGTCTTGATTATGACGTCATAAGAGTTGTATTGAACGCGATCGCGCTATATGGGGAATCCAATGACATGTTTTTTTTATATTTTAGCCCAATTTAAACGCTATTTTTAGAAATGGTCAGTGGTTTTTCCAAAAATTGAGGGTCAAGCAGAGGATCAAAAGAAATGAGATTGATCAAAAACGCATTTTCTCACCAGACTTTAAACCTCACTCACCGGAGTGGTTGAATCGAGACTAATCTCTTAGGATTCGGAGGACAAACACACTTGTACTACGTAGCACAGCCAGGTTACCTTCTAGATAGACTTTAAACCTCACTTCACCGAAGTGGTTGAATCGAGACTAATCTCTTAATATTCGGAGGACAAACACACTTGTACTACGTAGCACAGCCAGGTTACCATAAAGGGATGGTGCAAACAGTTGACCATTCCCATCTACTCTTTCCTCCTGCAAGGCAGGGCAGTCTAAAAGCAAATGCTCGACCGTCTCTTCTGCTTCAAAGCAGTGTCGGCACCGCGAATCGAAATTGGGCCTAAATCGTCCGAAATAGGCGCCAATAGGGCAGTGCCCTGTACGGAACTGGGCTATCGTAGCCTGTTCTCTCCTGCGGAGCTTCCACCACGGATCAGCTAGATTTGGCCGTTTTAGTTGCTGCCACACACCTCGACCCTTGTCAGACTCGTCCCAACTCTTTTCCCATTGTCGTGTCTCCCACTCACGTATTGATCTGCGGGCACTCGCGAAGGTGGACGGACCCTCCGGAGTGGGTGTCAGGGATCCCTTCTTGGCCAAGGCATCCACTATCTCATTGCCAGCGACTCCTGCATGACCTGGAATCCACTGCAAGATGACCTTCACCTCGTACCTGAGGATCAGATCGGAAATAGCAGCTAATAGTCGGACAAGCAGATCGGGCCATGTTCCCAAGCCGTCGATGGCTTGGAGTACTGACAGCGCATCAGTGAAGATAACCACATCATCACGAGCAGATGGTGTTTCTTCGAACGTTTTCCTAATTGCCACAGCTGCAATTCTGATGGCTTCCATCTCCGCATCAAAGATGCAGATTGCTCCACATGGCCCACTTAGCTCAGCCCGTTTTTTTTTTCTGCCTTCGGGTACAACACAAAAGCACCATACCCAGAACGCGCTTCGGTCCCACTGATCGCGCTCCCATCAGTGTATGCCTTAACGAATCCCGAGTATGCCCGTACCGTCCTTAGAGCAGCTGCGCGCCTCTCAGTCAGGCAAGCGCTGGGTCCGACTGCTTCCATCAGGTTCGTCCGTATCTCTGGTAGGTTGAAAGATAGGTGAGGAGGAGGTTCCACTCCCGTCCGCATGGACATGCGGTCGACCGGGAGTCCAATCTCTGCGCTGAGCTTCAGTGCGTGGTGCATGAAGGACTGCATTGAGATCCGAGCTCTGCCCACCCAGGAATCCACGAGCATCCTGAGGGGGGAACTTTCCTCCAATCGCTTGTACCGCTCGTAAGCAGTAATAACGGCCCTTTTCCTTCTCCCATTCAGAGGCGGCACGTTTGCCATGATTTCAACAGCCGATGTCGGGGCGGTTCGGAACGTTCCACATATTAGTCTGAGGGCTTGATTTTGTACAGAGTCCAACGTCTTCAAAGCAGTATCAGACGCATAGATTTGCACCGGGTGGCTGTAATCGATCTGAGATCTTACCGCTCCTAGGTAAAGATTTCTCAACACACTCGCCTTCGCACCCCAGCCAGTACTGGCCAGTCTCTTGACAATGTTCAGCTTAGAAGATGCTTTCTCTTGGACTAACCTCACATGGTCATACATCGTTAGCTTTCGGTCCAGTGTCACTCCGAGATAGACCGGCTTCTGGTCGCATGACAGGGCGCGGCCGTCAATGTTCAGCTCGATCGGCTCTTTGAGGATATCGATTCCAAGGGTAAAGAGCAAATAAACTGTTTTTAGGCAGTCTACCTCCATACCCCACAGCTTGGCGTAACAGGCTACTGCGTTCAAATCCTGCTGGAAGGTCCGCTGTAGAACATGCGCTTCCCTCCCGGTCGACCAGACCACAAGATCGTCTGCGAAAAGCAGCGACGAGCTTCCCAGATAGTTCGGCAGATCGTTGATGAAAGCTAGGAACAGTGTACAGGACAGTGCTGAGCCCTGGGGCAATCCTTGCTCCTGGACGAGCTTCCGGGAAACCGCTTTCCCGTAACGAGTTGCAACTGTTCTTCGGGTTAGGAACCCTTTTATCCAATTGTACATGTTAGAGGCTATTCTTAGCCTCTGTAGCTTCAACAACAACCCCGGCCGCCAGACCTTGTCATAGGCCTGTTTAAAATCAAGGAATACTGCTAGTGTAGACTCTTTCCGCTGAAACCCGTCAGCCATTTTCTGGACCAAGAGCGTCACCTGATCCATCGAGCTTCTTCCACTACGGAAGCCTGCTTGAGTGGGGGTAACCAGTCCATTATCCTCTAGGAACCTCACAAGCCTCCTATTGATTAATCTCTCAGCTACCTTCCCTACACACGATGTTAGGGAAATCGGTCGGTAGCTTTCGGCCTGACCCGGGTCTTTACTCCTCTTCAAGATGGGTACCACCAAGGCCTCTCTCCACTGTTTCGGTAGGACACCTTCAGACCATGTCTCACCAGAATACATCAATAGGACAGTTTTCGGAAAAATCGTTGGGCCCGTTTTCGAGAACGCTGACACAAACACACAAACAAACAAACAAACAAACCCACAAACAAATATACCCAATTTTTTCTCGTTTAATATTATTAGATGTTCGTCTGTATGGATACTATATTACATTTTTCATTATATATCATTCAAACTATATTTCTCTTGCTCTCTTGATTCTTCGCATCACCCATTGAATAGTTTTTACTGTTTCTAAATAATAATATTTCCTTCCACCTAATTCTGAAATATTCTCTTTAAACTTTTCGACTAATGTTATTTGCAATTTGCTGCCAGGCTTTACAGATTGTAATTCTTACTATTAATGGCTGGATAAAACTTTAACTTATTCTTCATTCATTCTTATATTCAGAAATGATAACGCTATATAGTTATGTTTATATCATTTTCAATGCTAAATATATACGACATGTAAATAAAGGCAACATTGTAGTCTTTTAGAAAGTGTTTATATCAGATAAAGTTTATTTTTTTAAAAAAAATCGTCAGAAATCATTAGACATTTAAAAGTGCGCTTACCAATGTACAATGGTGGTATTGTAAAACTTAACATAACACTGGTAGATTACAAAAACTAACATAACACTGGTAGATTACAAAAACTAACATAACACTGGTAGATTACAAAAACTAACATAACACTGGTAGATTACAAAAACTAACATAACACTGGTAGATTACAAAAACTAACATAACACTGGTAGATTACAAAAACTAACATAACACTGGTAGATTACAAAAACTAACATAACACTGGTAGATTACAAAAACTAACATAACACTGGTAGATTACAAAAACTAACATAACACTGGTAGATTACAAAAACTAACATAACACTGGTAGATTACAAAAACTAACATAACACTGGTAGATTACAAAAACTAACATAACACTGGTAGATTACAAAAACTAACATAACACTGGTAGATTACAAAAGTACCACGAAGTTCAAGTCTATCTTAGATGCAAGAACCTAGAAACAGTGTGAGTTGCGTCTAGTTACATCCAATGTGTTTGGGCATAACAGACCTCTGTAACCAGGGGCTTATTGAGGGTTGTGGGGGCCTGATCCCAAATTTATGTGGGGGCCCCTCAGGGCCTCGTTCTGCCTTCCGACATTGCTGTGTTAGACTGTGTACAGTGTTGCTGATGATGAATGATAACCAGTAACCCACTCTGTCTGTATCTGACATTAACAATTCAACTGTCTACGACAGAGGTTATTACACAGAGCGATTTTCATCGGCACTCGGAAGACCCACAAAAAGAAATTCAAGTCTCTTTACAAGAAATTGTGTGCTACAGCACGGTGACTTTTAGGTTGTTGGCATGCTGAATGAATTAGAAATTGGGTGCTACAGCACGATGACTTTTAGGTTGTTGGCATGCTGAATGAATTAGAAATTGTGTGCTACAGCACGATGACTTTTAGGTTGTTGGCATGCTGAATGAATTAGAAATTGTGTGCTACAGCATGGTGACTTTTAGGTTGTTGACATGCCAAATGAATTAGAAATTGTGTGCTACAGCACGGTGACTTGAGGGTTGTTGCGTGCTGAATGAATTAGAAATACTTCATTGGCACACAATTATCAAAAGGTTGCCGACCCAAGGTCTATGAATCGTTCACACTGGTTTATCAGGACATAAAGCAACATCAGTGGTAATTACATTGTTCATTGTGCGCTTCTACAACATCACCATTCTAATTGCCAAAAGAACAGAATTTTAAAAAATGGGGGATGTGTGGAGGAACATGCCTAAATACGCCACTGTTTGTAACAACTATGTCTCCTGAGTGGCCATTATTTGTACAATTAGACGTTGGTATAGTGGTGTGAGACCAATCAAGCAGACCCAAGGAAACACGATTCGTTCGGCAATGTTGAGCTGGGCTCTGTCCAAAAGGAGCTTACTTCTGTGGAACATTGTCCATTATTGACCTGCAGGAAAAGCAAAAGATAATGCACTTTGTTGCATGGAACGAACCAAGTTTGTTTACATTCGAAAAATATTTTAAGAAAACATAAACTGGGTAGTAACAATTTCTATATTATTATTATATAATATAAAGTAAAACCACATCGTATGTAAAGTTAATAGTGTTTCTAATTCCTACTAACCAATTACTTCCATGCCAAACATTGAATTGCTCAAATTAACATTTAAAAAAAGCAATTGTTTGTTCAATTTATTAGCTAAGGATGCTTACACATGTAATATACTTTATCCACAAATAAATTTAACTTTGTTTAAATATCAACTAGCAACATGACTTAAGGGTAGGGGAGCCAGTAGAGAGCTCTTTTTTTATGTTTGCACGCATCATGACCATTTTTGGTATATAGATAGTATAAGCAGGTCCGAGTAAGCATACCTAAAAAAAAAAATTTCTGATGATTGTGATGGAAATGGCGGCCATTTTGGATTTTTAAGTTAATGATTTACCGCGCAATAAAAAATGTATCAACTTGATTATTTATCAAGATAATGTATTGCAATTTGGCAGAAATATTTATAAGCTATATCTTTATAAAGTTTGTGGATGAAATTTGGTTAAATTGATGAATACAATTTATATGAATTTTTTAGTAGGACACATAAAAAAAAATTAATTGTAATTTTTTTACATTAAAATTTAATTTAAGGAAAACTATAACTCGTATCAAAAATTCATCCTGTAACTATAATTACTAACATGTAATAAATGTATGTAAAAAATTTCATAAAGATTGGTTGATACATAAGGAAGTTAATACAAAAAGAAGAAAAAAAAGTTGTATTTTGCAAAAAACTGACAATTTTAGGGAAATAAAAAATTTGGGAGTAAAATTGAAAAATGCAATTTTCTCATCTATTTCTTAATGGTTTGTTGTAAGATTTTTCCCCCACAAAGACAAGATGTTAACCTTTAAATTGAAGTATATTAATATATAATTAAGCTCATTTTTTATATTACTGTAGTGTAAATATGTTTAAAAAAAAATAAAATAAAATTATGATGCATACCTATTACAAATGCAATTTTTACATTTAAATAATGTTACTAAAATTTCCGAACTAAATGTTTCAGATCCAGGAATAGTTAAAGTATACAACTTAGGAAAAAGCTTAAAAATTGAATTTTCTGACATTTAGATCAATTTCACTGCCGTCCCTACCCTTAGAAAAATTGCTGATAACGTTTTACTTTTATAACAAATGCTGAATAGATAAAATATCCAGAACATACGGTGAACTATGTGGAGGAAAGTATGGCGACTGTGAATCTGGAAAAACTTGGGACTGTCATCATGACAACGAGCTAGAATCACGTTGTATTTGCTACTTAACCAATTACTGGAATGATAACAAAGAATGTTCATCACGTAAGCTAAAAATACACATTTCAGTTTTTTTAAATTTGCATAGACATTTACTTGTTTATATTTTATAATAATAATAATACGCAAATTTATACAAGATAATATCTTATATAAATTGTCGGAAATAAAGTTTAATATGAAACATACTTTTAAACTAAAAACAAAATATATGGATATTATTTTTTTGCGGCCTACGGTTATGTGCTGTATGTTCAATTACATGGTCTTGGTGTCTATCTAGGATTTTAATGTTGATTAGTTGTTGGATTTTCTGACTTATTAAATTAATTTATATCCAAGCCTGATCGTTACGTAAAGAATATAAACTATCTTATAGAAACGAAATGCAAAAAATATATTGTGAAATAATGGGATAAAATAAAACATACTAGTTAGTTTTAGTTTAAGATTCAGTTACTTTTTTTAAATTTTGGTTGTCTCTCTTAGCCAGTAATAAAAACCGTGTGAAAATATTTTAAATCAAGGTCTAAAGGTAATTAAAATGTAAATTCTGGTTACAAGCATGCAAAATATTTTCAGTATTTAAAGTCATGTTCATTAATCGTAGCTGTCTACTAAATCATAATAATATCATTTAATTTTTAAACTTTCTCGATCCATCAATTAATCTGTTTGATAATAAATTGCTTGAAAATGAATTTTGTTTAAAGTAACAAAATTGCAAATGTTTTCAGCATTTAAATACCTAATGAGATTTTTTTTTTTACATTATTAAACACTTTTTTTCTTCAGTTCAGCAACTTGAAATATCAGATATAGAGGTCAGAAATGTCAACACAACTAGCGTCACCTTGTCCTGGTCATATAAATCTCCTAATAAAGGTTCAATTCGATTTAAAGTTCAATATGGAAACAAGAAAATTGTGTACGTCAACACCAGCCAAATTACAGTCAAAGAACTAGAACCTTATACACATTATACATTTTCTATTTACGTTAACATTCCAGCAGAGCTGTTTTATACAGAAAGACAAGGACCCGGGGAATCTATATTTGTAACAACAGGTTTGAATTTGTCTTTGATTGAGTCTTAATTAATTTCTTCATAATTGTTATTTCTAAACACATTATTCCAGTTTCATCATAAATACTATTTAGATAATTCTAAATGTATATCACCCATTGAGAGTTTGACAATTATATTTTGTATTTCCTTATTTAAAAACGCCCCTATCCTTAAAAGGAAAGATTTTATATCCACGGCTGGACTTAGATTAGTTCATCGGATTGTCAGCCGACACGTCGCGGGTTCTATCCCTGCCGCCTACCGATCCCTGTCGCTCTGCAGGGGTTTTGGGGCTAGTGGACGTAATAATCTGGAAAGAACGTCGGTAAAATTTATAAGTCAGTTCATGAAAATTCATTTTTTTCCTATTAGTAAAAATCAACAAATTTACGCTCACCAATACACTAGTAAAGCTAATTTTAATTTATTTAAGCATGTGTCGTTTATTTTTTTACTTTCTTTAGCTCTTTGTATGTGTGTGTGTGTGAGTTCAATCAACATGGCTCGCTAAACGGTAAAGGCGCAGTCTTTTATCGTTCGGTCAGTCACTTCACTATGCTAAACAAAATGCTAACATATACACCTGTACATAAAAAAAGGTCATGGGCAAAAAGAAGGCGTGGCAAACTAACAATCGGTTCTAAAATAGGAAATCCGCAAATTAGAATCGGTTTTGAAAATAAAAATATATTCAAATATCTCAGAATTTTGCGTTGGTCCTGCAAAAGCTATTTAACTGACTATCTTGGCCACTTTAGTAAGTATCGGCCCATTCGTGACATGGGCACAAAAGCTATCGCGCACCAAAAGATATTATTCTGGCATTAAAACAATACAAACATGTTTTCTTAATTTAAATATAAACTAGCAGTAAGCTTTGTGTATTGCTAATAAGTTTTCTAATTGCTGTAAACAATTCACTTCCATGCCAAACGCTGAATAGCTAAAATAACGAGAACCTATGGTGAACTATGCGGATGGAATATCTCATGTGAATCTCAAAGAAATTGGTTCTGTTTTCCTGACAACGAGCTACGGTATCGATGTATCTGTAGTTCGGATGACTATTGGAATGATAACCAAAAATGTTCATCACGTAAGCTAAAACTACACTTTTTTCGTCTGGATATATGTCATAGACATATTGATATACTGTATATTAAACGTTTTGTTTTAATAATTATAAAGTTAATTGGCTGATATTAGCTAGATAATACATTAAAAAATTATAGTAACTTGTAATAAGTTTAAAACGGACTGTGATATTAAAAATAGCTAATCATAATTTATATGAATATTTTTGCGGCCCATTTTATCGTTGTTTATTTTTTTTCATGATTTTCTGACTATAGATTTTTTCCCAGTCATCCAATAAACATGTTTTGAAAAATGATATCCCATTTATTATATGACAAATATTAGCGAAATCCATACAATATATAGTAAAACTCTCTCGATAAATCAATTAATCTAATATCTGTTTAATAATACATGACTTGACAATGAATCTAATATCTGTTTAATAATACATGACTTGACAATGAATCTAATATCTGTTTAATAATACATGACTTGACAATGAATCTAATATCTGTTTAATAATACATGACTTGACAATGAATCTAATATCTGTTTAATAATACATGACTTGACAATGAATCTAATATCTGTTTAATAATACATGACTTGACAATGAATCTAATATCTGTTTAATAATACATGACTTGACAATGAATCTAATATCTGTTTAATAATACATGACTTGACAATGAATCTAATATCTGTTTAATAATACATGACTTGACAATGAATCTAATATCTGTTTAATAATACATGACTTGACAATGAATCTAATATCTGTTTAATAATACATGACTTGACAATGAATCTAATATCTGTTTAATAATACATGACTTGACAATGAATCTAATATCTGTTTAATAATACATGACTTGACAATGAATCTAATATCTGTTTAATAATACATGACTTGACAATGAATCTAATATCTGTTTAATAATACATGACTTGACAATGAATCTAATATCTGTTTAATAATACATGACTTGACAATGAATCTAATATCTATTTAATAATGCATGACTTGACAATGAATCTAATATCTGTTTAATAATGCATGACTTGACAATGAATCTAATATCTGTTTAATAATACATGACTTGACAATGAATCTAATATCTGTTTAATAATACATGACTTGACAATGAATCTAATATCTGTTTAATAATACATGACTTGACAATGAATCTAATATATGTTTAATAATACATGACTTGACAATGAATCTAATATCTGTTTAATAATACATGACTTGACAATGAATCTAATATCTGTTTAATAATACATGACTTGACAATGAATCTAATATCTGTTTAATAATACATGACTTGACAATGAATCTAATATATGTTTAATAATACATGACTTGACAATGAATCTAATATATGTTTAATAATACATGACTTGACAATGAATCTAATATCTGTTTAATAATACATGACTTGACAATGAATCTAATATCTGTTTAATAATACATGACTTGACAATGAATCTAATATCTGTTTAATAATACATGACTTGACAATGAATCTAATATCTGTTTAATAATACATGACTTGACAATGAATTTAATATCTGTTTAATAATACATGACTTGACAATGAATCTAATATCTGTTTAATAATACATGACTTGACAATGAATCTAATATCTGTTTAATAATACATGACTTGACAATTAATCTAATATCTGTTTAATAATACATGACTTGACAATGAATCTAATATCTGTTTAATAATACATGACTTGACAATGAATCTAATATCTGTTTAATAATACATGACTTGACAATGAATCTAATATCTGTTTAATAATACATGACTTGACAATGAATCTAATATCTGTTTAATAATACATGACTTGACAATGAATCTAATATCTGTTTAATAATGCATGACTTGTCAATGAATCTAATATATGTTTAATAATGCATGACTTGACAATGAATCTAATATATGTTTAATAATGCATGACTTGACAATGAATCTAATATCTGTTTAATAATACATGACTTGACAATGAATCTAATATCTGTTTAATAATACATGACTTGACAATGAATCTAATATCTGTTTAATAATACATGATTTGACAATGAATCTAATATCTGTTTAATAATACATGACTTGACAATGAATCTAATATCTGTTTAATAATACATGACTTGACAATGAATCTAATATCTGTTTAATAATACATGACTTGACAATGAATCTAATATCTGTTTAATAATACATGACTTGACAATGAATCTAATATCTGTTTAATAATACATGACTTGACAATGAATCTAATATCTGTTTAATAATACATGACTTGACAATGAATCTAATATCTGTTTAATAATACATGACTTGACAATGAATCTAATATCTGTTTAATAATACATGACTTGACAATGAATCTAATATCTGTTTAATAATGCATGACTTGACAATGAATCTAATATATGTTTAATAATGCATGACTTGACAATGAATCTAATATCTGTTTAATAATGCATGACTTGACAATGAATCTAATATCTGTTTAATAATGCATGACTTGACAATGAATCTAATATCTGTTTAATAATACATGACTTGACAATGAATCTAATATCTGTTTAATAATACATGACTTGACAATGAATCTAATATCTGTTTAATAATACATGACTTGACAATGAATCTAATATCTGTTTAATAATACATGACTTGACAATGAATCTAATATCTGTTTAATAATACATGACTTGACAATGAATCTAATATCTGTTTAATAATACATGACTTGACAATGAATCTAATATCTGTTTAATAATGCATGACTTGACAATGAATCTAATATATGTTTAATAATGCATGACTTGACAATGAATCTAATATCTGTTTAATAATGCATGACTTGACAATGAATCTAATATCTGTTTAATAATGCATGACTTGACAATGAATCTAATATCTGTTTAATAATGCATGACTTGACAATGAATCTAATATCTGTTTAATAAGGCATGACTTGACAATGAATCTAATATCTGTTTAATAATGCATGACTTGACAATGAATCTAATATCTTTTTAATAATGCATGACTTGACAATGAATCTAATATCTGTTTAATAATGCATGACTTGACAATGACTCTAATATCTGTTTAATAAGGCATGACTTGACAATGAATCTAATATCTGTTTAATAAGGCATGACTTGACAATGAATCTAATATCTGTTTAATAATACATGACTTGACAATGAATCTAATATCTGTTTAATAATACATGACTTGACAATGAATCTAATATCTGTTTAATAATACATGACTTGACAATGAATCTAATATATGTTTAATAATACATGACTTGACAATGAATCTAATATCTGTTTAATAATACATGACTTGACAATGAACCTAATATCTGTTTAATAATACATGACTTGACAATGAATCTAATATCTGTTTAATAATACTTGACTTGACAATGAATCTAATATCTGTTTAATAATACATGACTTGACAATGAATCTAATATCTGTTTAATAATACATGACTTGACAATGAATCTAATATCTGTTTAATAATACATGACTTGACAATGAATCTAATATCTGTTTAATAATACATGACTTGACAATGAATCTAATATCTGTTTAATAATACATGACTTGACAATGAATCTAATATCTGTTTAATAATACATGACTTGACAATGAATCTAATATCTGTTTAATAATACATGACTTGACAATGAATCTAATATCTGTTTAATAATACATGACTTGACAATGAATCTAATATCTGTTTAATAATACATGACTTGACAATGAATCTAATATCTGTTTAATAATACATGACTTGACAATGAATCTAATATCTGTTTAATAATACATGACTTGACAATGAATCTAATATATGTTTAATAATACATGACTTGACAATGAATCTAATATCTGTTTAATAATACATGACTTGACAATGAATCTAATATCTGTTTAATAATACATGACTTGACAATGAATCTAATATCTGTTTAATAATAAATGACTTGACAATGAATCTAATATCTGTTTAATAAAACATGACTAGACAATGAATCTAATATCTGTTTAATAATACATGACTTGACAATGAATCTAATATCTGTTTAATAATACATGATTTGACAATGAATCTAATATCTGTTTAATAATACATGACTTGACAATGAATTTTGTTTTTATAAGTAAATAAAATTTCAAATGTTTCAGCATTTAAATTATCTGACAAGTTTTTTACAATTTATCACAACATTATTCAATGCTTCATATTTCTATAGTTGAACTACTTGAAATATCAGATATCAAGGTCACAGAAGTCACCACAAGTAGCGTCACTTTGGCATGGTCATATAGATCTCCTAATAAACGTTCAGTTCGATTTAAAGTTGATTATGGGTACAATGAAACTCTTTATACCAACACCAGCCAAATCACAATCGAAGAGCTTACACCTTCTACAGGCTATGAATTTTATATTTTCGTAAACATTCCAACAGAGCTGTATTATACAGAAAGAAATGGACCTTATGAAGAGATATATGTAACAACAGGTTCGAATTTGGTCTTTTTTTCTTAATTAATTTATTCATTTTATTTTACTAAACACATTTTTCCCGTTTCATCATAATTACTATTTTGATCATTCTAAATGTATTTCACCCATAGGATAGTTTTACAATTATTCTTTGATTGCCTTTATTCAGAAACGCCCCTAGCCTTAAAGTGTAAGATATTAAATGTACGAAAGAGTGAATTTCTGAAATTCACAGTAATATTATAAGTTTATGAATAGTTTATAGGCATTTAAAAAATATTTCTCCCAAAGTGGATGCAGGAAACTGTAATAAAAAAGTTGACAATGAAATAATTCATAAGTAGTAAACATCCAAAATATATTTAAATACAATATTTAAAAAAAATATGAGTATTATAAATAAATGGATAAAAAGATAATTTAAATAAATCACTTCAAGGAATATCTGAAAGATGGATGTTTTGAATACATAATATATGATAGACTTGGATAAGAGTCTCAATAATTTAGCATCAAATTCTAAATTTTAATCACAATTAAATAAGCTTCAATTTCTTTAAACTTCAGCATTGCACAAATATAGTTACAAAAAAATGCTCAAATCAAAGAAAAGAAAACTCGAGTGTAAATATACATATTGTAATGTCTTATAAGTTTATGAGCGCTTCGTTCTAAATAACCAATTATTTCGTTATGACCCTAAACTCCCACAGTTTGGCAGGGATTGGTCGGACTAAGATCTTGAACCAGGGTCATTGTATTAACACTGCGTTGTACTAGCTTTTGGATTAGCAGGAATAACTTAGATCAAAAATATTTTTTTTTTAAATACATGGTTAATATTTTTAAAAAATATCCCAATCAGTATTACATTTTTTTTAAATTACATATACTATTCTTTTACTAAATTGTATTAAATATAAAAACATTTCAGCCTTGAGTGTTGACAAATCTCAATTTTTATTTACGAAATATGAAATATAACGTAAACACACAGAGGAAAGAGATAATCAATGATAACAGCAAATTAGGCCTTATGTTTGATTGTAACAACTTTGATTTAAATACTATGTCCAGGAAAAAAAAGGGAGGGGGCTAAGATGGGTCAATGCATACAATGATACAGTTCCGTTTTGCGTGATTAACATAAACTAAGGAGAACAATTTCAATGTAAACATTTTTAATTTTCCTTAGCCAAGAATTGTTGAATAGGGGCAATTTTTTTCACTTTTAAGGCGATAAGAATGGAAAATATCAGTAATTATGTCCTCTGTGGTGCCCTAACCTCCAGAGGTCTAATTGACATTTACGAACTAAGATTTAGCTAAAAAGTAACAAATTATTTACAAAAGCATTAATTATTTAACGCGATTTTAATTATATCAAGTACAGATGTTTTTATTAGGAATGTTGAACGAAAACCGAGACCGATTTTTGTTTGAAGTTGGAATACTCACAAAACAATTCATTAAAATTAAATGCCACTAATTAATCATAGGCGACTCATAGGCCTATTGTTTTTTTTTTTCTCAAATCCTAAATATCGCTTGCGATAGGAGCACAGACAACGAGAAACGCAGATGTTAAGTTACCATTAAGTCTTCGGCGCATCCATTTGATGTACGTACTTGAGAAAAAAAAATGGGTTTTTACAACAGACGCTAAACGTACCGAACAGATAAAAGGAACCGATAGACGAAACTTTATTTTTATTCATTTTCTACAAATATTCTCTTCATTTGTGCAACATAAGCATCCACTGATCTAGAGACCGACTGAAATTCGGCTACGGTTTCGGTTTTGGTTTCGGCGCCGAAAAAAGGGAAATTGTCTCTTTCGGTGTATTTTTGGTTACGGCCGAAGTTAAAAAGTTAGCTTTCGGTTTGCTTACGGTTTCGGCCGAAAATGACATTGACTTCCGGTCAACTGCCGAATATCTGATTCTATTTTAACTTTAAATTTTTAGACGCAACGATAGTGCTGCTTCTATTACTCTTCTTATTGATAATTTTGAATAACATTATACACAATACACGTATATACAAATGCATATTAGGCTTACATTTTCTATGTAGTGATATTAAACGAAAACTAGATTTGTTGGAATTAAGGAGGAAATCATTTCAATATGGTGTCCCACGATATTTTTTTCTCGGAGACGTGTTTTAAAACCAGGTTTGATTCGTAAGAAACAATTCTTTAACATTAAATACTTGCAAACATTAATTAGTCAAAGGCGACTCTTATGTATATTGTAGTTGTTTTTTTTAAATCCCGAATATTGCTTGAAATACAAGCACAGACAACAACAAAGGCAGATGTTACAACTAACGCTAGTGATATTGACATCCCTAGTTCTATTGTTTACTTAGAGTACCCATAAACTATTTAATATTACACTAAAATGTGCAGACTTTTAAAATCTTTTGGTTGGCTATTTCTATTTTTCGGTTACGGTTTCGGTTTCGGCCAAATGTATAGTAAACTTATCGGTATAAGCTTCGGTTTCGGCCGAACGTCAATTTATAATTTTCCGTATGGTTTCGTTTTTGGCCGAAACTACAAATTTGATTTCGGTCGGTCTCTACACTGATCTAAATAATTTTGTTTTAATTCATATTTCATGATAATTCATTTTTTTTTTATTCTCTTAGTAAATATCAACGAATCTTTTTAAAATATTGCCGCATAATAAACATGTGTACGCTCACCCATATACTAGTAAATATTATTTTAATTTATTTCAGAATGTGTCGTTTATTTATTGACTTTCTTTAGCGCTTTGTATGTGTGTGTGTGTGCGTTTGTTATTCCAATTAACATGGCTCGCTAAACGGTAAAGGCGCAGTTATTTATTTTTCGACCGGTCACTTCACTAAAGAACAAATGCAAAACATGTTCTCTCTTAGTCTTTATCGCTCCCCGTGGAGCATAAGGCAGCAACAAAGTTCCGCCAGGCCTCCCTATCCTGGGCGAGCCATCGGATTTCGTGCCATGTTTTATTTGTGGCCTTTGCTTCCTCGTCCATTGTCCTCCTCCACGTTCCCATTGGCCTTCCCCTTCGTCTTTTTCCTGGTGGTGTCCATTTCAATGCACATGTTCACCTATATTAATATATAATAATATACATAATAACAAAAGAAACCCCCAAAAGGACAGGGGCAAAAAGAAGGAGGGGCAGTGTATGAAATCCGATATCATAAATGAGAATCAGTTTGGAACACACAATTAAAAACTAAATTAAAATATCTCACAATTTTGCATTGGTCCTGCAAAACCTATTGAACTGACTATAGCTTGATTACTTAGTAGATAACGGCCACTTCTTGACCTGGGGACAAAAGATATCGCACACCAAAAGATATGGTTGTGGCATTAAAACAATCAACAAAATTATCTTAATTTAAATATAAACTAGCAGTAATCATTGGGTATTGCTAATAATGTTTATAATTGCTGCATACAATTTACTTCCATGCCAAACACCGAATAGCTAAACTAACAAGAACATATGGTGAACTATGTGGAGGTAATAGCTCATGTAAACCTGGACAAACATGGGGCTGTTATCCTGATAACGAGCTAGAGGATCGATGTATCTGTAGTCGTGATGACTACTTGGATGACTGGGATGAATGTTCATCACGTAAGCTAAAACTACATATTTTAGTCTTATCATTAAACGTTATGTTTTATTTGTAATAATAATAATAAAGTAAATAAGCTGATATTACCTAGATAATACATATATAAATTGTATTAAATTTTAATAAGTTTTACACGAACTGTGCTATTAAAAATAAAAGCTAATTTTAATTTATAAGAACCTTTTTGCGTCTTATTTTTTCGTTGTTTATATATTAAATGGATTTTCTGACTTGTTAAAGCAAAATAGATATGTTTCTATGCCTGAGAGTTATTCAAAAAACTTATTTTGAAAAGATAAATCCCATTTACTATATTACAGATTATTTGCGAGATTCAGACAATATAGAGTGAAGCAAGTGATAAATGCGAAAGATAAAATATTATAGAAAATATTATTATTTTTGTGCTTAATTAAGATTAAAAAAAAAAAGTAAAGTATCCCGTCGGACCAAATTGATCCATAGGGCCGGTGAAGCAGCGTTCACCAGTTTCCGTGGCCAAGGCATACTAGGTGACAGTGTGGCCAGCACTATGCACAGCCGCCTTTACTTTACCCCAACTAATGTCAGGTACCCATCAGGGCTGGGTAGACTCAGGGACACCCTCAAATCCAGGGAAAAAAGTCCTCCTAGATTTAGTTTCTGTTTAAAATTAACTCTTTCTCTTAGCAGTGACGTAACCACTATTGCAATCAATGTGAAGGTTTATATATCAAGGTCTCTCAGCCAATAAAATGCATGTTATTATAATTAAGTATTTGACGTCTTGTTTAATCACTGAAGCTAATAATTAACCACATTGTTTTATTTCAAAACTTTCTCGATAAATCAATTAATCTAATGTGTGTTTGATAATTAATTACTTGACCTGAAGCATTTTGTTATAACAAAATAAATATTCAAATGTTTCAGCATTTAAATTATTTGAAAAGACTTTTACACTTTGTCACAACAAGGTTCAATACTTAATATTTTACAAGTTGTCACAACATTGTTCAATACTTAATATTTTACAAGTTATCACAACATTGTTCAATACTTCATATTTTAGAATTTGTCACAACATTGTTCAATACTTCATATTTTACAGTTCAGCTACTACAATTATCAAGTATCGAGGTCACAAATGTCACCACAAGTAGCGTCACCCTGTCCTGGTATCATTATTCTTTTTTTAAAAGTTCAGTTCGATTTAAAGTTGAATATGGATACAATAAAATTCTCTACGTCAACACCAGTGAAATAACAGTAAAAAATCTAACACCTAATACAAACTTGAATATTTTTATTTACGTAAACCTTCCACTAGAGCTGTATTACGAAGAAAGAAATGGACCAGGCGATATGATAAATGTAAAAACAGGTATGTGTTGTGTAATTGTTTGAATTGTTATTAATAACGCCAAAACTATCCATTTGTTTGAACATTTTCTTTCCGTCTTTTCCTAACTACTAGTAAATAATTTAGCAAAGTATAAATATATATCGATTTCATAAATATATATCGATTTCATAAATATATATCGGTTTCACACATGGTGTAGTGTAAAAAACTAATCTTATTCAAAATGCAACAATCCTCAACTATCAATTATCCTCAACTATCAACTATCCTCAACTATCAACTATCCTCAACTATCAACTATCCTCAACTATCAACTATCCTCAACTATCAATTATCCTCAACTATCAACTATCCTCAACTATCAACTATCCTCAACTATCAACTATCCTCAACTATCAACAATCCTCAACTATCAACTATCCTCAACTATCAACTATCCTCAACTATCAACTATTCTCAACTATCAACTATCCTCTACTATCAACTATTCTCAACTATCAACTATTCTCAACTATCAACTATCCTCTACTATCAACTATCCTCAACTATCAACTATCCTCTACTATCAACTATCCTCAACTATCAACTATTCTCAACTATCAACTATTCTCAACTATCAACTATCCTCAACTATCAACTATTCTCAACTATCAACTATTCTCAACTATCAACTATCCTCAACTATCAACTATTCTCAACTATCAACTATTCTCAACTATCAACTATCCTCTACTATCAACTATTCTCAACTATCAACTATTCTCAACTATCAACTATCCTCTACTATCAACTTTTCTCAACTATCAACTATCCTCTACTATCAACTATCCTCAACTATCAACTATTCTCAACTATCAACTATTCTCAACTATCAACTATCCTCAACTATCAACTATTCTCAACTATCAACTATTCTCAACTATCAACTATCCTCAACTATCAACTATTCTCAACTATCAACTATCCTCAACTATCCTCAAAAGGTTAGAAACTATTCAAATAAAAACAAGAACACAAAAAAAAATTGAAATTCTGGAACTCAAATAAATAATATTAGGTTATGGATTTTTTACATGGGGCACTGTGACATGAGGGCGTACCCAGGGTGCTGGGATCGAAATGATCGAACCCTCTCGGCACGAAAATAAAATAATAGAATGTTCATACCAACTTGATCCATAGGGCCGGTGAAACAGTGTTGAAGAGTTCATGTAGCCACGGCACACTAGGTGATTGTGTGACCAACTAAGAGTTGGGTAGCTCCCAAGGGCCGCTCGGCCGCTGTGCCCCACTAATAAAATAAAGCTAGATTTAAAAGCAAGTAATGAACTATGTGTCAATATACTGGAAAACCTTTCTTAACAGGAACGTTACAATTAAATAAATGTAGTTTTAACATCAATTAGAAATCACAGCACAAACTAAGAAGACAACCCCTTTAAACACTTGCCAAAAGTCTATCAGCATGATGGTGCTTACCCTCTTCCTCATAAACCCTTGTGTTACGTAAATATTATTCACAAAGCCTGCACATGACGCCTGCCACATAACGCTGTGACGTAATTGCTTCCTTAAACCACCACGTGTCAAAATAGCGGAGACTGCTAACAGTATTATTGTTAGTTATTAGAACCACGTGACACATGCTTCATTCAGTAATGTCGAACTAGCCTCTGCTCAGGAGGAATTTACACCACTGGGTAAACTCCATGACCTGAGTGCAAAAGATTTTGCATTAAAAGTTCTTTCTTTACTTGTTAAAAAAAGAAAAAAAAAGTTTGTCCATGCCTATTTAGCTTATTGTGTATTACGGAAATAAAATATACTATACACTAACCATGTATGCCCAAGGAAATAACAAGCCACACATTATTTATTTTTCTATAAATATAACAATATATAATTTATAATATTATATTACCCTTTCAAACAACGGATAGCTCAAAGTTATGGTGAAATTTGTGGATGTAATGTCGGCTCTTGTGAATCTGGAAAAACATGGGACTGTTACCCTGACAACGAGCTACAGTCACGTTGTATTTGTCATTGGAGTAACTACTGGAGTGATAACAAAAAATGTTCACCACGTAAGCTAAGACAACTTTTTAGCCAGGTTTTATTTTAAAGGCTAGAGATCAAAGTAACATACTTTTAGGTTTGGTGAAGCCTACAATTAAAGTTCTGGTTCGAGTTGTCAACAACTAAATGACGGGTTCGGTTGGCTGAAACTAAAGTTGGAGTTTGGTTTTCTATCAACTAAAGTTTTAGTTTGGTTTACTATAAACTAAAGCTCAGGTTCAGTTTGCTAACATCTAAATAGTTTAAGAGCTCTTATTGTTTTGTTTTTATTGGTTGTAAGAAGTAGTGTTCGTTAATAACCTTCACCTAGCTAGACAAACATATTCGCATTTTATTTGATTTTAAAAGTTTGAAGTGGGAGGGGCATTAGTTTCCGTTTATTTTTCGGGTTGGTGAATCCTTAGCCTATTCTGTAGCAATATATTATGTATGGTCTGCAAGTGCAGTTAAATATCTGGATCAGAATAAGCTTAGAGTAGAATCAAAGATATTAACTATATATGCCTGCTAGTATCTATTGTCATGTAGATACATTGTAAATTAATATTTCATTACTCATGATAGCGTCAATAAATCGTGTTCGCCAATACAAAGGAAGAAACAACAATCAAATCGTATTATTTCTTTGAAAAAAACTTTAACTTTAAAATGAACTAAAACGATTGAACACACATACAGTCTACTTTATATATAAATAGAACACACATATTGAACACACATACAGTCTACTTTATATATAAATAGAGATTGTCTTAGAGTACAATAATATGTCAGAATGGTTCGTTTATTAATGATTTCAAAACGCCCACAATGAAATGTAAAGGCTAAAACAAGATTTTTTTGGTAGGCCTACAAGTTTTTGGTATCATAATGTGGTTTAAAATTTAAAGAATATGTTGTCATCGGCATGTTATTTCTGATATGTGCCAAGTTTCAGTTCAATGGGATAACCAGTATTAGGTCAAGAAGCCTAAAGAAGGTTTTGCCAGAATTTTAAAAATTCATTTAATAATTGTGTTGTGTTATTCATTCAACATTATTTATATACTTAGATTTCACACCATTTTTTAATGAAACATTATTATTATTACTTTTTTTTAAATTATGGACTATAAATAGGCCTATATAAATGTCATAGAATATTTTTCAACATTATAAAAATAAAAATAATTTCAACACATTTCACAATATGTAATTATGTTTGATGTTTGTTTCAGTTGAACAACTTAAAATATCAAATATTCAAGTCACAAATGTTTCCTCCAGTAGTGTCACTTTGTCCTGGTCATGTGAATTTCTTTATAAAAGTTCTGCTAGATTCAAGGTTACTTATGGAAATGAACAAATATTATACGTCAACGCCAGCGAAATAACTATAGAAGACATAACTCCCAATACATGGTATACATTTACAATTCAAGTAAATATTCCAGCTGAGTTGAATTATGCTGAAAAAAATGGACCTGGCAACACATACAGGATAAAAACTCGTAAGTGTTGGATTTTATATCTGACAAAGTAAATTGCCCGGCGTTGCCCTGGGAAAATAAAGCAGCCCTGTGTAAGCTAGAGATAACTAATGTATTAACTATAATGAAGAAAAAGCTATAATAAAATAATTTTTACAAAATAAATTACTGAAGACTTTTAGAAAAGTAATTTAAAATAAAACGTGTAATTGGGTAAAAAAAAAGGCAAGTATTAAAATGTGTATTTATCAAAAAATCTAAAATGCCCTGTGTTGCTCGTAGATTTACTTTCATTTTTAAAAAGTAATATTATTGGCATGTTTTTTTTTTTAAATATAGAAAAAAAAAAAGATATAGACTAACTGGAGAGTCGAACCGGGGTCGCCCGCAACGAAGTCCGATACGTTATTAACTTTATGCACATGTCCGAAGTGAAATCGCAAATGTATAATATGAAACAATAAGGTCATGTGACTTTAAACCTATAGCACTGAACATGTTAGTTCACGTACGTTGAGACCATCCTATAGCACTGAACATGTTAGTTCATGTAAGCTAAGACCACCCTATAGCACTGAACATGTAGTATGATGGGTTGAACACACACACACACAGTCTACTTTATATATAAATATAGATTGTCTTGCACAGTTGTTGTTTTTTTGTTTTAACATAAACTATTCATGTGTTCATAAAAAATGATTTAAATTATAAATGGACATGGATATTTTCGCAATAAGACCAATGCCCGAGATTCCATTTGTTATCGTAAAGTGTAATGCATTTTGAAATTGATATTGTTCTTTGACTTGCTAGTGGCCAAGGAACATGGTGAACTCTGTGATAGATCTACAAGTTTCTGTCAATCTGAATTTACCTGTTTGCGTGACCCCGCGAATCGGTGGCTCTGTCTATGTGATCAAACTCAGTACTGGAATGATAACAAAGAATGTTTAACACGTAAGTCATTAGAATACCGTCCTCGTCAAGGTATTTACAAAAACAAACAATAATATTATGTTCGTGTTGTGTTACAGTATGTCAACATTGCTTTGTACAGAATACACGTTATAAAATGTGTTATCTATTGGAGTAAAATGTTCTACAATTGAAGTCAACGATAGGCCTAAACACTTCAATCTTTAATATTGTTTTAATACTAAACAATAATGAGACCAATATCTTTGCAATTTATAACGAAACAACAATACGTCATTTATCCCCAGACAACCAAACAAGACTCTGACATCACTTCCTACACTAACAACCACGTCATACCTCAGACATATCGCTTAGAGATTTTTATACAGAAAATAACTATAATAGCTAACATAAAATAATAAAAAAAAGAATAATGTATCTAACATATACAATTGCTCAAAACATTGTTTTGCAAGCTTACTGTAAAATTAAAAAACAAGTCCTAACTTTATTTTTACGTTTGGAACTCTACAAAGTAGAGTCTATTGCATATCCCTGATTCCATGCTTGGTCTTGAAAGTTATAATTTCGAAAAAAAAGTCATTCTAATTAATTTCGCAAAGTTATGTATGTATGTTTCGTGCCGATGTGACTGGTGACTGGAGTTTTGGATGGCTAATTGATTTACTTTCCTTCATCAAATCGATAATACACTTAGCACCTAGTTTAGCAGTTGAAAAAATATTCTCTTACGGTTATAGCCACATAAATTATCTATCCCCTGAAAATATATTTTAACAATTTTATTTAATAAAACTTTTTGTGCGCATTGTAAAATCTCCAATGACACATTTCCATCTATTTTGATTTTTTTTATTAAATATTTTAATATCAAAATATTTTTAAAACTTGTTACAATATTTTACCACTTTTCATAGGAATTTATTTTAATAATTCGAACTATTTACAAATAAAAATATATATCTCATCACAATACTTTTTGTTTCAGTTGACCAACATAAAATATCAAATATTGAGACCACAAATGTCTCCTCCAGTAGTGTCACTTTGTCCTGGTCATGTGAATCTCTCTATAAAAGTTCTGCTAGATTCAAAGTTACTTATGGAAATGAACACATTTTCTACGTCAATACCAGCCGAATCACTATAGAAGACATAACTCCCAATACATGGTATACATTTACAATTCAAGTAAATATTCCAGCTGAGTTGAATTATGATGAAAGAAATGGACCTGGCAACAAATACAGGATAAAAACGGGTACTTTTTTAAACTTTTCGTTTGCTAACATTTAATTTTGGGTGGCAGAACAAGGCAGATATATAAATAAATTAATGTATTCGTTAATGTGTATTGTATGTTTATTATACCCCCACAGGACCAATGTTTTAACATTACATAAATTATTTCGTCATAAAATTGACAATATATACTACTAGAATAGACTCTTTACTACAAGTCAGAAGTTAATTAATACATCATAAATTTTTCTATTTAAACTCCAAACAAACTTAGTTAATGAAAATGTTTTGCTTGATATGGACTATAAGCAAAGAAAAGTAAATAAAAAGCTGGACATAATAAGAGAAGACAATGTTAGATTATCAAAAACATGCATAGAGCCTTAGAAGGTTGAAAAAAAGGTTATCATGCTGTACAACAGGGGTCTCCAAACTACGGCCCGCGGGCCGCATGCGGCCCGCAAAGCCCTTTCATGCGGCCCGTGGAGTCCTTTTTATCTACAGTAAAAAATTACGGAATTTTACCTGTATCCTGCCAAGTTTAGCAGATCCGGTGAGAAAGCATTGTGTGTGATTTTCAACGAAACTGTGACTGTGATAAAAGAATACAACCTGCGCCGTCATAATCAAAGCAAACATCAGGAGAAATATACACATTTGGAGGGTGAAGTCCGTGCAGAAAAATGTGCTAAATTACAAAATCAACTCACATCTCAGAGGACATTGTTCAGTAAATCCTCAAATGAAAAAAAAAATATAACTAAGGCCATTTATAAAGTTGCTTACGTCCTGGCTAAAAGTGGCAAACCGTCTACAGATGGTGAAGTAGTGGTGGATGTTTGTTGGAGGTGTGGCTGAGGAACTTTGCCCAGAAAAGTCAAAACAGTTTTAAAATGTAGCTTTGGGTGCAAATACCATTTCCCGCCAAGTTACAGATATGGGTGAAAACATTGTGAATCAAATAGCAAATAATGCAAGCAATTTTGCCATTTTTCAATTCAAATAGATTAATCGCTGGACAGCTTGTCTACCTCTCAACTGATTTTGTTCATTAGAGGTGTGTAGGAAGACATGAACATAACACAAGAGCTGGCTTCCCTTCATATCATGTATAATGTATGGCACTGTTACCGGACAGAATATATATTTAATGAGTTGAAAAAAAGCATTTACTGATTATAACTTGGACTGGACTAATCTCAGTTGCCTGACTGTTGATGGAGGAAAGAAGATGAGTGGCATAAAGAAAGGCTTGGTTGGACAAGTGAAGCAGATGTGAAATGAAAACTTTTCACAAACAATGTTCCTGCATTCTATTATTCACCAGCAAGCTTTGTGTGGAAAATGTATGGACATTAGCAGTGCCCTGAATCCTGTGTTAAAGATGGTCAATTTATTAAGGTCACATGGGCTCAGTCATAGACATTTCAGAGACATATTTAAAGATACAGATACAGAATCGAAAGATTTACCATTATTACACAGCTGTAAGATGGCTAAGTTGTGAGAAAGTTCTGAGCAGAGTAGTTAAGTTAAGAAAGGAAAAGGGTGAGTTCCTGGAAAGTAAAGGCAAGCCACAGCCATAACTGTCTGATGAAGAGTGGGTACGGAAATTGGCCTTTGCTACAGACATAACTAGTCATTTAAATTTTCTGAACCTCAAACTACAAGGATAGTAAAATCTAGTTTTTGATCTATACACCCACGTAAAAAACCTTCAGATCCAAACTTGACTTGTCTTGTTTTGGGAAAAAGTACAGCCCAACAACTTGACGCACTTTCAGCAGTTCAAGGTATTCATGGCTGAAGCAACAGCTGAGTTCCCCACGTCATTTGCATGCGAGATCATCAAAGAACTCCAGCTGCAAATTCAGGAGCAGTTTTCTGATTTAGATTCAAAGGCAGAAGAATTGAAAACCCATTTGAAGCAGACGTGGCCAGTTGCCCTGATGAACTGCATCTGTAGGTCATTGAGTTGCAATCATATGACCTCCTTAGGGATAAATTCAAAGAAGGACTGATGGTTCTTTAACACTTTTTGCCCAAGGAAGACTTTCCTAATATTAAAACGTTTGCCTCAAGGTACCTTTCAATCTTTGGAACAACATACCTGTGTGAACAAACATTTTCAAGAATGAAATACGTAAAGAACAATTTGAGAACAAACTTGTCCGATGATAATCTCAGGTCAATGATCAAATCAAAAGCCAGAAATAACTTCTATTTTGGCATTCAGGAAACAATTTCACCATTCCCACTAAATACAGGTGTTCAAGTGTAGTGCACGAATAAAATAATAACTGAATACAATAATATTAAATACATAATTAAAAACAACATCCATGTTTTGATTCTTTTTTTTCTTTGGACCTCGAGTATGTAGTTGGCCCCCGAGCTGCTGTTTGATAGTTAATGCGGCCCTCGGGCTGAAAAGTTTGGAGACCCCTGCTGTACAAGATCCTAAAACAAACAAACTGTTATGCTACGATTGACACAAGTGAAACAGATATTGTGAAAATAAAAATGATTTTTATGCAGATTATTTGTTGATACTTGCCTAGTCAATTGTGAAAGTTATTTTTCCTATTGTTGATATTGTTTTGTTGTTGTTCTTGTTTATTGCATCGCACGTGTGCCATCTCAGATTGTGCCAGTCAATAAACTGTCACCCAAAGGATTGGGTTATTGGTACAATATAACCGATGTGACCAGCTAATGGGGCGCCACTTTCACTTTGGCTTGCTACTGATCAATTCTTCCCCCGATATAGTAGTATGACATTCATTGACTTGAACAGTGAAAATGTTTTCTAATTGAAGTAATGGTTTGGTTGGTTTACTGTGAAATATTTGTCAAACTAATAGACATGAAATATTTGTCAAACTAATAGACATGAAATATTTGTCAAACTAATAGACATGAAATATTTGTCAAACTAATAGACATGAAATATTTGTCAAACTAATAGACATGAAATATTTGTCAAACTAATAGACATGAAATATTTGTCAAACTAATAGACATGAAATATTTGTCAAACTAATAGACATGAAATATTTGTCAAACTAATAGACATGAAATATTTGTCAAACTAATAGACATGAAATATTTGTCAAACTAATAGACATGAAATATTTGTCAAACTAATAGACATGAAATATTTGTCAAACTAATAGACATGAAATATTTGTCAAACTAATAGACATGAAATATTTGTCAAACTAATAGACATGAAATATTTGTCAAACTAATAGACATGAAATATTTGTCAAACTAATAGACATGAAATATTTGTCAAACTAATAGACATGAAATATTTGTCAAACTAATAGACATGAAATATTTGTCAAACTAATAGACATGAAATATTTGTCAAACTAATAGACATGAAATATTTGTCAAACTAATAGACATGAAATATTTGTCAAACTAATAGACATGAAATATTTGTCAAACTAATAGACATGAAATATTTGTCAAACTAATAGACATGAAATATTTGTCAAACTAATAGGCATGAATTCCTAATTGTTAGGAAAGTGTGGATTAAATGAAAGACAAAAAGGCCAAAAGAATAAAATTCCTTTTAGAGCACTGCCAACAGTGTCAGTTATCACTAGTTGGCTTTGCAAATGTAATATGGGTGAGCCACATCATAACAGCTCGCTTGGAACTCGCTAGTGTAGAAACCCATTGCTTCTTTTTCTAGCTTGGCTCTGATTTAAGTCAAGTGCTCTGCATCTGCTTCTGGTATCTTATGAAAACATTTAGATCTCTTTCTAAAGCCTGATAGATAATTAGGCTGAGAGGTGGGAATACATATTTTAATCAAAATCAATGTTCTTATTAGGCTATTGATAATAATATACAAATTCAAATTATTTTTTGTTGTTAATTTTAAATAATTATTTTGAAAATGTTACGTTTTACACCAGACCCAGTGTACGTTTTACTCCTAATCAAGTTAGACTCATTTAACAAAAACTTCTTAGTTATGCCCCTTCCATTTAACAAAAATTGGTAGTTAAATACTTGGGACTGAATAATCTTACGGGATTCTTTTACATATTATTTTCAATAGCTCGTCGCTTTATCAAATTAACATACTTTAACTGAATGTAAAATTTAAATGAAGAAAGATCAAAGAGGGGGGGATCATAAAAATGAACTTGTTTAAAACGTCCAATCAAGTTGCACTAACGTAACAACTATTACTCTAGAAAAAACAAGCTGCATTGGATTTGTGTACATTTTGATATTTTTGTGTGGGTTTGTATCTTACTCTATAGTTGGCATCTTATCCTATGTTACTCTCACTCATTTGTTTCAGCTGATTTGGTAAGTTATATTTCTACTGACGGCTATACAAACCTGTTGATTGGGTCGACCGACCTCCTCCCCTGCTATTTACACCACTGCTTGTGTTTAATTATACTTATGATAACACAGTTACAAATTATTTATAAAAAAAAATAAAAAATAAATATAAAACAGTCTTAAATTATTAAATTAAATTATTAAATATTTTATGAAACTTTTATTGCTAAAAATACTTTACTTTACAAAATGAGATTAAGATTTTAGAACATACAGGTAATTTGTTTGTTGAAATGTTTCTTTGTAGCGACAGAATCTCTAGACGTAAAAGCAACAGGTAATAGTTTTATTTAAGTGATTTATACAATTAATGGTGTTTTATATAACTGATTTATTCAATTATTTATACATAATATCATTTATAGAAATATCAAAAGAAATCATTAAAAATTGTTTGTAATTTTGTAAAATACTAAGTTGCATCAAATCTTTGTAAACAAAATGTTTTAAAAATGTGTTTGCTGCTTGATAATTTTTTCTTAAAAGATGTAATATAAATGGTAGCTAAATTATTTAATATTATCAATAATATTGTCATTATAAAAATATATCATACTACTTATAAAAAATAATCTGATAAATTTGATTTTTTTATCTCCTACATTTTAAATATTTTCTCATTGAATGTATTTAGTTATAATTCATTTTTCTTCTCATCTTAGATCTTGGCTTGATATTATTAATTGTTTCTGCTTCCTTGTTGTTGATGGCCATAGCAACAATCGTGGTTTTGAGCTGTAAACTAATAAAAAGGTTACAACTTTATCAATCATCAATGAACAATTACAATTTTATATATCGTAAAAGATTTTGTTTAATAAATAGTTTGGAATAAGTTTTAATGGATTCTATGACAATATGATAAAGTAATGTATTTTACATTGCATTTATATTTGCGTTGTAGAAAAACGAATTCCGAAGTAAAAATGTACAACCTGACTAAAGCCAACCAGCGAGATGATGGTTTTTACAGCGGTAAATATTGTCCTCATTATGTGATGTTTTTTTTTACTTTTAACAAATTAGTATTAGTGTATGGTACTGTACAGTATTGCACCAACTAATGCAAAATATGGTCTGACTTTTATGTATATAATTTTAACCGAGTGTTCTTTGTAAGTTTTGTCAGTGTAACAGCTCCAAAATTCTTCACAACTATAAGTCTAAATTATGTTTTAAACTAGGGCATATTTTACGTATTAAAGTGCAGTAAAATCCGTTTATATACATTATGACTTAGTATACTAAATAATTAAGAAGTATAGTAAACCCCAAATTGCTGGTAAAACTCAAAATTTCGGCGCTGTTATATTTTTTTACTGTGCTGGCAAATTTCTAGAATTTAATTTCCTTCACCTGTACTATAACCATGGTGGTCTGTTGTCGATGTACCAGTATTTACTGTTCGATCACCTTTCACAATCTGTCTCGTTCATCTGGCAACCCTCTAGAACCAGTAATTGTTGGACGGATCTATTAATTAAGATTATTATCATTCTCACATTTTTTTCTGCCTCCACCTTTTCCCACCTATTACAGGATGTTATTTGCAAGTTCAACGCTTCTTAAGAAGAGTCCTTGTCATCTTAGTTTTTCAACTTGTTGGTAAACAGATTTTCGTGTAGGGCGATGGCATTTAGGACTCTTTCTCAGACTTCATTTGTGATATCAAAGCACGTACCATCAAGGGAACTGTGCTCTTCATAACATTCACTCCTGTGTGGCTGGACACAAAATAAGTACCTTGGATTGCGCTCATTTGAATCTTTGGCGCCTTCTATATGGAACAGCTTGCCTCAGACAATGAGAGAATCTGAGACAAATAAGCCTTTTAAAAAAAGATTAACGACATTTCTCTTTGGCTAATGGATGTGCCTTACAATACAAATACAACTGCCATGGCAATTTATTCCAAGAGCGCAAAGAGCGCAAGTTAGAAACACTATATAAATTACCGTTATTCTTATTCTTTTTTTCATACTCAGTATCTTAAGAAAGCGTCCTTTTTTCTGGGCACGAATGTATAATTGATTATCTCTCTAAGCGTTTGGGCTTTGCACTTTACATGTAGACCTATCGAACCCATTATTTATATTTTTCGTGGACGATAGTATGTTTTTATTCATCTTTTGTTATAGGCTTAGCTTATTAGTTTGGCCAGTGTTACTTCCTGGTTTCGACCCAACGGATATTATGAACCCCTATATATAGGCCTATTAAGTAGAAGACCACTTCAAGTATGTGTCCATTCATCTGCATTTTAGTAGTGATACTATCTGCATTTTAGTAGTGATACTATCTGCATTTTAGTAGTGATACTATCTGCATTTTAGTAGTGATACTATCTGCATTTTAGTAGTGATACTATCTGCATTTTTTTGTCTTGACCTCACTCAAGTTTTCTTGGTCTTGATTCTTCATATTACAAACCGCTTTTGTTTGGCAATAACTAGTTCGTTCAAGTATCTTTGTTGCCCGATAAATCGTCAACGAAAGTAGGGACGGAGATGGTTGTACAACTATTAGTGATTAAAACGGCGATGGTCATCCATCGCATCCTTCATGATCCTTTCAAGCAAGATGTTCGAAAGGATGGGTAAAGCAAACATCACTGGCAGAATCAACGTTTTAAATTAACTACAGTTGCTTTATGATGTTCAAAATATATCAGCAATCAAAACTTGACAAAGTATTTAGTCACTAAGAAGCTGAGTATTAAGTATAATTCAACTTTATTATTTTCATATCAATCGTCTCCTTATAAGGTTGGATACCTGTCTAATACGTAAACAAAAAAAAATGTGTTGTGTATTTGAGATGTTTACATATTGCGGCAGTTTAACCATTCTTTTACTAATGAACTGCATTTGCGACACAAGATTTGAGCTTCAAAAGTCTTATATTACACATTCATACATGCATGCATAGTTCATTTCAGAACAGTCTTTTCTTTTCTTACTTTTCTCATTGTGTTCTCGTATTTTTCATTATGTGTTTTATTTAAACAAACTACTTAACCCATTAATGCCCAAGGGTATACCGGAATGACTTTTTCTGTGTTTTTTGCGTGTTTCCTAGTTAGAATGCATCATAAAGTGGGTATATACATTTGTTTTGATTGTTTTTTGTTTTCTTCAAAAGTTACTGGGGGGTACTCTGGTAGAGTGCAGTGACACGAATGGGTACGTGTAGTTTTTTTAGATGCACTCCAGAGGAGTGCAATGGACACCAGAGGGGTACGTGGTTTTCTAATGATAAATGCATTATATGCTTGCTATTGAACGTATTGAATACGTTATTTTGTATTGGAAGAATAAAACAAAAGATATAGATAAATCAGACTAGAGGCATTTATTTATTTTGTGGATGTTACGTCCCATTTTCTTTAATTGAAAACAACAAATAACAGTAAACACTTTTGTTATGTTTTTCTAAAAAATGTTTAAATACTTATTTTTCATCAGGCCTCGTCTTGAAGCATGAAAAAAACATTTAAATTGAAAATTAATATATATCCATCTAGTTTTCTCCTATTACTTAGTCTTTGTGTAGGGGCAATAGGCAATTCCATGATAAAGGTTGAAACAATGCAGGAGAATACGAACATTTTATTTCAGGCACATTGTCGATAATTGCGACGTCATTTTGCAAACTATTTTTGTACAGTAGAGTCAGAAGAAAAGTGTCCATTCAAATCTAACATGACCCTGTCGCTGACCCTAGAAAACTGTGGTGTAGGTGTGGTGTAGGTGTGGTGTAGGTGTGGTGTAGGTTTGGTGTAAGTGTGGTGTAAGTGTGGTGTAGGTGTGGTGTAGGTGTGGTGTAGGTGTGGTGTAGGTGTGGTGTAGGTGTGGTGTAGGTGTGGTGTAGGTGTGGTGTAGGTGTGGTGTAGGTGTGGTGTAGGTGTGGTGTAGGTGTGGTGTAGGTGTGGTGTAGGTGTGGTGTAGGTGTGGTGTAGGTGTGGTGTAGGTGTGGTGTAGGTGTGGTGTAGGTGTGGTGTAGGTGTGGTGTAGGTGTGGTGTAGGTGTGGTGTAGGTGTGGTGTAGGTGTGGTGTAGGTGTGGTGTAGGTGTGGTGTAGGTGTGGTGTAGGTGTGGTGTAGGTGTGGTGTAGGTGTGGTGTAGGTGTGGTGTAGGTGTGGTGTAGGTGTGGTGTAGGTGTGGTGTAGGTGTGGTGTAGGTGTGGTGTAGGTGTGGTGTAGGTGTGGTGTAGGTGTGGTGTAGGTGTGGTGTAGGTGTGGTGTAGGTGTGGTGTAGGTGTGGTGTAGGTGTGGTGTAGGTGTGGTGTAGGTGTGGTGTAGGTGTGGTGTAGGTGTGGTGTAGGTGTGGTGTAGGTGTGGTGTAGGTGGTGGATTCCTTGGAATACCGTTCATCATGCTGACACGCAGACACTATTGAATACTTTGTGATGAAATGCCAAAAGCTTCATAACTTCTACAGAATGCCTTTACCTGCGTAGTAACCAGGCATTCTACAAGCAATCTCTAAAGTATGAAAGACAAAAGGCCAACACCACTTTTTGGTTTTCACAGAAATGTGTATTTTTTTATGTTTTGGTTAGCCCTATCCATGCTTCCCATTGTGGCATCGCACTGTCTGTTTAGGTCAGGTTTATCATTCATGATGTGCTGTCATTGTTGACGAGACCATCTCCTTGATTGTCCTACTGGTAGGACAGGTTTGCTATTAGCAAGTTGAGGTTGGAGTCCAGTTGAAAATTTATTGAACCTTGATACCTTTAACACAGCTAGGACGCATCTTGTAAGGGGCATTTCTGTTTCATAGTCCCAGTGGCTCCAATGCCCTTGACAGCAATACAATGCACGTGAGAATGAAGTTATCAAATGTCCAGTGGAAATAAAGCTCAGCTATTTAGCAGATCAGGTTCATCACAACAGTACCGCCTAGTCCAAAGAATCCTAACTGCTCAGCGGTACACACATAAGACTGTACAAAATATCCAAGTGGTCATCTTATTCCTTACTGTCACCATCATTACAGATCTATCATCAGGTGGTGTTATACAAACAGTGACATTTATCATCTCGTCTTCTATTTCCAATAATGTAAACCCAGCATTCATTGTATAACGTTTTCATAAACTGCAAAAGCTAATTAGTCTACATGATTTATCAAATTTATGTTCTTAATGATTTAAATGCATTTTAATTATGCAGTATTTTACATAATAAAAGCATCACAATTGTTTATTTGATAAAAATATGAAGAAATATAAGCATATTTTGATAGTATATTTGACATTTGCACTCCCCCAGAGTGCATTTCTCTTAAAAGACACGTATCCCTCTCGTGTCCCAGCACTTTGCTGGAGTGCATTTATATTTCGATCTGAAGTTCAATGGAACTTTTCTAGTCAAGTAACAATTTTATATTCATGGAATTCAGAATAGATTAAAGTATATAAAAACATATCTTATTTGCCATAATTAATAAAGTAAGCATTTTTTTTTTACACATACCTGTTTGAAGTAGAAGAAAATGTTTTTAGACTGTTTTTTTTTAAAGGCGAGCTACAAAAAACTTAGCAATGGAAATGACTTTTAAGATGATAAATAACATAAAGAAATATGTCCAGAATAGAAAAAAGCTATTATTTTAAATGTATAATAAAAAGCCTTTCTGCAAGCTAACAAAAATGGAAGCAAGTCATTGTACTATGGGTTAACTAATACAACTTTATTGACTGAAAAAAAACACAGAACAAAATAAATTTTTACCTTATAGAGCTTCCGTTGGAATACTATTATGTTCTAACAATTAATTGTTTTTCATAGTGATAGTGACATCTATTTGTATTGATTTACTTTTTGTTTTAGTCTTTTTCAAGATAGCTGGGCCTATTACATTATTATCTTGAATTTCTTAACTTATATACATTCTTAAATGCTATATTAAACAATTTACACACAGTAAATGTTTGCATATTCTACGTATACATGTTTGAGGATTAATTTGTGTAACCCGTTTTTAAGAAACATTATGTAAAATAAAAATGGTGAAATTCTTAACTCAATATTCCATGTGCTCTTCATTATAAATAATTAATTTAAATTATTTTTACGGAATCAGAGATTTTCATTTCTTCTTAATTATTATAACTACAGTCTATAACTTTTTAAATAGTCTGATATAATGGATTATAAAATGAAAGTTAAACAGCCATGAAATGGATCTATTAAAATTTATTGAATATGTACATTTAATCTAAGCTACAGAAACCATTTTTGTTGAGATGGGGAAGGAGAGGGATTTTCAAAAGTTCTTTTAGCAATCAGACCTTTTTCTAATCTACTAGACTTTTTTATCATGTAATCATGACTTTGACAATTTTATTGTTCCAAACTATTACTGTGTTATTTCCATTAAATGAGATTTCTTAATTTTATAAATATACACAACCATTTTATAGTATTTGTAAAAAGTATATATATATTAGACTCTATACTTTTCGTTTTTACTTGATAAGTATAAACTAATTTATAATGTTTACTTTGTGCCTGTTTCAGAAATAGCGAGATCATCGCTGACGATGGAAGTATATGACGAAAGCAAAACTGATGGAAGACGTTCATATGTTATTACAGACTCTATTCTTTAATACTGATTGCTAATTACCAGGGAACCTGCACTTTAAAACAAACTCTCAACGTTTCACCCGATTCTATATCTTCATCATATATTTCAGATCAATGTATCTTGTATTTGTATTGCTTATATTTTTCTTCATGAAATGATCATTATGTAACTAAGTCTCATTTGTTTGTATATAGTTAAGTCCTGGTATCTGTATTGATATGGACTTTTATTATGCTAGTACACCGCTCGACTTTGCACGTAAATGTGTGATATTAGAAGCATTTTACATAATTTGGATTAACATAAAAAAATGATAAATATTGAAAGTAGATTTACACACAAAGGGTTAAGTAGATGTGGTGCATGAAGTTTAAAGGGAGACTATATATAAACACTTTTTTCTTTATCCCGTGGGACCAAATTGATGCATAGGGCCGAATTAATCCATAGGGCCAAATTAATCCATGAGGCCAAATTAATCCATAAGGCCAAATTAGTCCATAGGGCCAAATTAATCCATAAGGCCAAATTAGTCCATAGGGCCAAATTAATCCATAGAGCCAAATTAATCCATAGGGCCAAATTAATCCATAGGGCCAATTTGATCCATACAGCCAAATAATACCACTTTTAGGAGCGGTGGCCGAGCAGCAACGCATTCGGCTGGCGTAGCAGAGGTCCTGGGTTCGAATCTTGGTGAAGGCTAGAAGTTGTTCCCTGGTTAGGAGGGTATCCCTGACTCTAACATACTCTGATGGGTACCTAGCTTTAGTTGGGGTAAAATAAAGGCTACTGGGCATTGTGCTGGCCACACAATCTTCTAGTATGCCGTGAACACATATACTGGTGAACGCTGCTTCATCGGCCCCATGGATCAATTTGGTCCGACGGGATACTTTTTATTTCCTATCAGCTATAAATGACCCTAAGTCAGTCTTGCATAATAATCATCTTCTATTCACTACACAAACGCACGCACACACTCATATATAATTATTAAAATAATAACTAGAAATAGACCGTGGGAAACTATAGGAGTAAAATATTTTGTTTAATGTTATTTTTATTTTATTTTTAGAATTGTGTGTATATTTTTTTATTGCATGTTCAAAAGTTGGAGAAAAAGGATACAGAAGTAAAGTAGGCATAAGTCGCGGTTTTAAATTTAAGTAATGACGAATCTAATTAATGATATTAAAATGTCTATCAAAATGGGTTTAACGGGGATACTTTGATACTACTTTTGTTAGGCCAGACATTATAACCGTAGGCATAGCAACCGAGAAAAAAAAGGGGGGGGGGCATGACTTATATACATAGGCTTAAATGTGTATATGAACAATAATATCTATTTTTATAAGTTATTGTTCTTAAACTGTTTAGTTTCTTTTAATGTTTCTAATATATGTACCATTGACTATAATACACATTATATTCTATGATTTGCACTATTCCTCCAATAAACCATTTTTTTATAAATAATCTTTGTTCCTTTTTTTGGAGGGGGGGGGGAGGGTTAAGGATAATTAGTTGATATTGCTAAAGACAGTTTATAAAGAGTATATGAGTTTTGAGGGGTGACTGTGTTGAAGATCGCAGTTTCCTAGATGGTTCATGCCTTGAGATAAGCTCTCGAAGATAAGAAGGAGCAATGCCCTTTATGCATCTTTATGTAATGGACATAATTTTGTGTTCTATTCGCTTCATCACTGGGAGCCAGTGGAGATCTTATGGTGTTGGGGAGATATGATTTTGCCTCCTCACTCCCGAAACAATGCGCGCCGCGGTGTTGTCCACTCTCTGTAATCTCTGCAGCTGGTTCTGGAGCAAACCCCACAGGCAACTATTGCAGTAATCCAACCTTGACTGGATAAGAGAGACTGCTACGGTATTGGCCGTCCTTCTATTGAGTTGAGGTCGCAGCTGACCCAGGGAACGTAGATGAGACGAACAAGCCTTAACCACAGCACTGATATGTGGAACCATTGATAATTTATTATCAATAAAAAGGCCAAGGTCTCTAACCGTGTTGGACAACGTTGTCTCGGAAGCCCCAACCTTAATCGTAGTAATAGAGATTTTCCGAAGACTGACATCAGAACCACAGATAATTTCCTCTGTCTTGTCATCATTTAATTTAAGTCGGTTTGCAGCCATCCATGCCTTACCTGTTTGACAGCACTCCTCCACATCGCCAACAGCAGCAGCGCAGGCAGACGAATCAGGGCGAAAACTCTTGTAAAGCACCGTGTCATCTGCTAAAAATTTACGAGATGCACAATGGGTCTCGATAATTTTGCCAAGCTTACTTGTATACACGGAGAATAAGAAGGGCCCTAAAACTGAACCCCGTGGTACCCCACAGGCAAGGGGAGTTTCTTGTGAAGAGGCCAGATTTACTATAACTCGCTGAGTCCTGTTGGTCAGGTAGGAACTGAACCAGCGAAGAGCTGTCTCAGTGATGCCAACCTCATACTGAAGTCTTGACAGGAGTATTCCATAGTCAATGACATCAAAAGCAGCGCTAAGATCTAGTAGGACTATGAGTGTCAGATCACCACATGTATTTGAGTTAAAAGAGCCATTATTTGAAAACAAAAAATAATGATTTTGATGGTATGTTGCCATATGGCAACACTGCGTCTATATGGTAAAAACATTAGAGTACAAGTAAAATAAAGACAAAAACAATAAAAATTCTAAATGAATGATTTTTTTAAAACTATTGACAAGAATAATGGCAATAAATGCATTACAATAGATATATTTAAAAAAAAGCATAAATGTTATAAAAAATGATGCTTATAAAAGATAAAAACATTCTTAAGGAGAATTATTTATATTTAAAATGTATGAATCTAAGAAATTAAATATATTTTTAGATAAAACTAAAAATGCATATTTTAAAAACTGCAATGATGTTAAACTATATAAAACACTTTGACTTTTGATAGCTGAGATGCATAGCGTGAGTCTCACGGCTACATGTCTTTTTTTTATAGTCATTTTGTTTTGACAATGTTTGAGAATGTGTCATGGGTGGAAGCTAATATCGCAATCTTCAGTGACGCAATCTCTGTCCTATAAGGCCATCAACAGTCTGGATATTTGGCCCATTCAACACACTTGTATGCGACTGATCATTCAAAACATTGTTCTTCGATACAGGTTGTATCACTCTTAAAATTCAATTGAAAGCCTATAGTCATAAAATAATGAAAGAAATGAATTCTTGCCAAATGGCAACATGATGTAATTGACGGTTAACTCTATAAAGACCATTTTCGTTGTTAATATTTTTATATATATATCTTATATTAAAAAACACATAGAATTTATTAGAAATCTATTCTAAAGATAGAAGGCTATGCACATTAAAAGAACAATGAAACTACTGTTGAATGACTAAACATTGATAGATATTGTTGTATAAGTGTATGCATATTCTTTTTATACTTTGTAATAAGCTCCCCCTCTTCAGATGTTACAATGTTATCATGACGTCATACTATAATGCTCTCCTTGATTTTTATCAAGTGCGTATAAATAATGGTCATGACATTGTACATACACATATATATTTTAGATAATGGTCATGACATTGTACATACAAATATATATATTTTAGATAATGGTCATGACATTGTACATACAAATATATATTTAGATAATGGTCATGACATTGTACATACAAATATATATTTTAGATAATGGTCATGGCATTGTACATACAAATATATATTTTAGATAATGGTCATGACTTTGTACATACAAATATATATTTTAGATAATGGTCATGACATTGTACATACAAATATATATTTTAGATAAAGGTCATGACATTGTACATACAAATATATATTTTAGTTATTTATCTAGAATCTAGAGTTAACTAGAAAGACAAACTTTGCCGAAAATCTGTAAATACAATGTAAGATTAGAGAAATGGATCCTTAAGTCTTAAAAAAAATATGAGAAAAAAAATGAAAATAAAAAACCAGAAATAAAAAAGAAAAGAAAAAAACAAACAAAATTTATGTACATTTAAAAAGAAATTGTGAAAAACAAAGAACTTGAGAAAGTGAGATTTTACAAAAATATAACTAAATACATAAGAATTCAGTTCTACAAAAATATTAGATTCTTACACCAACAATAAGTATCTCACCAAGCTAGCTTTTTATTCCTATGTATTCTAGCTTTGTGGAAAGTAATACTAAGAAATACTGTTCCATTTAGAGCTCGCGGCAAAAATGGGTAATTTTTCTAAAAGCGCTATATTCTAAGTTGTATAAAAATTATTCCAACTGATAGAGCTGCATTTTTTTTATTAATTTTTTTTTTTTGATTTTTTAGAAATACTCTTGGCCATATTGCTGCTCCTTAATTTTATTCACGGGATAACCTATAGCTTTTAATGATACTGATGGCGCGTACAATAAATTCAATCAAGCGAGAAATATAATAATATATTCCAAATACAAACAATAGAAAATTATATCACTACAAACTTGTGAATTGAATATTGTGAGCTTAATCTAAGACTGTTTTACAACAGAAAGCTCCATACTAAAAATGACCAATCTTAGAATGAAACATAGGTGGATGCGACCTTATCAACATTTCAATTGGCTAATTCATTTCATTGACCTAAATTATTTTATTGATATGATTGAGATCATGTGCACACAAGGGCGTAAAGGTAGTTTTACAGCACAGAGGGGTCGAGTGGACAAGGAAAATGGGGAATTGGGGAGGGCGGCCAACAGAGGAGAGCAGAGCTTTTATTAGTGCTGGGAGAACCAGAATTTAAACATCACTTCACCGGAGTGATCGAACCGAGACTCGGAGGACTAACACACTTGTACTACGTAGCACAGCTAAATCGCCATATAGGTTCGGTGCAAACAGTTGACTGTTCTCATCCACTCTTTCCTCCTGCAAGGCAGGGCAGTCTAAAAGCAAATGCTCGACAGTCTTTCTGCTTCAAATCAATGACGACACCGCGAGTCGAAATTTGGCCTAAATCGTTCGGAATTGGCACCAATGGGACAGTGTCCTGTCCGGAACTGGGCAATCGTTGCATTTTCTTTCCTGCGGAGTCTCCACCACGGATCAGCTCGATTTGGCCGTTTTAGTTGCTGCCACACACCTCGATCCTTGTCAGACCCGTCCCAGTTCTCACGAGTGTGAGATCTGGCCTCGATTCACTACCATTTCCCGTGTGGAAAAAAGTAGGTGGGGTATCGGTACCCTGTAATCGAAAAAGCGTCGTGCTGTTGCATAGCTCCTCCACCAGCCGTCCTGAATTGTTGGCGATAGCGTAGCCCCAGGCCGGTGAAGCCGCGCTGGGAGTTACAGCAGTGGATTGTCAATGGTTCTATATTTAGGTACATAACAATTATTGTGATCTTAGAACAAGGAAGTTACAAGGGAATATACAATTATTGTGATCTTAGAACAAGGAAGTTACAAGGGAATATACAATTATTGTGATCTTAGAACAAGGAAGTTACAAGGGAATAAAAAAATAATACTAGGTCGTCCCACAGAACTCTTGAGTTGTGCACGTGGAGATTGCCTAATATGTCATGGATGATTTGTCCTTAACAAAATCGTTTAGCAAGAATAGAAAAGCGAGCATGAACTAAACATTATTAGTAATAATAATAAAATGATTCTAAAATAACTAATTAAAATGTCGTGCTTGATTTGAAAACATCCAGTGAAAATATAATGTACATGCAACAACTTAAACATGATCAATAAGGAATCAGACGTTCACTCTTGCGCTAATGAGTGTACAAATAACATACAGAGCAAGTGTTGGGGTTCAAAAGATATAATTATTTTATTACCGTCAAATGGGGTAACTATGAGCCCTCGGGGTATCTTTGTGCCAGGTAGAAAAAGGTTTTTATTTAAATTGTTTAAATATTTTTTTTAATTCTTTCAACTGGACTATTTTTTTTCTTTAAAACTTAAATGTAAAAGAAATATATGATGATCATTTGTTGCTTTTCTGCACCATTATTTGCTGAATGCGAATCATTTCAAGATGACCACCATTTGCATGTCAAATTTGTATACTTAAAAAAAAAACGAGTCTACAAATTCATCGAATCTAGTAAGTAGGTCAATTTTTACATTTTAAAATAAATAAATAGAAAGCTTAAGACTTTATTTAAAGTCTGTACGTTTTTATTTAACCTAAGAAGGAAAATATTGGGGGGGGGGGGGCAAAATTACCCCAAAATTATACCTATTTCGGGGTAATTTTTGACCATTAAGTTAGAAAAAATTTTAATTATGACATCTGATAATTTGAATTTGTAGGTTCATTTTTGTAAAAATTACCACAATGTAAAAATTACCACAATGTAAAATATTTTTAAAAAGTAGGTCGATATGCTAAAAGAATTTAATCCATATATTACAAAAGGCTATCTGTAAATCTTTTGTTTGACCCCATCTATTTAAGAATAAAAATGCCATGGACTTACAAACCAAAACTAGGGGCAAGAAATTATAGCACCTGTTACGAAGACATACTAACTATGACTCAAACATAATAAAAGTGGTCAGATCATACTTTGACAAACAAGAGAAGTCTATTTATATGTTTAAAAACAACAGGGTTGGTTATGGCTGTTGTTACGTCTTTGGTTTATAGAAACTCTTTGATATACAGTAGAAGTCCGATAATCCGGCACGTTAAAGACCGGCTCGGTGCCGAAAATTCCGGTTTATTGGGCGGTGCCCCTTCTTTTTAGTGTAGGCTTTGCCGTAAAACAAATGTACTTTGTTTTTTTAACTACGTATATACATACATCGTAATTATAAGAATCATTAGGTTAGTAATGAAACCACAAATACAGTATGCAAATACAACAAAGTTTATTTTACATTTGATATAATGTATATACAAGTACTGTAAAACATTTTTCACTTAGATTTAAAAAAGTCACGAATGTCTTTTTGATTTCTTGACTTTTGGCGTTTAGTAAAAAAATTTATTTCTAATGATATGGAAATCAATAATTTTGGAAACACTGTAGCTAGTAATAGACTCAGTAAAAGGGATAAACTTATTTAGTGATTCTGCAGCTACTGCCCAGCTGATTATTTCCTTTTCTTCCGTTTTGGCATCTAAAGACACACTTTTAGAAAGAACCAAAATTTTTACAATTTTCCGGAGCGATGCCGGACTATCGGGCATTCCGGACTGTTGGATGCCGGAATAATGGACTTCTAGTGTACTAAGGATACATCACTTCATCCAAAACATCGGCTAGCTCTCTCTTTCTAACTCAGGGTGCGTAACAAAATGAATATACAGCAATCGAGATCTAGTAGAACAACAAGAAACTAATGCATAACCTTTGTACAAATATGTCGATACTCTTCAGTACTAACTGCCACACATTCATTAGCCTATTATCAATCATTAATCATATGTATTCTACTTTAACAAAATTTGTACATTCATAATGTGCAGTCTTTTGCGCACCAATATCTATCAGCTGCACATTCATGCTACAGTTGTGTTGACTTCTTTCTTCAACGCTACAAGGACAAAATCAGAAAGAGAATATGAACAAACTTTTTTAAAAAAAGCTTTGAAGTTAACTTTGAACACCCCACAAATATTAAAATAAACCTTTAATCTCCAACATAATTGTCTTTTACTTATTTATTTGTTTTTAAGTTGTTGTTCCCCCTAGTTAGAGCTATTAACATCATCAAAGTATTTATTTAGTATTAAAAAAGTGGTACAAAGTTACCCCATTTAAACGGTATGCCATAAAATAAATTAATAATTAATAAGTTATATTAAAAAATAATCTCGAAGACGAACGGAAAATTACAAAATAAATGGAGTGATGCAAGACGCTAGAAAGTATGACGTTAGTTAGAGATTATGTTAGGAAGATATTGATAAACGTTCGACTACCTTAGACACAGGGAAAGATATGACGTTTATTGTTATACTCTAGACCAGGGGTCGGTAATCTTTTGTTAACAGTGTGCCAAAGTGCGATTTCTAAGTCATTCAGCGTGCCAACAGCTTTAAAGTCGTCATGATGTAGCATTACATTTCTATTGGAAGAGACCTGAATAGACTGTTAAAGACTCTTCCACGTGCCATTGAAAATCCCTCGGCGTGCCAAGTCTGCCACGCGTGCCATAGGTTGCCGATCCCTGCTCTATACTGTTAATGTTTTTATTATATATTACAGACGTTCCTTTTATGAAAAAGATTTTTTAATCTGATGCACATCTTTTGCTGCATAAATTATTATTATATTAAAACATTTTGTATTCATACTTTCTTCGAAGTCTAAGGAGTGCAGGAATGAAAGATTGCTTATTATACTTCATATATGGCCTATTCAGAGATTCGTAATTAATTCAATACAACCTTAAAACAAACGATATACAGTGTCAGTCAGATAATAGCTTTAAATCTGGTTTAACTTTACTGAAACCGAAATGTGATGTTTATAATATTCTATGTCCTCGAAGTATCCAGACGTCACATTTATTGAGATGTACTCACTCACCTTCAGTAATCCAGTCGAACGTGCTACTGCTTGGCCATCGTGCACCCATATCTAATGGATATAATTATTACTTTCATATATTATACAATCATGTTGTCAAATTACTTTAAGGCTTTTTGAAAACGTGTCTGCCCGAAAAGTCACATTACAGAATATTTAATGTGTAGTTACTACAATTATAGTGAACCATGAGCGCACTTATTTTTCTCTATTTAGTTAATCGTTATTATAGTCGCCCTTAAAACTTCTAACATCATCTATTTGGTTAGTGTAATAATATATAGTCTAGTTCTATTCCAAATAACATGTAAACATTACTTAGTAGTTATACGGTTGTGGTTTTCTCTTCTTTTTTTTTATTTGCCTACTTTTATCATTGCTCCACCAATCCTTCAGGCCGTCAGCGGGTGTGCTGGTTCGACAATGTAAATGTATTGGGCAGGGCTGCAATTTACTCAACTTTTGACAACCGCTCAAGATAGGCAAAAGTGGAGAAAGCTGACTGCCGAGGTATTCATTCGCTCTTCCCCCAACGACCACAGCGCTCATGGAATTGATGATGGTGATGATGATGATTGCTTACATGTACATCACAATCAAAGGCAAACTAGCGAGCGTTTTATTGCGCTGTGTTAAAAATACAAATCAACCAAAAGTTGTAATAATAACAGATCTTGAGTCAGCTCCCCCTCCCCATTTTTTTATACCACAGCATATGCATGACTCCTAGAAAATGTAAGTTTGTGTGTGTTTAGACCAGCGGTTCCCAAACTGGGGGGCGCGACCCCCTTGGGGGTCGAATGACCATTCCGCGGTGGTCGCCAAAGACCTTCGGAAAACGTATGTTTTTGATGGTCCTAGGAGCCGAAACACAGTTCATCTTTCCGTCTCCAAGAGAGTCCACCTACATGCAGATACATCCGCATACTACGTGTAGGCTACTTGGCATAATGTCATCAATACAGGTGTATGTGACAAGGTCGGCACCATAATGCACGCATGCGGACCACTAACACTTCTGTAGAGAGTTTAGTGTTAAAAAGCCTCTTCTCTGTTAAAAGCAGCCATTGTGTTAAAAGCAATAGGCTTAGTATTGGCGATAAAACGACCGACACTTCATGAATATTTTGGAATTTAGTGTAGATTCTGTTCGGTCTGGATTTCAAAACAATTAGTGACAAAAGTAATCGGAGCTCACTTTATGATATATGGACAAATATTAGCAACAAAGACATTGTCGCACCAGTTAAAAGAAGTAATATAAAGCGTCATTAGTTGTGCCTTTTTGTACAAACAAGATCTTTAAACAGTCGACTGTTTTCGCAATTGTGCAACGAGTATGATGCTCCGAAATTATAACATGCCTTAATTTATCTAAAAAGATCCGATCATTCCAAATGAAATTTAGCTTTTGCATAAAAATTTGATGAAAATGAAATGTATATGCTCTCTGCTTCAGGCCCCACGAAGAGGGCGTGTGTTTGTGTGTGTGTGTGTGTAGTTATTGCGCTGCGCCGGGGCCTATAAGAGTTTGTCTGTGTAATATTATTTGTAAGATCAATGCTGAAGTTTAGGAAAAATTACATTAATTTAAATTAAAAACTGTACTTGATTAAAGTTTGTGAATAGGCTTGTAAGGTTGTGAATGATATGATTACATTCTAATGGTAATTCCTATGGCAGTTTCATAAAATGGTCCAAAGACCTTTTAAAAGATTCCTGATTTCTATGAACGTATGTAATGCAAATAAATCATCTAGATTTGACTAGTGTTGAAAAGTGGGATTGAACCGGCACTTTTTTTTCTCCTGCGGCTCCTGGTCTACTTTATCTGCTTTCTTTGAAAAACATGACAAAAGGATTACGATGATAAATTCTGTGAACACTTTCACATGCTTGCAGCTGAAATTTCATGATACTTTCCAAATCTACCCGGCACTACATATCTATGTACTTGCCAGAAGCCCATTGACATTCAAAGTTTAAGATATTTATGAGAAAGCACAATGTTCATTGAGCGTATTAACAACGATGCATAGAGAACTGATTTCTCTATAATGCCAGGTACAAAATTAGGAATCAAATGTTTGCAGTCATAAACTATTTTGACTGAGATTGTGTTGCGCCATTTTCTTCCATTTCCAACAAAATATCTTAGTAAAAATGCTTTTCCACCTTGTTGGTTATCAAGTCTAAACACAATAGACTTATTGTTCGAGGTGAACTGGTTAGTTGTGCTCTTGCAAAGATTGTCCCAAGAATTTCTGAACCGATGAGAAATACGCTATGTCAACCATCACAATAGCTGACGTTCCTATTGTAATTAGAAATATAGGACTAAGCCTAAACTTATACCGGTATTTTTCAATATTTAATCACATTTGTTTTTATGTCTTTTTTTTTTAATGATTAATCGCTATGCTCTAATTAGGCTCAATTTGTAACAATAAAATACATAGTGCAAATTAGATATTTACATTACAATTCATATCTGTCGCAAAATGCAGTAATAAACTAGAAACGAAATTATTAAATTTTGTTTTTGGAGGGGGGGGGGTGTCGCCAAAGCACGATTAACTGTAAAAAGGGGTCGCGGCCTAAAAAAGTTTGGGAACCACTGGTTTAGACCATGCTTTACCACCCCTACTAATATATATATATATATATATATATACATAATATACTTTACATAATAATATTTGTCTAACAATTCCTTCATGATAGATTAATATTCGCACAGACTGTCTACTACGTAGGCTACGTTATTTCTATCTGGTTTCTATATTATTCCAACAAAACATTTTCCGTTTATTTAAAATAAATTAATTCGCGATGAATCCAGACTTTAACTCTCATTGACTACGAGAAGTGACGATGTCTTTTTGTGCCCTAAGCGCCGACAACGCTGCCGACCCTCTCCTGAACTGATGGAGGTTCATCCCCATCCTTTACGAAGATTTAACTTCCTTTGAAGACCCAGAGACAAGTGCAATGCCACGCCAACTGGGGATGCGGTGGGTTGAATCAAAGACTATAATGTTAGGTTACAGTGCATACATAGTTTAAAACAACCTCTTATTAATCCCTTGACAGAGTTTATCTTTTAAAATACTTTAATTGTCGTGACACGACTGTTTATTTTTCTTCGTTGACTAAAATCTAATTAGGCTATAAACGCCTCACTCTTGAGACCAGTGTAAACCAGTTTAGGAACAGACGCAAAAGCGGAGGAATATGCAATTAGCCTCCGGCACTACTTCGCGCCCTTTTGAGGTACTATATAAGTTAGTCACGCAGAATATTCTCGCTCCTTACCGCTTAGGCACCTCTGACAGAGGACACTACGCCTTGTACACCTATTATCGCCATGTGCATTCTTTTCACTAACATCGTTTGATTTGCAAGTTATAATAAAGTTTCTTCATTTATTAAACAGTCAAGGAGTTGGTTTTTGAATTAATATTGTCATGTATATTGTTTTTCCAAGAATTGGAACACGCAATGTTTATTCTTCTCTCTCTCTCTTTTCTCACTACACACAATATTAGGACGTTTAGTAGGAAAACGAAAGATTCTAGGTAATGTTGGGATTCTGTGTTGATCTCAAATTCTCAGGGTCTGGGAACGACTCATTATTTAAATGGGGGAAGTTCCTATCGTTTTTGTTATGAGTTTAGTAATGATACCATGATTTTCACCCCTACTGGTAATGGGTCTGTCCCTTGCACCACTCGGATAGTATTTAATGATTTGTTTTGTCTAAAAGACAGAGAGTTTCAAAAGATGTTCCTTTGAGAACGTTTGTGTTTGCACTATTTTATTCTAACTGTACATAATAGATATATTGTATATATTGAACATATCCCCTGAAATAAACTATCAACAACAGTTACACTGAAGCTTCCTTGTCAAGTTACTATTCCATTGTGTTGTATACATTACTATAAGATTTATCTACTACTCTAATGCCCAAGAAAGGAAATGTTGGAATACAAATACTGAGTTTGTGCCCAGGACTATAAGAAGAGTTCGTGTAATACTGAGACATAAATACTAATAATTAAAGTCTCCCCTAGGACTAACGAGAATTATCAGCAAGATCTACACAGCTCTGGCCACAAGGGGATTGTGGACGTAACAATATTATTATTGAGAACTTTTGAATGGTATCAGGACAGGTTAATCAAACTTGGAAAACTGCTGCAGACTGTTTATCACTCTCAGAACGAAGTGAGTTCCCGCTGGCCTAAAAAATCAAACCCTAGTCAACCGCCAAAAGAATTGGAGTGAAAGCTACAATTTAACACGTGGTCTCGGTCCGGCAAATAGTTTATCAGCATTACAAGAGGTCTAACGTCTAGAAGTATATTATATTCAAATACTCAAGGTAATATTGTTTTATAATTTTTTCAAGTAGCAAGATTATTATTGGAAAAATCAAGGCGACACGTCACAACAATCTAACGAGTCTGCCGCGCACATTTTTAACAAGCACTTCAATAATGAATCATTGTTAATACTGAGGAATCGCCACGGAGAAGTTTATTGTTTGTTAAGAAGGAGATACTCTATTTACTATACAGACTATACATAAAGCTAAATGTCGAGCTAAATATTTTTACACAAGTTGCTTTACACAACTACGAGATTAATTTTTCAAGATTCAGTTTTACAACTCATCATTGCTACAATCGAATATTCAGCTGGAAGATTGTATTTACATGTTGCATCAGAGTCTATTTTATTTACAAGTTATCGTTCTGCAATCACGAGAAGAATTTCATCATACTATCGTTACAAGGTTTCTCAGCATTCGTACTCAAGTAAATTCCTGAAATAATTTTAACTCATACTATTGTCTAATAATTTAGGACTGTGTTGAGTAGTGAATTTGGACATTCTAACACACGTACGTTGGCTCTTAATTTCTTTTTAAGTAACATTTCTAATTGATCAAGCACAATGGATATGATGTTTACTACTGATGAGTTAGATAGGCTAACGCTGACTCAACTCAAAGAATTGGCTCATGGCCTAGAGATAACTGTTACGCAGGTTACTCCTACTCGTACTAAATTACAACAGCAGATCAGGGAGTGCCTAGCAGATAACAACCAACTAATAGTGGATGATGTTGAAACTGATCAGATATTGAGCGAGAATGACACTGAGAATGTACGTGTAGATGAAGATAATGATCAAGCATTGCAACTGAATGAGCAATTAAGATTACAAATAGAACTAGCAAAAATTGAGGCTGCTAAGCAAGAAAGAATACAATTAGCTGCTCAGCAAGAAAGAATAGCTGCTCAGCAAGAAAGAATACAATTAGCTGCTCAGCAAAAAAGAAATAGAATTGGCTAAAATTGAATTATCTAGAACGGAAATGCAACAAAGAGAAAGAATCGAAATGGCTAGAATGGAACTTGAGGGCAGAACACTTAATGCTCGCCCGCCAAATAAAGAAATCTCAAACATTGAGCTGGCCAAGTATTTACAATATGTTCCAAAATTTTCTACCCTCGACCCTGAAGATTTTTTTTTATTGCTGGAGAAAAATGCTAAAGACTATGAATTTCTAAAGGATAAAATGGCATTAATTCTTAGATCTGCATTAACTGAAGGCAAGGAAAAGGACGTTGTTTTGGCACTGAGTGAACAAGAAAGCAATGACTATGAGTGTATTAAACAAAAGGTCTTACGTGTTTATGAAGGTAGACCGGAAAAATACCGAAGAGAGTTTAGAGAACTAAGAAAATGTAGTCAACAGACCTATGCAGATTTTCTTAGGCAAAAGGAAAAATATCTGGACAGGTGGCTACGCTCCAGGAGAGTAAATAACAACTATGAAGAATTTAAAGAGGTTATTTTGTTTGAAGAGTTCCTAAACTGCGTAAGAACTGATATTAAGCTGCACATTGCAGACAGGGAGGTGGCTAAAGCTACGGAAGCAGCCAGATTGGCAGATGACTTTGTACTTTTACATCCATATCCTACAAGAGATCTCCGAGAAAACTCACAACAAACACAACAATCTAGAAATAAACCAGAGCAATTCCATAACCAGAAATTTAACTCTGACAGGCGAAATAAAACGGACAACTCCAATAACTTTAGGACTGTAAACAATGCAAATGATAGAAATGTGAAACCTATGAAACTTTTATGTGCCCACTGCAAGAAAGAGGGACATACTAAACAGAACTGTTTTGTACTGAATGGGAAGCCAGCAAAACCAAAACAGGTATTTGCAGCTACTTGTGTTACTCTAAGTAGAGAGGACATATTTACACCCAAACCAGTACGTAAAACAAATGGCAATAGGAAGGCAAAAAGCGGAATACAAAATTTAAGAGGAAATAACGAAACCTCTAACATCAAGCTAAAAGCTAATTGTGTGACAATGAAAGATGGGTCTATTCCAATCTGCAAAGCCAAACAGAAGGAAGATCATATGAAAAGTAGTCACGTAGTGAGAGAGAGTTCTCCTCACACATGTGCTGATGGGTCACGCAAGCCCAAGCGACGCACGAGAGCAAACCACACAAGAGACAAGAGATCCAGTGGTGAAGCCAAAGAAAAGGTCGAGTTAGTGCATAATACTGTACAATGTAAAAATGAGAATGATTGTAAAATTACATCAACTATATTTACAAACTCTAACCTAAGTCCACAGAAAAACAAGCTAGCTGATGGAAGTTCGAAGATAAAGGCAGAACAGACCAGTAAAAGTCCACCAGAGAACAACACTCTGAGAGAATTCAGACCGTTCATCCATGAAGGCTATGTATCCATGCCAGGAGATGGAAGCTGTCGGAGTAAAGTTCTAATGTTGAGAGACACGGGTGCATCCCAGTCGCTTCTTCTAGAAGGTATATTACCACTTTCCAGTGATTCATTCACAGGTAGAAAGGTACTCCTGAGAGGTATGGAGATGGGCGAGACAAGCGTGCCACTACACACAATACAGCTAGAAACGGAACTGATATCTGGTACTGTGGTTGTCGGAGTACAGCCAGCCCTTCCAATTGACGGTATAGCACTCCTCATTGGAAATGACCTAGCTGGAGGTAAGGTGATATTGAATAGCATAAAGAAAGATTCAGTCTTATCATCCTTAGGCTCAGCAAAGGTACAAGACCCCAATTCGTCCATTGACATCGGTGTGGGCAAAATTAACACTGCACACCCCACTTGTGCCGTCACTAGGGGCATGAAACAAAGAAAGCAGCAGAAGAAAGCAGAGTCCAGAGAAGCCCAAGCGGAACAGAACTCCAGCTTGCGAGAGTCAGATATTGGCACGACTCAGTTCGCCAACCTACTCCACGGCACCACCTCTGTGACCAATATCAACATGTCTTCTAGACATCAACTCATCCAGGTACAAAAAGACGACGTGAACATTGCCAGGCTTCGTGAGCAAGCTGTCACCGAACCTGAGGCAGAGAAATTAGCAGTGTGCTACTACCTAAAAGAGGGCCTGCTAATGCGTAAATGGACACCAAGCGACGACCAGATTAACGAAGGTTGGTCCGAAACACACCAAATCATCGTTCCAAAACGTTATCGAAATGATATCCTGCGTATTGCTCATGATTTGCCTTATGCTGGACACATGGGAGTCTCAAATACCTATCGTCGGGTTCTCCCCTACTTTTTCTGGCCAGGATTACATAAAGACATCGTGACATACTGCAGAAGCTGTCATTTTTGTCAGCTGATAGGCATGCCTAATCAGAAGATACCAGTAGCTCCATTACACCCTATACCCGCATTCGGGGAACCCTTCAGTAAAATCCTAATTGACTGTGTTGGTCCACTACCGAAAACCAGATCAGGACACCAGTACCTACTGACCATAATGTGTGCCTCCACAAGATTCCCTGAAGCAATTCCTCTACGGAACATCACCGCGAGAAAGGTCACTGACGCACTCGTCGAGTTCTTTACAAGATACGGGCTACCTCGGTCTATTCAGTCCGACTAGGGAACGAACTTCGCGTCGAAACTGTTTGAGCAAATTATCAGTAATCTTGGTGTTGAGCATTGAAAAGCAACCGCCTACCACCCAGAGTCCCAAGGCGCTCTCGAAAGGTTCCACCAAAACGCTAAAAACAATGCTGCGTACGTACTGCACAGCGAATGAGAAAGACTGGAATACCGGTGTGCCTCTTTTGTTATTCGCTGCACGGGAAGCCGTACAGGATTCACTGGGCTTTGATGCATTTGAACTCATATTCGGACACACGGTAAGGGGTTCACTCAAAATGTTGCAGGAATCTTTGTTAAAGCAAAATGAGCAAACTGACCTGCTCACCTATGTCTTAAAATGTAAGAATAGATTATATGATGCCTATGAGGTATCAAAAAGGCATTTACAAAAGGCACAGAGCCAAATGAAAACCTGGAATGATAGGAAATCTAGTGACAGAGTTTTTCAACCAGGGGAAAAAGTTTTGGTTTTCTTACCTATTCCCGGTCAACCCCTTTGTGCTAAATTCACTGGTCCATATGTCATAGACTCGAGAATTGGGGAGGTAAACTATCTGATTAGAACACCTGACCGCCGGAAACCCAAGCGATTGGTACATGTAAACATGTTGAAACAGTACCATAGTAGAGAAAATGAAAAGCAAAAATGCACTGAAATTTCACCCATGGCGCCGGTGATACAAAAGACGGGAGAAAAACCCGCGTTGAACGAAGAATTCGCCGAGAGTAAGTTAAGGAACAGTAACACTCTACGGGACTTTGCGAGTAAAGTAGATCACTTGTCAGTTGATCAAGCTAATGAAATACGCGCTTTACTAAATTACTTCTCTACTCTCTTAAGTAATGTACCACGCAGGACACACTTATTCAAGCACGACATTAATGTAGGTTCTGAAAAGGCAATAAGGCAACATCCATATCGAGTAAACCCGCAGCAACTAAAGGTAAATCGTGAGGAGGTAAAGTTTATGCTAGACAATCACATGATCGAACATAGCGACAGCGAATGGGCGTCCCCTGTTCTGTTAGTTCCCAAAGCAGACGGTACCCTCCGTTTCTGCACGGACTATAGAAAGTTAAATTCCATTGTCAGATCAGACTCGTACCCAATAACGCGTATAGATGATTTGTTCGACAGGGTGGGTAACTCAAACTTTGTCACTAAAATTGATCTGTTATTCGCATATTTCCAGATTCCTTTAACTGCCAGGGCACAGGATATCTCATCTTTTATAACACCCGATGACCTATACAAATATAAGGTTATGCCATTCGGCTTGAAGACTGCTCCAGCAGCTTTCCAGAAGTTGATTAATACTATTACTAGGGAGGTCAAGGACTGCGACGCATATCTAGATGACATCATAGTATATAGTAGGGATTTTGTTAGCCACATTGCACAGTTGAGAGAACTTTTTACAAGGCTAGATAATGCGAACCTAACCATTAATCTTGCAAAATGTCAGTTTGGCCATGCTACCATTGAGTTTTTGGGTCATATAGTGGGAGGAGGGCAGGTGAAGCCTATTGACGCAAAGGTTAAGGCTATCCTGGAGGTACCGATACCCCAGAACCAGAAACAGATTAGGAGGTTTTTAGGAATGGCAGGGTTCTATAGGAAGTTCTGTGAAAACTTTTCGGTAATCGCGGCTCCGCTAACTGAACTTCTTAAAAAGAACACAAAATATGTGTGGTCCGAACAGTGTAATTCGGCATTTGAGGCACTAAAAACTGTCTTGGCTAGCGCACCGGTGACCCTGACTTTAATAAGCAATTCCGAATATACGTAGACGCGTGTGACACAGGTATGGGATCTGTTATCTGTCAGATAGGTGAAGATAATTTAGAACACCCCATCTGTTATCTGTCAGATAGGTGAAGATAATTTAGAACACCCCATCTATTATCACTCACAGAAATTTAATAAGCATGAACGGGTCTATAGTACGGTTGAAAAGGAACTTCTAGGAATTTTGATCTCATTAAAACACTTTGACTTTTACTTGAATGAGTCCAGTTTTCCCATAATAGTCAATACTGATCATAACCCACTAACTTTCCTGGCCAGGGTTAAGCAGAACCAACGACTGCTTAGGTGGCAATTATTCTTACAGTCATACAATTTGACAATCCAACACGTAAGGGGGGGATGAAAATGTTCTTGCCGACACCCTCAGCCGACTGTGGATGCCTTCTTGATATGATTTTTATTCTATTTTGCATGTTGTATTAAAAAGAAAATATATCTTTAAAAAAATTGTGTTTTTCCCCAAAACCCCATGTATATAATACAATTTATTGAGATGTACTTTTATACACTGCACAATTATACTTTGCTAATGTACAAGAGAAAAGTATCATAACAGTTTGCAACACAAAAACTAACACGCATTAATTCAATGAGTAATGTACATTTTTAATTGCATTTGATGATTAGTTTTATGATTTTTTCCCTTATGGCGTTTTATATGTTTGTCTGTATTGTCTGTACTTATGACAACTGACAACTATGACTACTGTGAGGTGTTTTCTTTCGGTAAGTGATAAAAAAAAAACATGGTGAGTTAATCAACAATACTAAAACTTGATAGGTTAATATTTTGTTTGGTAAAAACTAAAAAAAAAAGGTCAACGTTTACACAATGGCTCTTATACTAATATAAATAGTAAAGAAACGTCTTGCACTAAAAAGGTTCAATGTATACACTTACAAATTAAAAAGAGGTAACTCGTACTAAAAAAAAGTTCAATGCCTACACATCTTTAGGAAAATAATAGAGCATCCTTGAACTTAAAAACCTTTAAATCAAAAGAACTTAACATTTTAACATAAAATTTTAAAAAGAGAGTGATAATGGTAATGTGCTTGAGGACTAATATCTAACAAACCTGGTTAGAACTCTAAAGTTGAACTTTAAACGGGTAGCTTAAGGTTTAAATTGGTTGCACTTACTAAAATAAATGAGAAATACTCTTTTCTTGTAAAAAGGTAATTAAGAATTAAGTCAAATGTTTTCTATTAAAGAGATAAATGCTATGACTAAACTTTTAAATAAGAGTTAAACATTGAATTAAAAATCTTGTAAGCAATGGAAAGACTTAATAACTGAATAACTGGATTTAAAACATGAAATGAAAGCTAAGATTTAGTTACAGAGGTAAATACTCTGGAAGCATCAACTCAAAGGTTATATTTTTAAGAAATTATACTCTTAAAATGTAAAAGTTAAGTTGAAATAACATTTAACTAAACTACGGTCACTGTGGTTTTTTCTTGAAAAATTTAAGGTTAAATGAGCTGTATATTTTTTTAACTAGAGTTGTTGAATAAATGTCTCTACGGACACTGGTATTTTACTATTTTAGGGATAACTAATTCCGTTGTAAATAAAAACACTAAACTTGTACTATAAAGAGCGAATAGCTAACGTCTTGCTTGGTTAAAAATAACTATTAATGTTAAATAAATGATTATTGACGTAAACTGATTCATACGGTATTAATATTACGGTTAAATTCATTTTTAATGATCAATAAATCTATAGGTTAAAATAATACTTTAATATTAGAGATAAACTCTCACACTACATCATTCATTCTTTAAAATTATCTATAAATAAGATAGATAAGATAAAAAGAACTAAGAACTAAAATATTATTAAAGTATTTGGAATATTATTAAAATATTTGGTTGTCATTAAGATTATTAAAACCTGAGTAACCTCATGTAGGTAAAGTTAATACTTAGGCTGGGTAAGAATCTATGACTAGTTATTATCTGATATCTGTAGCAAAGGATTACTAAATAACATGGTTGTTAAGGAATAGATCAATGGTAAAACAAACTATAAGGAAACACGTTTGAACTTAGGTAGTAACTAAGGTCGATATAAGTAACTTATGGATAAGGTAACATACAACATCCTAGTTAACAACACATCAGTATATACTCGTTATACAAAAGAAGACATCACTCTTTCGTGGACTGACGTATATGTGTTCTTGTTCTTGATTGTTTTTACTTTATTGTGTGCATAATGACTTACTTTGTTCCTTGTTGTTATATAAATACTTGTATTGTTTGTGCCTAATGTGCACTAATTTTTTATTGTTAAATGTGCCTAATATTACAAGGCAATTTATTCACCATAATAAATTATGGATGAGACCTTCTATTTATATCACACAAGTATAATTATAATTTATAATGTTATTACGGCTAGAGCCCCCATTCAATTTATGAAAATGATAGTTATAGTATTGTTATTGTTAGTGTGAGTATCCTTGTATTAGTGAAGATCTTATTATATCATTCTGAAGTTTATTTGTAGTTGTCTAGAGTATTCCTGGTTCTTATAATCCCCTGGTAATTCACATAGCGTAGTTTTAGAGTTTTCAGTTGATTTACTTCATGTATAATTATTTGTGTGGCTCATATTATACAGCAAGAACCTCGATGTTGAGTGGTAGTGTAGATTATTAATATAGTTGAATAAATATTACACATACACACATGTAGATAACTTTGATATATTGACGTTAACCAAGTTGTGTAGAAAGCAACGATAAATTTGGTTTAATTTACAACATCAATCCAGTAGGAATCCAAATAATATTATATACACAATCAAGAAATACACATATTCCAATTAGTAATGAATATCCTCAATGAACATATAGCATTGTAGTTAATAGTAGAATAATAAATTTTTCATAATACAACTCAAATAGAAACGATCCTCAGAGACTCAGAATCTTAGATGTTATCTGATCGAATGTACGCCAAGAACTGACCAAAAGTGTCGAATCGCGTAGAAATATGTTATGGGTCAATCGTTGGAAAATCCCGCCAGCCTAGTGACACGAGAATTTTAATCAAGCCTGCGTGCTGACTGCGTGATCAGATTGTTTTTTTATTAAGAACAAGCAATAATGCTCTAACAAAATAAGGAGAGACCGGACGGCCTTGACACGCTGTAGGTGCATGCACAGTTCATGTTTTTATCGAGGTTAATAAAAAACAATAATGCTCAAATTAGGTTAGGAAAAACCCGGGGAAAACCTTGAGCTGAGAAATATTTTATAACGTTTAAACGCAATTCGCTTAAATGATTTAGTTGGTTTATTAACATTACAATGTAGGGAATTTACGTTTCGTAACAGTCGCCCATACCAAAAGGAAAAGAACATTGCATACTAAACAATAGAAGTGTGCAATTTCTTTTAGAACCGCCTGCACTTAACTTTAGTTCTAAACAATATACAAAAAAAAACTGACTCCACCTGGGTAGTCCGTTAAATAAGACAAGTAAGGGAAATAATTTATTCTATTAAACCCTCATCATATAGGATCTCAAGTTATCCTTAGACCATAACACATGTTCGCGTTATTAAAAAAATTACTCTCTGAGATATCATTCCTTATAAACATCATCATCTTATTTATAAGGTAAAAATCAATATAACTAATGTTATCATATTAAACAATTCAATCATTAATTAATTCAACTTAAATGAAATTAATAATTAAATAAACTTAAGATTAAGAATTTAATCTTAAGTGTGTAAGCATGTGAAGTGTATGCACATTACTCTATTTTGGTTTTTACATAATCACAACTATAGTTTGATTGTTTCAAAATAAGGATGTACATTTCTGTTCATTCATTATCTTACTAATAAAGATAATTACGTTCATAAATCCATAATATCTATAAGTAACTTATTAGGTTCTTTTTTTTTTTCTACAACAATAATAATATTTGTTTTAGCAAATGGAAATATTCATGGCATGAAATAAGGCATAAGATATTGCATAAAATAATTACAACATATTCATATATTCATGCATTTATATTTTAAATGATCCAATTCTCTTAGTTAGGATTATCAGAATATATACATGAAGTTACCCCTTTATACATTTGTTACATACGCGATAGGGTGTCCGCGACGATGTTATCTTTTCCAGATAAGTGAGTTATTTTTAAGTTGTAAGCTTGAATAAACAAACTCCATCTTAGAATGCGCTGATTTTGTTTGATGCGGGAAAGAAATACTAGTGGATTGTGATCAGTGAATATCTCGATTGGGAACTGAGAACCATTTACATAGTAATTGAAATGTTTCAATCTTGGATAAGTCCTAGTAATTCCTGCTCTATTGTGCTCTAATTTACCTCATGTGGGTTAAATTTTTTTGAACAAAAGCTAATGGGATGTTCAAGTGAATCATCTCCTATTTGTGAGATTACCGCGCCCATTCCTGTATTACACGAGTCTACCGTTATTCTGAAAGGTTTAGTATAATCAGGTGAGACTAATATTGCTGCCTTGGTCAGTATGTCTTTTATATCATTAAAGGCTTGGTCACATTCCTGAGTCCACTTAAATTGAATTTTCTTTCTTAAGAGATTTGTCAAAGGGCAAGTGATAATAGAAAAGTTTTTACAAAACTTCCTGTAGTACCCGGCCATAGCCAGAAATCCTCGAAGTTGTTTCTGCGTTTTAGGGACAGGGAATTCCTGTATAGCTTTGACTTTGGCATTAACTGGTTTTACTTTGCCATTACCCACTACATGACCTAAATATTCAATTTCTGCATGGCAAAATTGACTTTTAACTAGGTTTATAGTAAGATTAGCCTTTTTTAGTTTTTGGAATAATAGTTTCAACTGATCTAGATGATCATTAAAGTTATTACTGAACACTACGATATCGTCCAGATATGCATGGCATTGTGGAATATCATGGATAATAGTGTTTATTAGTTTTTGAAAACTAGCTGGAGCATTGACCATTCCGAATGGCATTACTTTAAACTTATATAATCCATCAGGAGTAACAAAAGTTGATACCTCCTGAGCCCTATCTGTCAATGGGATTTGGAAATAAGCTGTTAGTAAGTCAATCTTAGTTACATAATTTGCAGTGCTTACTCTATCGATTAGATCATCTATCCGTGGTATGGGATACGAATCTGTTTTTGTCACTTGGTTTAATTTCCTATAGTCTACACAAAAGCGTAGTGAACCATCAGATTTGGGAACCAACACACATGGGGATGACCAATCACTGTTACTGTGAGTAATTATATCATTGCTCAGCATATAATCAATTTCTTTACGGATGTGTTCAAATTGTTTGGGATTAACCCTATACGGATGTTGTTTGACAGGTTTAACATTATCATCTTTTAAAACTACATCATGGGTAACCAAAGTTGTTTTGTTAGGAACATCACTAAACAAATTTACATGATCATAGATTAAACCCTTGATAGAAGTCTGTTCACCTGAGTCTAGATGTGCCAGTTTATCATTGAGGTTTTTAAGTGCTTCAGTGTTTTGAAGTTTACTTTCTATGATTGTCTTTTTAAATTTAGGCGGGGGTGTTTCAATAGCACTCACTGGCCTAATGTCAGTTTGTTCTTCCCTAACAACATAAGGTTTTAGCATGTTTATATGGCACAGTCTCTGTGTTTTCCTTCTATCAGGGGTTTTTACAAGGTATGTTACATCACTGATTTTATCTAAAACCTGATATGGTCCTGTATATTTTGCACTCAGGGGTTGTCCAGACAATTGGGTCAACATGAGGACTTTATCACCAGGATGGAAACATCGGGATCTGGCCTTGACATCATAGTACCCTTTTATTCTTTTCTGAGCCTGCAAAAGATTATCTTTAACATGATTAAAAGCATGATAGATTCTATTGCTAAATTGTTCCACATAAGCTACAAGTCCAGTCTCTTCATCAGAATTTAACAAGGTTTCCTGCAACAGTTTTAGAGGTCCTCGAACTGAAAGTCCAAACACTAACTCGAACGGACTGAATCCAAGAGATTCCTGCACAGTTTCTCTAGTCGCGAAAAGAGCGAATGGAATACCGCGATCCCAGTCTTCAGTGTTCTCAAAACAGTATGTGCGGAGCATGGTTTTCAGAGTCTGATGATATCTTTCTAGGGCACCTTGGCTTTGCGGATGGTACGCAGTTGAAGTTGCATGTTGGATGCCTAGTTTCTTTAAGACCTGGTTAAACAGCTTTGATGTAAAGTTAGATCCTTGGTCTGACTGTATAGTCTTTGGAAGACCGTATCTTGAACAAAATGCAATCAGTGCGTCAGATATCTTATCTGCGTTAATGGTGCGTAGCGGAATAGCTTCAGGATATCTCGTGGCAGTGCACATTATAGTGAATAAGTACTGGTGTCCTGTCTTTGTTTTAGGCAAAGGACCTACACAGTCTATTAGCAAGTGGCTAAATGGTTCTGCAAAGGCAGGTATTGGCTTTAGAGGTGCTACCGGTATAGTCTGGTTAGGTTTACCAACTAGCTGGCATGTATTGCATGACTTTCAGTATTTTGTGACGTCACGATGTAGTCCAGGCCAATAGAAGTACGGAAGAATTCGACGGTAAGTCTTGTTCACTCCTAGATGACCAGCATATGGTGTGTCATGAGCCATGTGTAAGATGTCATTGCGATATATGGCTGGTACCACAATCTGACTTCCTTCTCTGCAATTGTCATTATCACATTTCACATCTCTCCATTTTTGCATTAATATTCCCTCCTTCAGAAAAAATCCATTTCCTTTAGTTTCTGCCTCCTGTTCAGTTATCACCTTTTTCTTCAGGTGTTTAATTCCTGAATCTCTATTCTGTTCTAATAGGAGTAATTGTCGAGGTGACAAATTACTTTCAGTAGTCTTGACTGAGGGACCACTCAAGATGTCAGCCAGGAAAGTTGCCTGTAGGTCAATTTCTGGTTCTATTTTTGACTTTGACATGGTTTCGACAGACTTTTGTTGTTGGGCCATACCTCTCGTGACGATGCATATAGGTTTGATAAAGCTCTCACTTTTATTGAGGTATTGTTTTTTCTTGGATATGGAATGCACCACATCTCCAGCAATATCATTTCCCAGTATTAAAGAAACGCCTTTAAACGGAAGTGATTTGTATACACCCACAACTACATTTCCAGTGAAGTACGCACTCTTCAGCTGTATTTGATGCAAAGGAACTTGTACATTTTTCCTTGATACACCTTGAATAGTAAGATCCTGTCCTGTATATGTCGATTGTGACGTAGGAACAGTATTCTCTAAAAGTAGTGAAACCTCAGCCCCTGTATCACGGAGTATTCTGATGTTCTTTTCACTAGTGACACCATTTATTATGGATGACACGGTACCTTCTTCAATGAATGGTAAACAATTGCTTGGTATCTCAGTATCGATGAGATCTGTATCCAAGTTATTTTTGTAAGAGGTATGTTTAGTACTCATGGTGGTTCTATCTGATATAGACTCCTTGGAGCTCAGATTAGAATTAGAATTATTGAAAACCATTGTCTCTATTTCAGGAACTATTTCTGGTTTCAAGTTTCCTAGATACGTGTGTTTTGTCAGGTTATCTGCATTAGCACTAGGTATCTCTGTTTGTGTTCTAATATCCTTCTTTACATTTTCATGAGTTCTTTGTTTTGGCATTGCTACATACGATAAGACAACATTCTTTTTATTCGGGTTCCCATTCAATATCCAGCACTTTTCCTTAGTATGTCCAATTCGTTTACAATGGCTACAGGTTGGCTTGGAATTTGTTGGACCTTCATTGCTCTGCTGATGTCTCTTTGATTGATAGGATTCATTTGGATTTATGGTTTTCTTTTCTACCTTCATATCTCGATTCTGGAATTTTGATTTATCAACTGTTGTAAATTTATTGCTGGAATGGATAATAACATATTCGTCTGCCATTACTGCTGCTGTTTCTACTTGTTCTACACCTTTGTCTGCTAAATGTATTCTTACATCACCTCTGATGTTATTGTTAAAGTCTTCCATTAGCATAAGATTAGCTAATTTATCAAAGTCTTTGTTTACACCTTTGGATCGAATCCATCTTTCAAAATATTTCTTTTTCTGTCTTAGAAAATCAACATGGGATTGTTCCTGTTCTTTCTTAGACTCACGAAACACTTTTCTATATTTTTCAGGTGTTAATGCATAACTTAGCAGTACTCTATTCTTGATCAGTTCATAATCATACAATTCCTCTTCAGTAAGACTTAATACAACATCAAGTGCCTTTCCTTTGTTCAGAGCTGAGCGTAGGAGTATAGCTTTCTTGCCCTCGGGAAATTGATAGTCTCTAGCGTTTCTCTCGAAAATCATGAAGAACTCTTCCACCGAATTATCTTCAAAAACTGGAATATGTTTCTTAAACTTATACAGTTCTGCATCTGCTTCAGAGCTTGCATTCGAATGATTTGACGTACGAGACCTTGCTAGCTCAATTCTTTCTTGGCTTGCTATTTTCTCTCTTGCTATTTCTAACTCAATTCTCTTGTTTTCTCTATCCATCTCAATTCTCTTGTTTTCTCTTTCTCTTTCCATCTCAATTCTCTTGTTTTCTCTTTCCATCTCCAATTCCATCTTTCTTAACTCAAGTTTAAATTTCAATTCTTCACTTAATTCACCAGTTGTATGCTTCACTCTTTGTGTTATAGGAAAAAGTAATTCATCATCTGATTCATCATTAATGTTATCATTAGCAGTAGTTTCTTCAATAATTAGTGTACCTTGTTTTCTTAAACACTCAGTTACCTCTTGAAGTAATTTAGTTTTTGATGGCCTAGTTTCTGTGATAGAAATGCCCAATGATTTAGCCAATTCTTTTAATTGTATCATTGACATTTTATTAAGCTGTTCTGAGGTTAGATCAAATATCTCTGGATCCAATGTAAGATTATTTGTGGCTTCCATTTTATATTATTAAAAGTTACTGTAAATCTTGTTAATAATACAATAAAAGTGTCCAACTTACTTTCTGTCCTTTGAATAATTCACTACACCACACAGTTCAGATTTGTCACAACAAGGTCATAAAAATAATACTTTCTTAGAGTTACTTTGTTCGATAAGGTAATACACCAGATAATTTTCCAGGCTGAATAGTTAAGTTTTCCGATTCTCAATAGCAATGTTCAATTCAATCACAATCTTTAGTATATTGTATATTGTTCATATTTTCCAACACAATCCATCCAAGTTACGAGTATGTATTACGGCAGTTGTAAATAGTTTGTGTAAATAGTATAACGATTCTTGAAGTTGAAGTAAATCCTCTAAACGTTTGTTAGTAAATCACTGACGAGCAAAACCCATTTTATTACAAGGCAATTTATTCACCATAATAAATTATGGATGAGACCTTCTATTTATATCACACAAGTATAATTATAATTTATAATGTTATTACGGCTAGAGCCCCCATTCAATTTATGAAAATGATAGTTATAGTATTGCTATTGTTAGTGTGAGTATCCTTGTATTAGTGAAGATCTTATTATATCATTCTGAAGTTTATTTGTAGTTGTCTAGAGTATTCCTGGTTCTTATAATCCCCTGGTAATTCACATAGCGTAGTTTTAGAGTTTTCAGTTGATTTACTTCATGTATAATTATTTGCGTGGCTCATATTATACAGCAAGAACCTCGATGTTGAGTGGTAGTGTAGATTATTAATATAGTTGAATAAATATTACACATACACACATGTAGATAACTTTGATATATTGACGTTAACCAAGTTGTGTAGAAAGCAACGATAAATTTGGTTTAATTTACAACATCAATCCAGTAGGAATCCAAATAATATTATATACACAATCAAGAAATACACATATTCCAATTAGTAATGAATATCCTCAATGAACATATAGCATTGTAGTTAATAGTAGAATAATAAATTGTTCATAATACAACTCAAATAGAAACGATCCTCAGAGACTCAGAATCTTAGATGTTATCTGATCGAATGTACGCCAAGAACTGACCAAAAGTGTCGAATCGCGTAGAAATATGTTATGGGTCAATCGTTGGAAAATCCCGCCAGCCTAGTGACACGAGAATTTTAATCAAGCCTGCGTGCTGACTGCGTGATCAGATTGTTTTTTTTATTAAGAACAAGCAATAATGCTCTAACAAAATAAGGAGAAACCGGACGGCCTTGACACGCTGTAGGTGCATGCACAGTTCATGTTTTTATCGAGGTTAATAAAAAACAATAATGCTCAAATTAGGTTAGGAAAAACCCGGGGAAAACCTTGAGCTGAGAAATATTTTATAACGTTTAAACGCAATTCGCTTAAATGATTTAGTTGGTTTATTAACATTACAATGTAGGGAATTTACGTTTCGTAACACTAATGAGCACCTATTTTGTTCCTTATAAACAATTGTACTGTTCGTGCCTAATGAGCACTAATTTTTATTCTTAAATGTGCCTAATGCGCACTTAAAAATCTATTACTTAAACTGTTTTTTTGGACATCTATACTGACAGTCGTACTATTATTGTTAGGAAACGTGATGGCTAAAAGAAAATTCCCCATCACAGATGACACATTTTCTTTTCTTTTTGTGGAAGGGAGGTGTTAGGTTACAGTGCATTCATAGTTTAAAACACCCTCTTATTAATCCCTCGACAGAGTTTATATTTTAAAATACTTTAATTGTCGGGACACGACTGTTTATTTTTCTTCGTTGACTAAAATCTAATTAGGCTATAAACGCCTCACTCTTGAGACCAGTGTAAACCAGTTTAGGAACAGACGCAAAAGCGGAGGAATATGCAATTAGCCTCCGGCACTACTTCGCGCCCTTTTGAGGTACTATATAAGTTAGTCACGCAGAATATTCTCGCTCCTTACCGCTTAGGCACCTCTGACAGAGGACACTACGCCTTGTACACCTATTATCGCCATGTGCATTCTTTTCACTAACATCGTTTGATTTGCAAGTTATAATAAAGTTTCTTCATTTATTAAACAGTCAAGGAGTTGGTTTTTGAATTAATATTATTATTGAGAACTTTTGAATGGTATCAGGACAGGTTAACCAAACTTGGAAAACTGCTGCAGACTGTTTATCACTCTCAGAACGAAGTGAGTTTCCGATGGCCTTAAAAATCAAACCCTAGTCAACCGCCAAAAGAATTGGAGTGAAAGCTACAATTTAACAATAATAAGATGGACCGCTTTCTTTAATATTTCTGCTATTGATGACTCGAATGACTTACCGATTACCGTTTGTGATTTACACTTCCGTTTTATTTAATCGCTATGATTTTCTCAATGAAAAATTACATTTAAAATCGAAAGCTGTTTACAGCGGAAACCTTTATGCAGACGTAGGAGACATTTAAGACAGCGTTATTGGCTGAGCACGGAAAAAAATAACATATAATAATTAGAGCAAGCGGTTCATATTATTATAGTCTTTGGTTGAATCCAGCCTTCTCTCCCATTTCACACCATGCACCACACCATCCGCAAATTTACATCGACCGTTAGTTTAAGGCGCGAATTAGGGATACACCATTTAACCCTTTACAACTAGTGAAAAGCTGTGGGCGTATAGCGTACTAGAACAGAGTTCGGCAACCAAACTTGGCACGCAGAGCGATTTTCAATGGCACACATAATACCCACAAAAATGCAATTCAAGTATATTCTGTAAGAAAAAAATAAGGGTGACTGTTGGGCCCTTGGCTTACTGAATGAATTTGAAATCATACATCGGCACGCTATTATTAAAAGGTTGCCTACCCCTGTACTATTCTCTACGTGTCGCATAAATGACGTAACATTATTATGGGTTATAATAGTATAAGTATCTTTTTTCCTCCAAAAAATCGGTCCTTGAGATTTTTAGCCAATAATACATGAGATTATGTAGATGTAGCAGTTATAATGTATTTGTTTAAGTCGAAATTGTTAAATTAATCAATTGGTCTAGACCTATGTAGATGTAGCAATATAATGTATTCGTTTAAGTCGAAATTGTTAAATTATTCAATTGGTCTGGACCAATGTAGACGTAGCATTTATAATGTATTCGTTTAAGTCGAAAGTGTTAAATTAATCAATTGGTCTAGACCATAGGTTCTCAACCTTTTTCGGCTCACCGCCCCCTTTTACATTGTTTTTCCGCTCACCGCCCCCCCCCCCCAACTTAATTTTAGCGGAAACATTTGTTAATTAAAAGGAGATAATTAACCCTTTTCATTTGAGGTAATATTTCTATTTGTTTTTCTTTTATAAAAAAATTACATGGCTTGCATTAATAATATTGAAATGATATGATAGAACTGTAAAAATTATTTGAAAATTGTATAAATATTATACCGGTATGACTAGAGAATTTATATGAATATTTTCAAGCATTTTAATTACTACCCAGTTTGTATAATTACTACGTATCTATACCGCTCAGCTATTGTGGTTACCTCTTTACGAAGGATTCAAACGCATTAAAGGACATCTCGGTAAAACATAAAAAGAGTAATATTATAAGAGTAATATTAGCAGATGTTAAGGCGAAAGTTCGGTGTACCAACCATAAGACGAGACGGCCGCATACCTTATTTGCCACATACTGACCCCCCCTACTTCATCGAAAAGTCACTGCGATTCTTATTTATTGTTCAATAATATGTATGCCTACTGTTGGGAGATATCAGATATTTAGTAGCACTTGCGTTTACATCATATTTCATTCAAAATCTAATCGATTAAATAGCTGAGTTGTTAAAATTATAGCAGGTACGTATGTACCGCCCACTTGCCCTTCATCGCCCCCCAATCGCCCCCGGGAATGTTATCGCCCCCCAATCGCCCCCGGGAATGTTATCGCACCCCTAAAGCTTCTAATCGCCCCCTGGGGGGCGATATCGCCCCCGTTGAGAACCTATGGTCTAGACCAATGTTGATGTAGCACATAGGTTCTCAACGGGGGCGATATCGCCCCCCAGGGGGCGATGAGAAGCTTTAGGGGGGCGATAACATTCCCCGGGGCGATTGGGGGGCGATGAAGGGCAAATGGGCGGTACAAACGTACCTGCTATAACTTCAACACCTCAGCTATTTGAATCGATTAGTTTTTGGATGAAATGTGATGTAAACGCAAGTGCTACTAAATATCTGATATCCCCCAACAGTAGGCATACATATTATTGAACAAATGAGAATCGCAATGACTTTTCGATGAAGTAGGGGGGGGGGGGTCAGTATTTGGCAAATATGGTATGCGGCCGTCTGGTCTAATGGTTGATTCACCGGACTGTCGCCTTAACATCTGCTAATATTACTCTTTTGATCTGTTTGTATTACCGAGAGGTCCTTTAATGCGTTTGAATCCTTCGTAAAGAGGTAACCATAATAGCTGTGCGGTATAGATACGTAGTAATCATACAAAGTGGGTAGTTATTGTAATGCTTTAAAATATTCATTTAAATTCTTTAGTTATACAATATTTATAAAATTTTCAAATATTTTTTTTACAGTTCTATCATATCATTGCAGAGTTATAAATGCAAGCCATTTAGTTTTTTATAAAATAAAAAAAAAAGTGAAATATTACCTCAAATAAAACGAATTAATTACCTCCCTTTAACTAACAAATGTTTCCGCTAAAATTAAGTTTGGGGGGGGGCGGTGAGCGGAAAAAAAATGTAAAAGGGGGCGGTGAGCCGAAAAAGGTTGAGAACCTATGATGTAGCAGTTATAATGTATTCGTTTAAGTCGAAATTGTTAAATTAATCAATTGGTCTGGACCAATGTAGATGTAGCAGTTATAATGTATTCGTTTAAGTCGAAATTGTTAAATTAATCAATTGGTCTGGACCAATGTAGATGTAGCAGTTATAATGTATTCGTTTAAGTCGAAATTGTTAAATTAATCAATTGGTCTGGACCAATGTAGATGTAGCAGTTATAATGTATTCGTTTAAATCGAAATTGTTAAATTAATCAATTGGTCTGGACCATGGGCGCCCGCAGAAAATTTTCTAGGGGGGGGCAAAATATTTTTAGTAATGTTTTAATGTAGTTTTAATTTACTGAGCGTATTTGTATGGTGAACGAACGGACAGAACACTGTAGTAATGAAGGGCATACTGTAGCAACAAATTTTTTATTAGCACAATATATGTAGGCCTATATAATAGACGTAAACCATACAACAAACCTTACTTTAAACAAACAATATTACAACGTAAATTAAAAAAAAAATATTCTTAATTCAAGAACTGGAGTCGTCTGTTATCGCTACAAAACATATCTCCGATTTTGTCCATAAACTCTTTTTTGTTACAGTTCACTTTGTCTCTGTGTACGCACAACATGCACAACCTTGACAGACGTTCATCTGACATTGTAGATCTAAGCCATAGGTTTTAAACCTTTTTCGGCTCACCGCCCCCTTTTACACTTTTTCCGCTCACGCCCCCCAACTTAATGTTAATTAAACATATACAGGCCTATATCACTATATCATGTAATTTTTGTAAATATTAATGTTTTAAATATAAACTCCTTAAATGGACAAAACAATTAATGCAGGAAATGTTTATTTACAACTGTTTAATGTAAATTATTTTAATCCTCTAATAATTAAATCTTGTTATGAATACCACAATGTTGAATGTATATAATGTATATAAAGACATAATAATAATCAGTAAAATTTGTTATATCACAAAACAGAACTTTTTTCAGCATCACTATTGAATCAAACGTGGAAACATTTGTTGATTAAAGGGAGATAATTAATTCGTTTCATTTGAACTAATATTTCTGTATTTTTTCTTTTATATAAAAAATTAATAGCTTACACTTTTAACTTTAAAATGATCAAACTGTAAAAAATATTTGAAAATTATATCCTATACTATAATACGAGTTAAAATTGTATGTATATATATATATATATATATATTTATTTATATATGTGTATATATGTCTGGAAATTTTCTTCAAAAGCGCTCTAACGATTATCTTCATGTTTTAATGCACTACTTGTTTCACCTAAAAAAAAATCTACAGCTTTTCGGCCCCACAAATAAAAATCGGAAATGGACGTTAAACGAAAATACACATTAGATTTATCGTAGATATTGATTTTGGCCGTGAAAACATGCCATTGCTCGACCCACATGTAGTGCGGCTTTCAAGAGCGGTGTTTTGTTGCGTCGCAGTTATGACGTTTCGGGAATACCCGTAGGCTTACTACAGCAGAAAGAAGTTTAATTTCTTGTTTAAACTACTGTTGCGCACCGATGATAGAAATAATTTAAAGCAAGACCAAGTGTAATTTATGTAATGCAGGGGTGTCCAAACTACAGCCAGTGGGTAACGCGCGGGCGGACAAATGATAGTATGCGGCCCTCGCGGCTTATTTAGATTAGAACGTCTTCAATATATTTTAGATTAAACTTCAATATATTTTAGATTAAATTAAAAAAAAAAGAAAAACAAATACATATTTACGAATTAGCTAATAGTCAGATAATAGTTTGCCGTTTAAATAATAACAGAATTAGATGAAGTTTCACCAAACTAAAGGTCTATTTTTAACTTTCTTTTATCTGACATTTTTTGAAAAAAAAACACCTCTAAAACTTTTTTTGTGTTTAAACAATGAATAGCTGTATATAGTGTACACTGTAGCAGATTACACTGCACTGTATATAGTGTTCACTGTAGCAGTATACACTACGCTGTATATAGCATACAATGTAGCAGTATACTCTACACTGTAAATAATAAACACTGTATTAGTATCCCCTTTTTTAAAAAATTCAATGAATGTTTCATTAAAAATATGCATGATTTGCTTATAAAGGCCTACCAAAGTAAGATATATTAGAATATGTTAACATTGTCAATTCGAAATCTGGTAAACTAGAAAAGATGTAAATTCAGTATATTCGTATTTTCCTTATAACAATAATCAGAAGTGTAATATACTGTTAGTTTTATTGAGGGGCGGGGGGGGGGGGAGAAATTAAACAAATTATCTAACGAAGCCTATATATATTATGATCTTTTCATTTGCAGTCTTTTCAATGAATAACATAATTTCACCTTTAATTATTTAGTATTTAAGTTTAATGCTCAAAATAAAAAAAAAAATGTTTATCATACCATTGTTTTAATTAATCAATATTATATTTTGCCGCGATAGTTTATTTTAAATAGTAACACAAATGGAGGTTATTAGATAATGTTAACACTAAACTATATTTTTTTACTTTTTTCGTCAAACAATGTTTGGAATAATACATTGAAAACATTGAAAATCTCTATATATAAAAAGATCGTGTTTGTGTCCCCACGGATCCCTATTGTGTCACTGACTTATTTAGGCCTAGTCCTATATACTGTCTAATAGCTTTTCACATCTGACATGTGCCTTCTCTAGCTAAGTTGTTAACGTAGATGACTGCTGTGCGTGCGAGCGGGTTCGATTCTCCAGTTAGACTATGCCTATTTTTTTACCCGATTTACATTTATTCGTAGACCTTTTTAATTCCTATCAAACATATTTGCCGGCCGTAACTCATTGTTAGCTTGAGTGGGTTGAGGGAGGGAGTTGAAAAAATTGACATAATGTTATAGGAAAGTTTGACAGTTGTTAAAGTTAATTAATTAATTTTATTAATTATTAATTGGTCATTTATATAGCGCCTCACTCCATGCTAATAAAAGCAAGCTCAGCGCACTCACAAAATCGAAACGACAATAACACTTTAAAATAGTTTTAAACAAGGTTTCGGCCGATGGAGGCACGAAACGACAATAACATTTAAAAATAGTTTCAAACAAGTTTTTTGCTAATTGATGTGTATTTGATCAATTTAGTTGAAAAGAAAAGTCTTCAAATTCTTCTTAAATGCCTTTTTTGAGTGTCTCAGGTAAGCCGTTCCACAGTGAAGGCGCCACAGATTCAAACGAGCGTACACCAATAGGAGAAGGGGTAGAAGAACTAAAAATTGTAACGTAATTCACGATACTTTAAATTTAAACTTTTCATTTTCAGTCTTTTAAATAATAATAATAATAATAATAATATTTGTATAGCGCTGCCAACAAACATAATGTAAGCTCAGAGCGCGTTTAACATACAAGTTAACTAAGAATACGGATATTACCCTAGGCCAGGTGACAGAGCTAAATTGATGATTAAAAAAAGACAAAACAAATAAATGTAGCATTAACCGACCCAACCCATAAATAAGACAGTAAGTTTCTAAAGCATGTTAAATGTTATCTAAGGTAAACATTGAAATAATAAGTTTTTAAGTTCTTTTTGAAAGTAACAGTAGAGCTTGTTCGCCTCAGTTGAATGGGAAGTTGATTCCACACCTTCGGACCGGATACTGAGAAGGCTCTAAGGCCAACGGTCGTCAGAGAGAAACGGGGCTCTTTCAGAAGCGATAAGTTTGCAGAACGAAGTGTTCTTTGCGGGACATAATGTGTGATTAGTGCCTTGAGATAGGACGGAAACTCGTTGTTAAAAATGCACTGATGGCAAAGTAGCGTCACTTTATACTCAATTCTGGCTTTCACGCGGAGCCAGTGGAGCGAGCGTAGAAGGGCAGTTCCCGAGTCTCTTTTAGACTTGCACACAAACAAACGCGCAGTACTTTTATGTATTCGTTGTAGCCTGGCAATTTAATGACATAAATGACATATATTTCTGTTGGATTTAAAACTGACAACTCTAGCCTGCATGTTTTTTTTTGGTTTAAAATGAGATTAAGCTGTTGTTTTTTTTGTTGTTGTTGTTTGTTTTGTTTTTTGGGGGGGGGGGTTATCGGGCAAAATCTAGATATTAGACTGCTCAAATAAAAATCTACTTCGACTGTTAGAATTTAAAGCCCATGTTATTCATAGTAGAAAAAAGAAAAAAGACAAATACAATTTATTGGTCTGGTAAAGAAGTATTTTTAAAATATATGCACTGTTGTTTTACATACACAATATGTTAAGGTACAAGCGCCTGCTCTTTATTACCGATCGAATGATCGGTCACCTGGTACTAAATATTATATGACTAAATAATTTATATGTATATTTTTAAGCACCACAATAACTACTCAGTTTGTATGATTGCTACATATCTATACCCATTTAACGATAGCTATGACATTAATGTAAGGGATTCAAAACTGAGATCTAAATATAATTAATATTAACATGTGTTAGGGCGACAGTTAACGGCCACCAAGGTTGACAGTCTGGTGAATCAACAATAGGACCAGCCGGCCGCACACCATATTTACCCTACTTTAACGAAAAGTCATTGCGATTCCTATTCCTTATTAGTTGAATAACCCCGTTGAGAACCTATGATCTAAGCCATGATTTTACACGACGTAATGTGCTACCATACCTGCCTCACATCTAGGGGACAAACCCCCTCCAAGATCATTTCAGTTCAGCTTGGAGCCTCGCAGCTCCAGTGTACATCCGCCACCACGAGGAGGTACTGCATAGGACTTGTTGTGGAAAGGCTATATACTAGCCAGAGAGACTTACTAATTGCACACCTTTTACAGTTACACTGCTAGCCAGCGGTGACTGCTAGCATAGTGTTGTCACACTAGACGCGTCACACAGCCATTTAGCAGATTTCGTTACATTATATAAGAACAAAGGGGACCGCAGCGACTGCAAAAAGAAAGAGGAATCTTCCTCTTGAGCATAGTTAGTAAGATCTTTGCAAGAGGCACTATCAAGGCTGCAGGTGCTGGCATTTAGAGTCTATCCAGAGTCTCAGTGCGGTTTCAGAAGCGGCAGATCCACTATAGACATGATCTCCTCCCTTCGACTGCTACAAGAGAGGTTCCGCGAGATGAATAAGCCATTATACATTGCTTTCGTTGATCTCACTAAAGCATTTGAAATGGTCAGCAGAAGTGGACTCCTCAAACTCCTGGCAAAAATAGGATTCCCTCCAAAAACTGCTCTCTTTCATTGCCTGTTTTTTTTTTTTTTTAAACCAGGTGCACAGTGAAGTTTAATCGGAGCCATTTGAAGTCCGCAGCGGTGTTAAACAAGACTGCGTACTTGCACCCACCTTGTATGGAATATTCTTCTCGTGTCTACTGCACTATGCTTATGGAGACTGCAATAAGGGTGTCTACCTTGACACAAGGAGATCTGAAAAGCTTTTAAATATAAACAGGCTCAAAGCCAAAATCTCAAGCAGTGTGCTCCTAGTTGGGGAGATTAATAATAGAATAGCTAAAGCCATGGGCACTGTGGCAAGATTTAAAACAAAAGATTCTGGATTAACCCGCTGCTTACACGCTCCACTAAGTCACTTGTTTATCGAACATGCGTTCTGAGTACCCTGCTGTACGGCATTGAAACATGGAGCACATTTTCCTGGGAAGAGAGAAACCTGAACACCTCTCCCCGCAGGTGTCTCAGACGCATTTTAGATATAAGATGGCGGACAGGGTTTCAAACGCAGAGGTCCTACGAAGAGCAGAGTGTCAAGACATCCGCATTACTCTCAGTAACAGACGTCTCAGCTGGCTAGGTCATGTACGCCGAATGCCACTGGGTCGACTTCCACAGCACATTCTATATGGAACGTTAGCTTCGGGACAGAGACCTGCTGGACGTCCAAAACTGAGATTTTCGTATGTCTGCAAAAGAGATATAAAACAACTCCAAATTGACCCAAACAGTTGGGAGATCATGGCGCAGGATAGACCCACTTGGAGGGCAGGAATCAAAGAAGGTTCCAGGCTTGCGGGAGAGGAGCGCGCCAGGAAAAAGACGGTGGAGAAATATGTGGTCCACTTCGCTACATTCAACTGCAGCAAGTGTGACCGTGCCTGTACGTCCAGGATTGGCCTCTTTAGCCACATGAGGGCCTGCAAGGGAAATGGATCGTCTCTCGAGACGTAAAATGCCGACGTATTTACTGAACGATTGCTCCACCGTACATGTTGTTGCTGGTAATGTTAGCAAAACTAGTAAGGCATACATGACAGTCGGATAAAACTTTGTAAAAGGTAACAAGTCGATGAAATCTTGGCTACTTTTGTATTCTCGCGTTTTCCAAAAATAAAACTAACTCAAGGCTTCACAATCAAAATTATCAATGTGATATACCTGATTAATCCCCAAAGATAATGAGATCGATATGACAATGGAAATAGTCACAGTTGTTACAATTAATTATACATTTTGTAATTTTTTTTTTTTTCTATTTTAGTAAAAAAATTTTTTTTTATCTATCAATCCGGGGGGGGGGGGGCACTTTTCCAGGGGGGGGGGGGGCAAGTGCCCCCCCTTGCCCCCCCCCTGCGGGCGCCCATGGTCTGGACCCAGCGACACAAACCATTGTTTGTAATTACAGACGAAAAAGACTCATTAAAAAAACATTTAACTACACGACTAAATAGTGACATAAAATATGTTCATTACACAGACGAAATTAAATAGACTCAGTGACACAAACCATTGTTACTACATAGACTAAATATACTCAGTTACACAAACAATTGTAACTACTTACACTAAATAGACTCAGTTACACAAACCATTGTAACTACATACACTAAATAGACTCAGTGACACAGACATTTGTAAATACATAGACTAAATAGACTGAGTGACACAAATCATTGTAAATACATAGAGAAAACATACTCAGTGACACAAACAATTGTAACTACATACACTAAATAGACTCAGTGACACAAACCATTGTAACTACATACACTAAATATACTCAGTGACACAGACATTTGTAAATACATAGACTAAATAGACTGAGTGACACAAATCATTGTAAATACATAGAGAAAACATACTCAGTGACACAAACAATTGTAACTACATACACTAAATAGACTCAGTGACACAAACCATTGTAACTACATACACTAAATAGACTCAGTGACACAGACAATTGTAAATACATAGACTAAATAGACTGAGTGAAACACATCATTGTAAATACATAGAATAAATAGACTCAGTGACACAAATCATTGTAACTACATACACTAAATAGACTCAGTGACACAAATCATTGTAACTACATGGACTAAATAGACTCAGTGACACAAACCATTGTAACTACATACACTAAATAGACTCAGTGACACAAATCATTGTAAATACATAGAATAAATAGACTCAGTGACACAAATCATTGTAACTACATGGACTAAATAGACTCAGTGACACAAACCATTGTAACTACATAGACTAAATAGACTCAGTGACACAAATCATTGTAAATACATAGACTAAATAGACTCAGTGACACAAATCATTGTAAATACATAGACTAAATAGACTCAGTGACACAAATTATTGTAACTACATGGACTAAATAGACTCAGTGACACAAATCATTGTAACTACATGGACTAAATAGACTCAGTGACACAAATCATTGTAACTACATGGACTAAATAGACTCAGTGACACAAATCATTGTAAATACATAGAATAAATAGACTCAGTGACACAAATCATTGTAAATACATAGACTAAATAGACTCAGTGACACAAATCATTGTAAATACATAGACTAAATAGACTCAGTGACACAAACCATTGTAACTACATACACTAAATAGACTCAGTGACACAATTCATTGTAACTACATACACTAAATAGACTCAGTGACACAAATCATTGTAACTACATGGACTAAATAGACTCAGTGACACAAATCATTGTAAATACATAGAATAAATAGACTCAGTGACACAAATCATTGTAAATACATAGACTAAATAGACTCAGTGACACAAACCATTGTAACTATATAGACTAAATAGACTCAGTGACACAAATCATTGTAAATACATAGACTAAATAGACTCAGTGACACAAATCATTGTAAATACATAGACTAAATAGACTCAGTGACACAAATCATTGTAATTACATGGACTAAATAGACTCAGTGACACAAATCATTGTAACTACATACACTAAATAGACTCAGTGACAATAATCATTGTAAATACATAGACTAAATAGACTCAGTGACACAAACCCATCGTTGACCAACTCAGAGTTCAGCTTAACGTCTCAAAATCCGGAATATTTGACCTAAAAAAATACATTAAAAAGCAACTCCTTACAATTAAAATCAGACTAACGCCAAGTGTTTATGACTTTAGAGCAAAATATAACACTTATTCAAAGTGTAATCAGTTGCAAAATGTTAAGTGCCCTCATTTAAAAGGTTTTCTTATAAAATAATGATATTTTCTCCTAAAATTGCAGTAATGTACATCCTGGTCCAAAATTTTTTTGTATTAAACACATTAATTTAAGCCTCTATGTTAATATCAGTGGGTTTTTTTAATGAAAAAAAACGGTTAGAGTTACATTAATTTAGGGTTAAAGGCTCATATTGGACTTAAGTGTCAGGTAAAGCTGTAAAACGTTGCTATCTCTCTATCTTGGTGCATCAAATTTTTGTCTCTGTCCCGCCATCTGTATGTAGTATGTCTGTTTCCTCTTTCTCTCCCTATCTTCCCCCCCCCCCCTCTCTTTCTCTCATTGAGCTTACCAAATTTTCGGCCCAATGCAAACGTGTCCTAATTTGTAGTCAGACAGAAAAACAAACCAAAACACAGACATGCAGAGAAATATATTTAGTCAAATATATGATAAAAAACATAGATATCACATAGATAAATACTTATATATCTATAGACACAAAAGCAAGCGTAAAAATGTATTACAAAATATATTAAAAAATTGGATTAGATTTACTAGATACTAATATGCCTATATTCCGCTTCTATGTCTTTTGTTTTTCTTCGGCGATATTTTTTTGTTTTTCGCATTTTTCGGTAGCCACTTCTTACTTCAATATAATTTGCTTTTCTTTATAATTTTTTTTTCTAAACAGATAAAAGTATTTTAATTAAAAAAATTGGGTGGAAGAGACATTGCAAAATGTATTTTAACGAGGAAGTGTATTTCAGTCAAGTACTAAAATACCTAATAGAGACGATGGCGTAAATGGTCATTGTAGTTTTCTTAATTATTGTTCCTCATTAAAATGTACTTATACACTTTGACATTAGATAAACTAACAGAACTAGATCCGAGTTTGAAAGCCTAGTTACATAGATACAAATCTGTTCTCACTAGAGACAACATTAGACACTTCGAAATTCTAAGTATTCAAAATGATAGCTTTAATGTTTTTTACTAGTTTGTGAACAATCACTTTAGAATGTATTGCATAACCGTTTAATGTAAACATTGTGATATGTTGTTTTCTTAAATCTCATTTTTACTATGCATGAAAATTAATTAGATATTTATTACTTCCATAATATTGTAAAATTTAAAGCTTTTTTTTATAAGTGAAGAAATTCAAACAGAATAATTAAATTCTATAAAATGTTTGACTAATACATTTCAATTTCTATTCATTCAGATACAAACTGAGATGTAGTGACTGTAGAGAAATACACCACAGAAGTAATATGTCAACACTTGTTTACTTTGTATTGATATTCCACCTGTCAGCTTTATACATTGGCGGAGCTGGTAAAGTACACTTTCATTATTTTAACTTATGTCGTCTATATGGATACTATATTACATTTGTTTTACATAGCATTCAAACTATCTTTCTCTCGCTCACATTTCTTATCACAGCGTGACCCATTGTATAGTTTAAGCTTTTCAGTTGTAAAAACGCAAATTATACTTCAATAGTTGACTGTCAAGTACAATTAAAATCATGGGAACGCTAACAAAATTATAATAATATCTTGCTAATACTGAGCTTGGTCCCACGACACAGCAACTTTAGCACAAACAACAGAATCGAGGTAGAGAGAGTCTAACAGGAAGATGTATACCTAGGGGCGGGTAACTATAGACGGATAGGGCGCTAAAGGGACAAAGGGGGAATCAAGGTTGGCCAAGACACGGGCATAAATTTCTAGATGGAATGTGGAAACTGACAGGCTAGGAAATTGGGGGAGTCGAGACGACTATTTAACTTAGGGAGACTGACTTTGCGGCACATAACTTTTGCTAAGAGGCTTGATGTTTGTATCTTGCTCAAGCTAAGTTATCTGTCCGTAGACGAGACTTTGCCAGACCACCGAATAAAGAGGACACTGGACAGTTAATTTCTGACACGGGTAAGTTGGGTTTTACATCAATACTTTCCATCAGACAAGGTACATATAAATAGGACTGTACTTAGTACTTTATTGACTACTATTTAGGTGACGGCCAGTGTGTAGTGAAGGAAACGAGTAAGAGAGAAACGAGAGGACGACCACGATATTGACTGACTACTGGCAGCAGTTAGTTGCGCCACTAATACGTCGGAGTGGGTTGTCCGTGTCGTGCCTCTTAGTGGACGTCGGAGGGACCAAGCAGGTGAAACGAAGGGAAGTCTTAACAATTGAACTAAGGTGGGACGGACCCTATGCTATTGTTATACGAGATATAAACTATGGATATGGATAGCAAATTTTAATATTAATCACTTTCGTTATTAGAACTAATCTTCTTCTTATATTCATTCTCATCAATTTTGTTAGCAGGCCATTTTATATTACGCCTCAATGTTTATAAATTAATGTCACTCATACTTCTTCACTTATTTTTTCATTAGTACTATATTGAAAGAATTTCTTTTAATATACTAATTTTTTTTCTTATATATAAGCTTATCATTTTATAATATTGGTTTTGATATTTGCCTGTTGTTTTTTCTTAAACTAAGATCAACATTAATAGAGTATAGTAAAGTAATAATTTTCTACATTTAATAGATAGTCGCAGTCATTCTATTTTACGTTGTGCTTCTTGTAGTAAATTGTTAGTGGTATCTAATATAATTATCATTGTATTAAACTTAATTAGTTAAACCGGGATTTCTTGCTTAATTATTCATAATTAAGTTCCTGACATTGACTTTCACTAATAATAATTTTTTTTTTCATTTGGCGATTAATAAATATAACAGATATAAACTTTAAATTAGTCAAAAAGATCATTTAAATATGAGATTTTTATTTATTAGACAATGCATTGAAGATCAATTAATAATGACTATTAATTGCAATGAAAGCAAATTAATCATGACTATTAATTGCAATGAAAGTTAATTAATCATTACTATTAATCAATTGAAATGAAAGCAAATTAATTATGACTATTAATCAATGGTACTAAAAGCAAATTAATTATGACTATTAATCAATTGCAATGAAAGCAAATGGTCTGTTGGGCCTGACAAAATCTCAATAACAATTTTTGTAGACATCTGTGTTAACTAAACACTGTCAGTCACAGGAGTCACTTTTGTTGCATCAATAACTTATGATTTAATTTTTTTAATGACTGCCCATTGAAAATCTCAAGAATGATTAGTTCTTTAAAAGACTTAAAGTTAAAACTAAAATAAGAGCAAACATATGTGCTTCTTAATATATTGTAATGTTTAATTTGGTTCTTCCAGGCTTTAGCAGTTGTAATTCGTACTTCTAATTACTTCTAAATAAATATTTAAATTATCCTTCATTGTCATAAGTAAATTGAGTTTTAATAGTGCACGATATTTATATATTTTACAAGCTAACTTTCCCAGGTTCGCCCGGGTAAAAAATAACACAGGCCTATATAAGCTACAGATTTTAAAAACATTAACTACAATAAACATAAATCTATATATTTAATAATGTAAAAAAAATAAAAACATTTACGAAAGGAATTTAAAATAAATATTGTAATCGGGTTTTAAGATAAGGGCATTTCTTTTTTTAAACAAAAACAGTTAGACTATCCCTGGCTAAGAATCGAACACCTGTGTCCCGCATAATAATATAATTATTAGATTTTACTAAATGCTAAACCACACTATACTCAAGAATCACGTTTTGATTGTAATCATGATTCAGCGAAAAACTAGAATCTTGTTTCAGATCGAATAGGAAATACACTGTTTCACAATCAGCCATGCCATACGTAAAACACAATTACAACGCGCAATTTTATTTTCAAGAATCAAGAAAGTGTTGAGAGTGACTGTTCTTGCCATGTTTGTTTTGATTTTTAACTAGGTGAATGATCACATAATCTAGATTGAGTTTGAATCAAGAATCACGATTCCAAATTTTAGAACATGTTCTAAATCACTGCTAAAATGGATTCTGGTGAATCGCGATTCGCGCTATGACACATTTGAAACGGGGCGAATCATCGAGGTTTTTAAATTGAATCGCCGCTAATCTCTGATTTTGTTTCTAGTGTGGCTTAGCCTTTACAGAAAACTTTTTAGGAAAGCTAACAGTGCTGAATCTCTTTACATTCTTTTTAATCTTTTTTTTTTTAAGTTATATAAATGGAAAGAAAAAAAAAAGTAGAAAAATATTTTTTCAGAGGGAAATCGAACCCATTTCGCACGCATTGCAGTCGGATAACCACTCAGCTAGAGTGAGCTGACACATACCGGATATGATATCGCACAAGTAAAATATTATACCGTAGTTTACATGGCTTTCAATTAACCAATGGGGATCGGAATCCACACATACAGTCTACTTTATATCTTTAAAAATATCATGCTCAATGATAATTCATTATGTTTATAGAAGTAAATAAAGGCAACATTGTAGTTTTTTAGATGCGTTTATATCAGATAAAGTTTATTTTTTTTTAAAGCCAAAACAAATCATTAGACATTTAAAAGTGCGCTTACAAATGTACAAAGGTGGTATTATTAAATCTAATATAACACTGGTCTTAAATGCAAACACCAAGAAAGAATCAGACTTACGTCTAGTCACACTCGGCATAAAAGACAGATGCAATTACTAATACTCTTCAGTGGCCATTTATTGTGCAATTAGTCACTGATCTTGTGGTGTGAGACCAATCAAGCAGACTCAAAGAAACATGATTATTTTGGCAATGTCGAGCTGGGCTCTGTCCAACAGGAGCTTACTTCAGTGGAACATTGTCCATTCTTGACCTGCAGGAGTAGCAAAAGATAATATATGTTGTTGCATGGAACGAACCAAGTTTATTTACATTCGAAAAGTATTTTATGAAATCATAAACTGGGTAGTAAAAATGTATATATTATTATTATATAAAGTAAAGTTAAACCATATCGTGTGTAAAGCTTATTGTGTTTCTAATTCGTACTAACCAATTACTTCCATGTCAAACATTGAATTGCGTAAATAAACATTGAAAAAAAAAGCAATTGTTTGTTTAATTTATTAGCTTAGGATGTTTTACACAAATAATATACTTTACGCACAAACAAATTTAACTTAGTTTAAATATCAAATATCAATAGGATTTTGAATTGCTGATAATGTTTCTAATTTCTACAAACAATTTACTTTTATGCCAAACTCTGAATAGCTAAATTACCCAGAACATATGGGGAACTATGTGCAGGAAATCAAGGCGACTGTCAATCTGGAAAAACCTGGGACTGTTATCATGACAACGAGGTTAAGTCACGTTGCATTTGCCATTCGACCAATTACTGGAATGATAACAAAGAATGTTCATCAAGTAAGCTAAGAATTAAAAAATTCAGTCTTTATTTTATTGTTTAAGATTCATTTACTATTTAAAATTGTTTGTCTCTCTTAGCTTTGGCGTTGCCTGCAATAAAAGCTGTATGTAGGGATTTTATAGCAAGGTCTATTGGTCATACAAATGTAGATTCTGTTTACAAGCAATAAAAAAAGTCATCAGTATTGAATTATTTTTCTTTTACTAAAATAATTACACAAGTTTCAGCATTTAATATACCTGACAAGAAATTTACTTTAACGCATTATTTAATTTTTTTTTTCCAGTTGATCAGCTTGAAATATCAGAAATCGAGGTCACAAATGTCACAAAAAGTAGCGTCTTCATGTCCTGGTCATATAAATCTCCCAATAAACGTTCAGTTCAATTTAAAGTTTAATATGGAAAGAAGAAAATTGTGTACGTCAACACCAGCCAAATCACAGTCAAAGACCTAGAACCTTATACAGGATACAGATTTTATATTTACGTAAACATTCCACCAGAACTGTATTATGCAGAACGAAATGGACGTTATGAATCGATATATTTAACAACAGGTTCGATTTTGGCATTGTTATTTAATTAATTTCTTCAGAATTGTTTTTCTAAACAAATTATTTCCGTTTCAACATAAATACTATTTAGAAAATACTAAACATATATCACCGATAAAGATGTTTGATAGCTATTCTAATATGACCCTTGTTTAAAAAAGCCCTACCATAAAAAGGCAAGATGGTCATTTAACGTAACACAAAAGGGTTAATTTCTGAATTTTAAAGTAATATTATAATCATAATTAAATATTCTTCAATTTCTTTTTAACTTAAAAGTGTCGCACAAATGTACTTGCAAAGAAAAGACTTATGCCAAACAAAAGACAATTCGAATGTATAAATATATATATATAATGAAATGTCTTATACGTTTTAAACTCTTCGTGCTCGATAAACAATTATTACGTCTTGGCCCTAAACTCCCATAGTTTGGCAGGGATTGGTAGGACTAAGATCTAGAACCAGGTTCATTGTATTAACAGTCCGGTGTACTAGCTTCTGGATTAGCATGATTAACTTAGATCAAAAATATTTTACTAATAAAAAAAATTCATTAACATAAAAACAATTAATTAGAAAAATCGGTATTAACTATTTCTTAGCATATGTTGTCCTTTTTATAAATGGTAATAAATATAACAACATTATAGCCTTGAGTGTTGACAAATATCATTTTTGCTTACGAAATATGAAAGACACACATTATATTATAATCAATGATAACACACACATTAGACCGTGTGTTTGATTGTAACAACTTTGATTTAAATATTGTCCAAGGAAAAAAGGAGGGCTTTGGAGGGAATGAGGGATCAATGCTTACAATGATAAGGTTCGGTTTTACGTGACTATGGTAAACTAAGAAGAACAATTTTAATGTAAACATTTTTAGTTTTCCTTAGCCATGATTGGTTGAACGGGAAATTGGTGGCGGAAAGAAGAGGGAAATGGTTTTTCACTTTTAATGCGATAAGAATAAAAAATAATAGTAGCGGTAGTTTTGTCCTGTGTAGCGCCCTAACCGCTCAGAGCAGTGCCGTTGCTAGGTATTTGAGGGCCCGAGGGCTTGGCCTCTTTAGGGGTCCCTGCATTTTGACATTCGACATTATGACATAAGAAAATTAACAAAAATATACTCCTTTGGGGGCCTCCCTCAAGTAGGGGCCCGGGGGGACTTTCAAATTCGGACCCCCCTCCCCCTCCCCTAGATACGCCACTGGCTCAGAAGTCTAATTGACATTTAGAAAGTAAGATGTAGCTATAGATCAACGTACTTACAAAAGCAATATTTATTTAACATTATTTTAATTCAACCTAGTACACATATTTTAATTACGGATGTTAAACGATAACCGAAAATTTGATTTTTTTGTTTTGTTGGACGTTGAGATACGTACAAAACACTTCGTTAAAATGTATTGCCACCAATTATTCATAGCCGACTCATAGGCCTATTGTATTTTTCTCAAATCCCAAATATCGCTTGCGATACAATCACAGATGTTAAGTTACCATTAAATCGTCGGCGCATCCATTTATTGTACGTATTTGAGAAGCAAAAACGGGGATTTCCCAACAGACGCTGAACGTACCGAACAGACAAAAGATTGATAGACAAATCTGGATTTGAATTCTTTTTTACAAATATTCTCTTCACTTGTGTAACATACAGCATCCGTTGATTTAAATAATTTAGTTTTTAATTAATTTTTGTTTGTGGATCCTCCTAGTAAAAATCAACCAATTGTTTTTAAAGATATCGCCACGCAATAAACATTTGTATGCTTACCCATACACTAGTAAGGCTTATAAAAAATTACATTTATTTTAAAATGTGTCGTTTATTTATTAACTATCTCTAGCGCTTTTTGTGTGTGTGTGGTGCCAATCGGCATGGCTTGTTAAACGGTAATTGAGCGGTTTTTTATCATTCGGTCGGTCACTTCACTAAAGAACAAATGATAAAATTTACATCTATACATTACTAAAAAAAAAGACAAAAAATGACATTGGCGAAAAGAAGGCTGGGCTAACTGACAATCGGTCTTGGATCGGATATCAATAAATTACACTTCGGTTTAAAAAACAATCATATTAAAATATCTGACAATTTAGAGTTAGTCCTGCAAAACCTGGGACTGTTTCCCTGACAACGAGCTACTGTCTCGATGTATCTGTAGTAGTAGTAACTACTGGAATGATGACCAAAAATGTTTATCACGTAAGCTAAATTTAATTTTTTTAGTCTGTATTTTTTTTATAGACATATTCATACATAGCCTACCTGGGATGTTTTGTTTTATTTGTAATAATATTTACAAAGTAAAAATGTTAATTTTTACTAAATAATACTTTAATACATTTTAGTAGATATATATCTATATTTAAAACGAAATGTAATATTTCCAAACAACAACACAATCTTATAATAATTGTGAAGATTTTTGCTGAAAATGTTTTCGATTGTCTTTTTTTAATGCATTTTCTGTCTTGTTAAAGATGTATATATCTTTTTCAATGCATCGAAGTCATTTTAAATAAAGTATTTTGAAAAGATAAATCCAATTAACTATATTACAAATATTTTCGAAAATCGGAAAATATATTGTGAAAAAAAATGGTGGTGTCGACAGACATAATATAATAAAAATTGTGTAGTTTATTTTTTTTTTTTTTTTTTTTTGTGTGCTTTAAGTTACTGCTTAAAAATAACTGTTTCTCTTAACAGTGACGTAGCCAATATTGCAAGTAATGGTGATGATTTATAAAGCAAGGTTTCTCAGCCATTAAAATGCATATTCTAATAATTTATAAACGCAGTATCTTTAGTATTTGAAGTCATGTTTAATCACTGAAGCTAATAATTAAATCATAACGTTTTATTTCTAAACTTTCTCATTTTGTCAATTGAACTAATATATGTTTAATAATAAACGACTTGAAAAATAATTATTTTTTATTAGTACAAATATTGCAACTGTTTCAGCATTCAAATTATCTAGTAAGATTATTACAATTTTTACCAACATTGTTCAATACTTCATATTTTTCAGTTCAGCAACTTGAAATATCAGATATCGAGGTCATAAATGTCACCACAAGTAGCGTCACCTTCTCATGGTCATATGAATCTCCAAATAAACGTTCGGTACGATTTAAAGTTCAATATGGACACAAGAAAATTGTCTACGTCAACACCAGCCAAATCACAGTAAAATAACTAACTCCTAATACAGTCGATACATTTTATATTTACGTAAACTTTCCACCAGAGCTGTATTACGCAGAAAGAAATGGACCAGGCGATTGGATAAATGTATTAACAGGTATGTGTGTAACTGTTTGATTTGTAATTAATTAATTCCATTCATTTTTCGAACATTTTCTTTTCGTCTCACCCTAATCTTTAGAGTCCCTAATTCAACATGTATTTACCATCAATTTCCATCAAAAGGTTAGTTACTACTAAAAAAAAAGCAACAACACAAACAATTGAATTTCTGAAATTCAGATCAAATAATAAATAAGTTTATGGATATTTTACATGGGTAACGGTGAACGGCGGGCGTACAGAATGTGTTGGGATCGAAATGATCGAATCGCGATGAAGGCTAGGATTTTTTTTCCCTGGACTGGAGGGTGTCCTTAAGTCTTCCCGGCTCTGATGTACTCCGCTTACTAAGTTGAAGCTCCTCGAACATGCAGTCACGATATGACAAAGAACCCTAAATAAAATAACATATTTATGGGTGCCTCTCGGCACGATAATAAAATAAAGTATCCCATCTGACCAACTTGATCCATAGGGCCGGTGAAACAGTGTTCATAAGTTCCCACGGGACACTAGTTGATTGTGTGTCCAACCAAGAGTTGGGTAGCTCCCAAGGGCCACTCGGCCACTATGCCCTACTAATAAAGCTAGATTTAAAATCAAGTAATGAACTCTGTGTCAGTTGACTGGATTACATTTCTTAACAGGAACGTAACAATTAAATAAATATAGTTTAACATCAACTAGAAATCACTGCACAATAAGAAGACAATTAATTAGACACTTGCCAAAAGTCTATCAGCATGATGGTGCTTACCCTCTTCCTCCTAATTCCTTGTATTAAGTAAAGTACCAGGTGACCGATCATTCGATCGGTAATAAAGAGCAGGCGCTTGTACCTTAACATCATGCGTATGTAAAACAACAGTGCATACATTTTAAAAATACTTCTTTACCAGACCAATAAATTGTATTTGTCTTTTTTCTTTTTTCTACTATGAATAACATGGGCTTTAAATTCTAACAGTCGAAGCAGATTTTTATTTGTGCAGTCTAATATCTAGATTTCGCCCGATAACCCGCCCCCCCCCCCCCCCCAAAAAAAAAAAAATAAATAAAAAAAAAATAAAAAAAAAAAAAAAAAAAAAAAAGCTTAATCTTATTTTAAACCTTAAAAAAAACATGTAGGCTAGAGTTGTCAGTTTTAAATCCAACAGAAGTATATGTCATTTATGTCATTAAATCGCCAGGCTACAACGAATACATAAAAGTACTGCGCGTTTGTTTATGTGCAAGTCTAAAAGAGACTCGGGAATTGCCCTTCTACGCTCGTTCCACTGGCTCCCCATGAAAGCCAGAATTGAGTATAAAGTGGCGCTACTTTGCCATCAGTGCATTTTTAAATACGAGTTTCCGTCCTATCTCAAGGCACTAATCAGACCTTATGTCCCGCAAAGAACACTTCGTTCTGCAAACTCATCGCTTCTGGAAGAGCCCCGTTTCTCTCTGACGACCGTTGGCCTTAGAGCCTTCTCAGTATCCTGTCCGAAGATGTGGAATCAACTTTCCATTCAACTGAGGCAAACAAGCTCTACTGTTACTTTCAAAAAGAACTTAAAAATTCATTATTTCAATATTTACCTTAGATAACATTTAACATGCTTTAGAAACTTACTGTCTTATTTATGGGTTGGGTCGGTTAATGCTACATTTATATGTTTTGTCTTTTTTTTAATCATCAATTTAGCTCTGTCACCTGGCCTAGTGTAATATCCGTATTCTTAGTTGTATGTTAAACGCGCTCTGAGCTTACATTATGTTTGTTGGCAGCGCTATACAAATATTATTATTATTATTATTATTATTATTTAAAAGACTGAAAATGATATATATATTTATATATATATGTGTATATATGTCTGGAAATTTTCTTCAAAAGCGCTCTAACGATTATCTTCATGTTTTAATGCACTACTTGTTTCACCTAAAAAATAATCTACAGCTTTTCGGCCCCACAAATAAAAATCGGAAATGGACGTTAAACAAAAATACACATTAGATTTATCGTAGATATTGATTTTGGCCGTGAAAACATGCCATTGCTCGACCCACATGTAGTGCGGCTTTCAAGAGCGGTGTTTTGTTGCGTCGCAGTTATGACGTTTCGGGAATACCCGTAGGCTTACTACAGCAGAAAGAACTTTAATTTCTTGTTTAAACTACTGTTGCGCACCGATGATAGAAATAATTTAAAGCAAGACCAAGTGTAATTTATGTAATGCAGGGGTATCCAAACTACAGCCAGTGGGTAACGCGCGAGCGGACAAATGATAGTATGCGGCCCTCGCGGCTTATTTAGATTAGAACGTCTTCAATATATTTTAGATTAAACTTCAATATATTTTAGATTAAATTTAAAAAAAAAAGAAAAACAAATACATATTTACGAATTATCTAATAGTCAGATAATAGTTTGCCGATTAAATAATAACAGAATTAGATGAAGTTTCACCAAACTAAAGGTCTATTTTTAACTTTCTTTTATCTGTCATTTTTTGAAAAAAAAAAAAACTCTAAAACTTTTTTTGTGTTTAAACAATGAATAGCTGTATATAGTGTACACTGTAGCAGTATACACTAAGCTGTATATAGTGTACACTGTAGCAGATTACACTGCACTGTATATAGTGTTCACTGTAGCAGTATACACTACGCTGTATATAGCATACAATTTAGCAGTATACTCTACACTGTAAATAAAAAAACACTGTATTAGTATCCACTTTTTTAAAAAATCAATGAATGTTTCATTAAAAATATGTATGATTTGCTTATAAAGGCCTACCAAAGTAAGATATATTAGAATATGTTAACATTGTCAATTCGAAATCTGGTAAACTAGAAAAGATGTAAATTCAGTATATTCGTATTTTCCTTATAACAATAGTCAGAAGTGTAATATACTGTTAGTTTTATTGAGGGGCGGGGGGGGGGGGGAGAAACTAAACACATCATCTAACGAAGCCTATATATATTATGATCATTTCATTTGCAGTCTTTTCAATGGATAACATAATTTCACCTTTAAATATTTAGTATTTAAGTTTAATGCTCAAAATTAAAAAAAAAAATAAAAAAATATTTTATCATACCATTGTTTTAATTAATCAATATTATATTTTGGCGCTAAATTTTATTATAAATAGTAACACAAATGGAGGATATTAGATAATGTTAACACCAAACTATATTTTTTTACCTTTTTTGTCAAACAATGTTTGGAATAGTACATTGAAAACATTGAAAATCTCTACATATAAAAAGATCGTGTTTGTGTCCCCACGGATCCTTATTGTGTCACTGACTTATTTAAATAAATAAATAAATAAATAATAACGGTGCTTATATAGCGCATATCCCGTTGGTGACAGTTCTATGCGCAGACGACAGTTACAGAATACAGACAGACAACGAAATATGTAGTAATACGCTAATTTTGCTGACGAAATAGGTGAGTCTTCAGCCGGCTCCTGAAGGTGTCATAGCTAGGGCTCTGGCGAAGCTGTAATGGGAGGTGATTCCAAGCAGACGGTCCTGCGTAGGAAAATGAACGTTCACCAGCGGACACTAGCCTCACACGAGGGATCCGCAGAGTAAGCGCGTCAGAAGCCGAACGAAGTGAGCGGGACTGGGTGTAGAGCTCCATACAAGAGCGAAGATAATCCGGGGCACAGTTATTCAGGCACTTATAACAGAGAGAAGCCAGCTTATATGAGATCCGGTTGTTGATGGGTAACCAGTGCAGAGATCGGAGCAGAGGATTGATATTATTTGACTTCTTCTTCTTGAGAACTAGTCGGGCTGCGAAGTTCTGGATACGTTGGAGTCCTTGAAGGGAGGAGGCCGAGAGACCAGCCAAAAGCGAATTGCAATAGTCCAAGCGGGAAAAGAAGAGAGAGATGATGAGCTTAACACAAGCTTCCTTGGTGAGATTTAGGCCTAGTTCTATATACTGTCTAATAGCTTTTCACATCTGACATGTGCCTTCTCTAGCTAAGTTGTTAACGTAGAGGACTGCTGTGCGTGCGAGCGGGTCCGATTCTCCAGTTAGACTATGCCTATTTTTTTTACCCGATTTACATTTATTCGTAGACCTTTTTAATTCCTATCAAACATATTTGCCGGCCGTAACTCATTGTTAGCTTGAATGGGTTGAGGGAGGGAGTTGAAAAAATTCACATAATGTTATAGGAAAATTTGACAGTTGTTAAAGTTAATTAATGAATTTTATTAATTATTAATTGGTCATTTATATAGCGCCTCACTCCATGCTAATAAAAGCATGCTCAGCGCGCTCACAAAATCGAAACGACAATAACACTTTAAAATAGTTTTAAACAAGGTTTCGGCCGATGGAGGCACGAAACGACAATAACATTTAAAAATAGTTTCAATCAAGTTTTTTGCTGATGGATGTGTATTTGATCAATTTAGTTGAAAAGAAAAGTCTTCAAATTCTTCTTAAATGCCTTTTTTGACACAGAGTTTTTCAGTGTCTCAGGTAAGCCGTTCCACAGTGAAGGCGCCACAGATTCAAACGAGCGTACACCAATAGGAGAAGGGGTAGAAGAACTAAAAATTGTAACGTAATTCACGATATTTTAAATTTAAACTTTTCATTTTCAGTCTTTTAAATAATAATAATAATTACAATAATATTTGTATAGCGCTGCCAACAAACATAATGTAAGCTCAGAGCGCGTTTAACATACAAGTTAACTAAGAATACGGATATTACCCTAGGCCAGGTGACAGAGCTAAATTGATGATTAAAAAAAGACAAAACAAATAAATGTAGCATTAACCAACCCAACCCATAAATAAGACAGTAAGTTTCTAAAGCATGTTAAATGTTATCTAAGGTAAATATTGAAATAATGAGTTTTTAAGTTCTTTTTGAAAGTAACAGTAGAGCTTGTTCGCCTCACTTGAATGGGAAGTTGATTCCACACCTTCGGACCGGATACTGAGAAGGCTCTAAGGCCAACGGTCGTCAGAGAGAAACGGGGCTCTTCCAGAAGCGATAAGTTTGCAGAACGAAGTGTTCTTTGCGGGACATAAGGTGTGATTAGTGCCTTGAGATAGGACGGAAACTCGTTGTTAAAAATGCACTGATGGTAAAGTAGCGTCACTTTATACTCAATTCTGGCTTTCACGCGGAGCCAGTGGAGCGAGCGTAGAAGGGCAGTTCCCGAGTCTCTTTTAGACTTGCACATAAACAAACGTGCAGTACTTTTATGTATTCGTTGTAGCCTGGCAATTTAATGACATAAATGACATATATTTCTGTTGGATTTAAACTTGACAACTCTAGCCTGCATGTTTTTTTTTTGGTTTAAAATGAGATTAAGCTGTTGTTTCTTTTTTTTTTGGTGGGGGGGGGGGGGGTATCGGGCAAAATCTAGATATTAGACTGCACAAATAAAAATCTGCTTCGACTGTTAGAATTTAAAGGCCATGTTATTCATAGTAGAAAAAAGAAAAAATACAAATAGGCCTACAATTTATTGGTCTGGTAAAGAAGTATTTTTAAAATTTATGCACTGTTGTTTTACATACACAGGATGCTAAGGTACAAGCGCCTGCTTTTTATTACCGATCGAATGATCGGTCACCTGGTACTATATATATATACATACAATTTTTGCTCGTATTATAGTATAGGATATTATCCACAAAGCCTGCACGTGCAGCCTGCCTTTTACGCTTTGACCAAGGACTACTGAAGACAGGACGTGCAGAATTGAATTTCTGACTTCCTAGCTAAGGCCAGTTTTTTTAACAGTAGCGATACACTCCCTTGGCGCAGTGATATAATGTTAACTATTATTAAGTAACTAACAAAATTCTTTACTAATATGATTCATTGTATTAATGGTTTATGTCATTTTCATTTTTTTAATGACAAAGAACGATCTAATAGCCTTTAAAATGTCTTAATAATTACCAAGCATGAGCGCACTATTTTTGAAGGAGTATGAATAGAAGGCACAGTTTGGTTCCAACATGGATACTTGCTGTTGATATTTTACTTCACTGCGTTTGTTTTCAATTTTTCGATCGTGTATTTTTATCAAAATGCCTAATAAATGTGGTGTAGTTAATTGTAAAGGTAATTATAATGATGTCAACAAGTGTCGTTTGTTTAAAGTGCCAAATAGTGCATGTATACCATTATTGAAAGCAGAAAATATAAGAGGAGAGCACAATGTTTGTTTATTTGTAACTATCACAGTCAATTTACATTCTTTATATTCCTTGGTCATGAAAACACAAATAAATTTTGCCATAGACATAGAAATCAAATTATCGTATTTATAATAATGGTACATGTACCACTTGGCAAAATTCTCAACCCAAATAATCGACTTACTTCATAATCACTTTTTTCAGAGGCTGTGCATTTGTCTCTTAATTATGAGCAAGATAAATTTTATGGATGGGTTACGTTTTTCCCTTTTTAGGTCAAGAAATAACGATTTTTAAGAATTTTTTTTTCACTTTATTTTATTCCTTAGGTGACCCCCCACACGAAACAATCAACACCAACCGCATATATATATAGGGTATCATGTGTACGGCCCTAATCATTCAATCATCTAAATAGATCTTAAATAATATTCAAATGCTCTTTAAACCCTCTCAATCGTAACCCATCATTAGTAAACGGCCCTGCACATTAACATTATTGACAGTATTGACATTAATTATGTTAGTTACTAAATAATAATTTACTTCATATATAAGCGCGACAAGCGAGTGTATCGCTACTGTTAAAAAAACTGGCCTTAGCTAGCTAAGTCAGAAATTCAAGTCTGCACGTCCTGTCTTCAGTAGTCCTTGGCTTTGACATAATTGCTTCCTTAAACCACCACGTGTCCTTGTTACGGAAACTGCTTACAGGATTATTGGTAGCAGGCCCCACGAGAGGGGTTACATTTGGTACGCCGTACCGGGGCTCATGATAGTTTAGGGGGCCCATGAATATTAAAATTTAAAATTAAATTGGCAATAACGCAAGTATTTTTTAATTGTCGCTATTAAGCTAAGAGAAAATGCCCCAAATCTCCTACAATCTCAAGTGGCGCTGGGGGCCCCTAATTTTGGTATTCTTTGAATGTGTACTTGAACATTTTGTTAAATATGTAAATAAGCATCTAGTTTTAATATAGGACCTAATTATTTTCCATAGCATTTAGGATCTTTTTTTTTTATTTTACTCCTAGAGACACTTAGGAAACAAAAATAGACCTATGAGCCTTACAGGCTTACAGTTCTCCCTGTTAGCATAGTAGTCTAGGCCTAAATACTCTATGTCGCTGCATACTACTAGTACGGCAGTCAAAGCGAGTTAGTCCTTCCTTTTACACTTTAATGATTTTCTGTGCGGTAGACAAAAAGGCAGGTTTTAGTTATTATAATTTTAGACAAATATAGTGAAAATTTAAAACGCATTGAACTTAAAGTGTTTTTTAATTGACTTGATATAATATTGCTATTTATTTATTAGTTTAGTCTCAACTGTCATAAATATTTCCACAATAATTAAATCAAGTAGCTTTGACAACTACAAGTAGCTTACCTTAACATGTGTCTCATATTCTCAATTTACTCTCTCAATTTTCACATTCAAATTAATCCATATGAAAATGAATTAGGATAAGTTAATTGACAATTTAATTGTTCAACTTTAAAACCTCCAATACTTCTCTAGGCTAGGAGTTCTTTTCTAAATTAATCATCAATCATCAGTGAGAGTTACTTTTCCCATTTTACACACATCTTTGTAATATTATTTGCAAGATCAATACTGAAGCGGAGGAACAATTACAATAATTTAAACTAAGGACTTGATTAAAGTATATTTGTAATAGACTTGTAAGGCTGTGATTGAAATTTTTACACACTAATGTTAAATGATAACATGTATGACTGTTTCACAAAATGGTGCATAGAAAGATTCCTATTTCTAAGTATGTAGGCCTAATACAAATAAATCATCTAGATAGGACTAATGTTTAAAAAATAATTGGGGAAGGGACGGGGCCCAGAAAAGATCTCGTACCGGCATCTTTTTTTTCTCTCGAGGGCCCTTATTGGTATTTGGAACCACGTGACACGTGCTTCATTCAGTAAAGTTGAACTAGGCTCAGGTCAGGAGGAGTTTACGTCAAAGAGTAAACTCCTTGACCAGTTTAACAGTTTCTATCGCATTAAAAATAACAACTAAAAACACACGTTCTTTCTTTACTTGCTAAAAAGAAAAGAATAGTTAATCCATACTTGTGTTATTGCTAAAAATACTTTACTTTACGATATTTGCAAAAAAATTATGTTTCAATTGTATAACATAATTTGTTTATTAAATTGATTGTTTCTTTGTAGCGACAGAATCTCTAGACGTAAAAGCATCAGGTAATAGTGCTTTAGATAAGTTATTTATACAAATAATAGATAAATAATATCAATCATAGTAATATAAAAAAAATCATTAAAAAAATTTTGGTAAATATGTTGTAATATTTGTAATTTTCTAAAAAGACCAAGTTGTATCAAAACTTTGTTAGCAAAAAGTTTTAATTTAAAAAGTAATAATTTTTTTCTTAAAAAGATGTAACATAAATTATGGTATCGATACTATTATATATTGTCAATAATATTATCCTTTTACTACTTATAAAAAATAAACAGATAAATGATTTTATACATTATAAAATAGTTTCTCAATGAATATATTTTATTTTGTTCCATTTTCTTCTCATCTTACATCTTGCCTTGATATCACTAATTGTTTCTGCTTCCTTGTTGTTGATGGCCATAGCAACAATCGTAGTTTTGAGCTGTAAACTAATAAAAAGGTTACAACTTTATCAATCATCAATGAACAATTACAATTTTTATGTATCGTAAAAATTATTGTTTAATAAATACTTTGGAATAGGTTTTAATATATTCTATGACAATATGATGAAGTCTTGTATTTGTATTGTATTTGTTGTTGTAGAAATTCAGAAGTAAAAATGACTAAAGCCAACCAGCGAGATGATGGTTTTTACTGTTGTAAGACATTGATCTCATTTTGTGTGTGTTTTATTACTTTTAACAAATTAGTATTATTGTATGGTACTGTACAGTTTTCAGACAACTAATGCAAAAGTATGATCTGACTTCTGTGTATGCAATTTTAACCGAGTGCGTCCTTTGTACGTTTTTTTCAGCGTAGCTACTCCTAAATTCTTTACAACTATGAGTCTGAATTATGTTTTAAACTAGGGCATATGTTACGTCTTAAAGTGCAGTAAAATACGTTCAGATACATTATGACTTAAATTCTATAATTTAGAAATATAATATTCACTATTAGTAAACCCTCAAAATTGCAGGCAAAATTTAAACAATATTATATTTTCTTAGTTCGCTGGCTGATTTCTAGAATTTAATTCACTTCACGTATACTATAACCTCATCGGTGTGTTATCGGTGTACCAGTAATTACTATTCGAACACCTTTCAAAATACGTCTTGTTCACTCGGCAATACTCTAGAACCAGTAAGTCTTAGGCCAAGCTATTATTGAAGATTATTATCATTCTCCCATTTTTTCTGCCTCCACCTGTTCCCACATAATACAAGATGTTATTTGCAAGTGAATCGGTTCCTAAGAAGCTTTCTTGCCCTCTCAGTTTTCAACTTGTTGGTAAGCAGGATTTTGTGAAGGACGATGGCATTTAAAAATCTTTCTCAGACTTCATTCGTGATATCAAAGCTCGCGCCATCAGGGCAATAGTGCTCTTCATCACAGTCACTCCTTAAAATTCCCAGTGTGGCTGGACACAAAAAGAACTACCTTGGAGTGCGCTCATTTGAAACTGTAGCGACTTCTATGTGAAACAGCTGACATCAATGAACAATGAACAATATTTTATTTGTCACATATTGCATAGGTACAATAAAGGCATAGCCAGACACTGAGAGAATCTGAGACAAAGGAATCTTTTAAAAAAGAGCTTAAAGACATTTAAATTTCTCTTTGGCTAGTGACTCTGTGCCGTATATACCAATACATCTGCCACTGCAATTTATTCCAAGAGCACAATGAGCATGCTAAATTTAATAGCATGTATACGAGCGCTGTATATATAACCATTCTTATTATTATTATATTTTCCATTGATGAGACACTCAGTATCTTAAAAAGTTTAGGATTTTGCATGTAGCCCTATCGAGCCCATTATTTAGATTTTTGCTGGAAGATTTGTTTTTCATTTTTGTCATAGGCTTAGCTTATTAGTTTGGCCAGTGTTACTTTCTGGTTTTGACTTAACGGATGTTATGAAGCCCTATATAATTTAATATAGAAGACCACTTCAAATTTGTGTCTATTCATTTGCATTTTAGTACTATCTGCATTTTTTTGTCTAGACCTCAATCAAGCTTTCTTGGTCTTGAATTTTCATATTATAAACCGCTGTTGTTAGTAAACAGTTTGGCAATAATGAGCTCATCTTTGTTTTCCAATAAATCGTCTATGTCATGAACGAAATGAGGGACGGAGATGGTTGTACAACTATTAGTGATTAAAATGGCGTGGTCATCAACATTTCTAATGTTAGGTATGATGTTAGTGCCTTGTTGCGGCAGTCAGGTTCGACGGATTTATACACTCACTATATCACCTGCCTAAGAAAGCTGCTAGACATTCATGCTCCTCTGACAACCCGATTAGTTTCCAATCGATTATCGGCTAAATGGATGTCAAACGGGATAAAGGTAACGAAAAAGATGCGCCGTAAGGCTTAGAGGAAATACAAGCAAACCGGTCTAACAGTGCACCGACACTTGTATACACAAAAGAAAAACTGTGTCCATCGTCTGATTCGAGATGCTAAGACAATGCATCTTCGAAATAAGATTGAGAGCGCGGACTCATCTCGGGTGCTGTTTAGAATAACTACAGAGATGTTGGGTGGTGCAGGTTAACCTCGATCCTGAGTGCTTAAAAAACTATCGGCCTGTATCCAACCTTCCATTCATTTCGAAGGTCTTGGAGCGCATTGTGCTAAAACAGTTATTGTCTCACTTGGAGCAGGATTGCCTCTTGGAGCAGTTTCAGTCCGCCTATCCAAAGAGTCATAGCACGGAGACGGCATTGGTCAGGGTTGTCAACGACCTACTATGCACATCGGACTCGGGTCATGTGTCTATTCTGGCAATGCTCGACCAGTCTGCCGCTTTTGACACTCTTGATCATGAGATCCTGATTGACAGGTTTGCAACCACATTTGGCTGCTCAGGCTGTGTTCTTCGTTGGTTTAGTTCATACCTGTCTGAGCGCACTCAAAGTGTTGCTATAGATGAGTTCCTCTCGGCACCTTCAACGCTGAAATATGGAGTGCCCCAAGGATCTGTTCTAGGACCAGTGATGTTTGTACGTGTATCCGCTCGGACAGGTCATCAAACCGTTCGAAATTTCGTATCACATTTACGCCGATGACAAGCAACTGTACCATCATGCGGTCCATCTTCATGCCCCTCGACTCGCTGCAAAGGTCAGTTGTGCAATCGCCAACTTCTATTCGTGGTCGGAGAGAAACGGGCTTAAAATGAATGAGGAAACAACAGAAATAATCATAATTGAAACCAAGAGAAATTTGGTCAAATTCACCGGTTCAGAATCCATCACCGTGATAAACTGTTTGTTAACAAAGAGAAGAATCTTGGTGTTTTACTGGATCCCACGCTGTCTTTCGACCAACATATATCACATCTGTGCAGAGGTCTATATCTACAGTTGCGTAGACTGGGCCAAATAAGTCCTTATTTGTCCACTGATTCTGCAAAAACACTGGCAGTCGCTCTGATACTTTCTCGTATCGACTATTGTAACTCCCTGCTAGTCGGCCTGCCCGAAGACAAAATCGCCAGGCTACAGAAAATACAGACCAGTACTGCGCGCTTGGTCATGCGCAAATCAAAGCAAGATTCGGGAACCGCACTTCTTCGCTCGCTCCATTGGCTCCCCGTGAAAGCCAGAATTGAGTATTAAGTGGCGCTACTTTGCCATCAGCGCATTTTTAATAACGAGTTTCCGTCCTATCTCAAAGAACTCATCACACCATAATAATATGTCCCTAAAAGAAAACTTCGTTCTGCCAGCTCATCGCTTCTGGAAGAACCCCGTTTCTCTCTGAAGACCGTTGGCCTTAGAGCCTTCTCAGTATCCGGTCCGAAGGTGTGGAATCAACTTCCCATTAAACTCAAGCAAACAAGCTCCATTGATTCCTTCAAAAAGAACTTAAAAACTAAATATTTCAATATTTATCTTTATTAACATGCTTTGAGCCCTTCTTTCTTACTTATATGTTAGGTCGGTTATTTTGTTTTGGTTGTTTGATTTGTTCCATGTTTGTAAAGTTTAGAATCATCATTTAGTATTTTTTATCTCTTAGCCTATAGGCCTAGATTGTATCCGTGTTCTTGATTAAATGTTAAATGCGCTCTGAGCTTGCATTATGCTTGTTGGCAGCGCTATATAACTGTCATTATTATTATCACTATTATTATCCTTCATGATCCTTTCTAGCAAGATGTTCGAAAAGATGGGTAAAGCAAACATCACTGGCAGAATCACGTTATAAATTAACTACAGTTGCTTTATGTTGTTCAAAAAGTATCAGGAAATTAAAATTTAGCAGTCTTTAGTCGCTAAGAAGCTGATAATTAATAACAATCCAAATTCATTATTTTCATATAAATCTTCTCCTTTTAAGGTTAGATACCTGTCTAATTATGCGTCAAAAGATTTTTTTTTTATTTGAGATGTTTACGAATTGAGGCAGTTTAACCATTCTTTAAATAAAACACTATATTTGCGACACAAGATTTGAACTTCAAAAGCCTTATATTACACATTCAAACATGCATGACTAGTCCATTTCAGACCCGTTTTTGTTTTCTGTTTTTTTCTCATAATGTGTTCTGGTATTTTTCATTTTCTGTTTTAGTTAAATCAACAACTTAACTTATAAATCTGTATTGACTGAAAAAAACTATAGATTATAGAGCCTTTCGTTGGAACTTGGAACACTAAATTTTGTCTAGCAATGGAGCAATTATTTTATGTAAACCAGAAAAACCTGTAACAACTAGTACAAATGAAGATAAAATAAAAATCCACTGCACCTTGGACTAAGGAGGGGAGGGGGGTGCAGTTTTTGTTTTAATTGTGTAAATTGTGTTTTTCAGCACGGCATCTATTTTTATTGATTTACTTTTGTTTTAGTATGTTTCGATATAGATAGAGCCTATTACAATATTATTGAATTTCTTAACTTATATACAGGCTTCAATGCTATATTAAACAATTTAAACTCAGGAAATGATGTTGCATATTCTATGTCTGCATGTTTGAGTATTGATTTGTGTAACCCGTTTTTAAAAATCATTATTTAAAAAAAGAAAATAGTGAAATTCTCAATATTCTATGTGCTCTTCACATTAATTGAAATTATCTGTGCGAAATCAGAGATTTTTATTTCTTCTAAATTTTTATAAATACAGTCTGTCACTGTTTAAATAGTGTGATAAAATGGATTATAATGGATTAACACAGCAATGAAAGGGATATATTTAATTCATTGAATTGGTAAAGGCTAGAATTTGTTCCCTGGTCTGGAGGTTGTCCCTGAAACTACCCAACATTGACGGGTACCTGACTTTAGTTGAGGTAAAGTAAGGCCAGCTGGCCGTTGTTCTGGCCACACAATGTTCTAGTATGCCATGGACACATATACTGGTGAACGCTGCTTCATCAATTTGGTCCGATGAGATACTTTTTACTTCCTTTTAGCTATAATTGACCCTAAGTCAGTCTTGCACAATAATCATCTTCTATTCACTACACAAACGCACGCACACACTCATATATTATAATTATTAAAATAATAACTAGAAATAGACCGCGGGAAACTATAGGAGTAAAATATTTTGTTTAATGTGGTTTTATTTTATTTTTAAAATTGTATTTATATTTTTGGATTGCATGTTCAAAAGTTGTAGAAAACAGGCGACGAAAGTAAAGTAGTCATAAGTAGTCATAAGTCATGGTTTTAAATGTAAGAAATGACGAATCTAATTAAATATATTTAAATGTTTATTAAGGGCAAGGTGGCTAAGCGGCAGCGCGTTCGACTGGTTATCCGATGGTTCTGGGTTCGAATCCTGGTTCAGGCTAGGATTTTTCCCGGGAGTTGAGGGTGCCCCTTAGTCCACCCTGCACCGATGGGTACCTGACACAAGTTGGGGTAAACTAAAGGCGGCTGGGCATTGTGCTGGTCACACATCCCCTCAAATGCCGTGGCCACAGAAACTGGTGAACGCAGCTTCACGGTCCATCTGTAGCAAATTGGTCTAACGGGGATACTTTACTACTACTTTTGTGATGCCATACATTATAACTATAGGCCAAGCAACCCAGAAAGGAAGGTGGGGGGAGGGGCATGACTTACAATAGGCTAACATTTTTCTATGAACAACAATATCTATTTGTATATCAAGTTATTGTTCTTAAAGCAATTTGTTTCTTTTAATGTTTTTAATATCAGTACTATTCCTCCAATAAACCTTTTTTTTTAATCAATCTTTTTTACTTTTTGGGAGCGGGGAAAGGGTTGAGGATAATTAGTTAATATTGCTATAAAAATTATTCTTGCGTTCTAATTAAAATATACTCTTAAGATTAATTTAACATTACACTTTCTAATATTTTTTGTACCTTATAAAAAGACTGGAAAACTTTAATGTTTTAAGGATTTAATTTCTAACAAAAATAATCTAGAGTCAAAGGGTGAAAGGAGAAATGAAAAAATTTGGAGAAAGTTATAATTTTGTCTATAAAGACCTACATGTATTAATAATATAGCCCTAGTTTTGAATTTGTATAATTAATAGACAGAATAATAAACGAGATAAAACAGTTATAGAGTGAGGGAGCGAGCTTTAGAGAGTGTACAAATAGATATCAAAAAGACTGAATAATTTTTTTAAAAACTTGCATTGATGAAATGTGTCTATGTTTGCGTGTATTTGTGTGTGTGTGTTTGAAGATGGCAGACAGAAAAGGAGAGGGTCTATAATCTCAGCCAACAAACGTTTATCTAGATACCTTTTAAAATGGTAACATTGAACGACATTTGCTATACATTTTTGAAAACAGGATTTACATACTCTTAAGACCTAATCGTTATGGACTCTGAAAAAAATAAAGCATAAATAGTCACATTCAAGGCCTTATTCAAAATTGTGTAGACCTTTTACAAATGTAGGGAGCTATTCATATTTTGTAGATATAACGTCATCTGTCTATACTCTCAACTATCAACACCAAGTCGCTAAGCGTTCCAGAATGTGGTTTCTTTGGGATTTAATTGTAAAGACTAGTTTTTATGCCCGTCAAAATAACGGAGAAACGAATATGACTACAACATGTTTGGATTTTATTTTTGATTTATTATCTTTATTCTATCTTATTCTATGTTTTATATCCCTTCTATAAGTTTGTTCGCAGAAGTAAAATTACTGGTAAACTTTTTTTTACTGGAACTAACGACGAATATGACTATAGAAGTTCGGTAACTTTGATTTTATTTATAATTCCAAAACATTTTTTTTTAAATAAAGTCTTTCATAAGACCGATGATAGGTATACAAACTTTAAGTTTTTAATTATCCTCAAAGTTACACAACCTGCAAACTAAATAGTATACATAATGTCCTTGTTGTCTTTCTCTCCCTTTGAATTCCTTATATTATTTTGCCAATGTTTTTAATTTCACTCTAAAAACGATAGCCTATTTGTGTTGATATAAATTTTCCTTTTTGTCTTCTATTCTTTTGATTTTGGTTTTCTACATTTGAAATTATGTCTTCTATCCCTCTCTTTAATGTTGCATATGTATTTATTATAAAAATTGATATAATTTATATTTTAATTTATACATTTAAAAAAAAAAAACTATTTAATGACCAAATTTCGTGAAGAGCTTTTGTCAAAATTCAGTGCACAGTTAATTGCGCTGAGACGCTTCTGTAATATTTTTTCTTAAATTTTGGTAACTTTGTTCATTTTTATTAAACATTGTTATTTCACTTGAGCACTTTGTGGTTTTATTTCATATTGTTACCTCCCTTGAGCAATTTGTATGTTTCTGAAACATTGTCACTTCCCTTTTGCTTCTTTATTTATTATTTATTCATCTTGAACTGCAGGAGTCAGCAACCTAAGGCACGTGGCACGCAGAACGATTTTCAGTGGCACGCGAAAGACATCCAAGAAGATTTTAAAATACAAGTCACAACAACGTACGTCGGCATAATAAATTGGTGCTATGTGGTGAACTACATGGGAATCACATGGGACGTCGACTGTTTTGGTTCAGGAATTTTGTGTGCATATATCTCATCATTGGACTTGCGATTTGTTAAGAGGGAAATTGGCATTTTTTCATTTTAAACATCCGAAACATTAGCATCGAAATGTGACGATTTGCAGAAGATCTGAAAGGAGTAGCTTTATAGGAAAGTCATCTGTTGTCAACTGCAAGGCTTTTGCTCTACTTTTAGCTGTTGGTTTAATTTACACTAGTGAGCATATTTGGTAAAATCCGAACTTCTATATGTGACAGATTTCACTATATAAGAGTTGGCAATAACACCATTTATTTGCCAGTTTGGCATGTGGAATTATAATAATAATAAAATACAGCCCTAACCTATATATATTGACTTTAATTGAAATAGACAGCCCTAAACTATATATATATGAAGTTTAATATAATTAGTTTTTTAATAGGCTTTATATAGTAAAAAAACGGTGCTTGTCGCTAATAAATTTTGTAGCGTATTCTAGCTTTGGCAAAAATGAATTGGGCATTTGGACTCATGTGTGAGTGGGCAATCTTCATATGCCTAGAGTTTAGAGTCTTTATCTCTATGGTTCTTGAATCTGTAGAAGTTTAAAAACTGAAAACAAAGCGCCGTGTGTTCTTAATATAGGTTATATAGTAAAAAAACGGTGCTTGCATCTACTATTTTTTTTCTCCCCAACCAGCTGTGTCTATAATCATATGGGCATTTGAACACATCTATAGGTGGACAGTGGTCATGTGCCTAGAGTTTAGACTGTGTGTCTATTTCGGTCTGGACTGTGCACGAGTTGAAAAAATGACCAGACCGTCATGTTTTTTAATAGGCTTTATATAGTAAAAAAACGGTGCTTGTCGCTAATAATTTTTGTATTGTATTCTAGCTTTGGCAAAAATGAATTGGGCATTTGGACTCATGTGTGAGTGGGCAATCTTCATATGCCTAGAGTTTAGAGTCTTTATCTCTATGGTTCTTGAATCTGTAGAAGTTTAAAAACTGAAAACAAAGCGCCGTGTGTTCTTAATATAGGTTATATAGTAAAAAAACGGTGCTTGCATCTACTATTTTTTTTCTCCCCAACCAGCTGTGTCTATAATCATATGGGCATTTGAACACATCTATAGGTGGACAGTGGTCATGTGCCTAGAGTTTAGACTGTGTGTCTATTTCGGTCTGGACTGTGCACGAGTTGAAAAAATGACCAGACCGTCATGTTTTTTAATAGGCTTTATATAGTAAAAAAACGGTGCTTGTCGCTAATAATTTTTGTAGCGTATTCTAGCTTTGGCAAAAATGAATTGGGCATTTGGACTCATGTGTGAGTGGGCAATCTTCATATGCCTAGAGTTTAGAGTCTTTATCTCTATGGTTCTTGAATCTGTAGAAGTTTAAAAACTGAAAACAAAGCGCCGTGTGTTCTTAATATAGGTTATATAGTAAAAAAACGGTGCTTGCATCTACTATTTTTTTTCTCCCCAACCAGCTGTGTCTATAATCATATGGGCATTTGAACACATCTATAGGTGGACAGTGGTCATGTGCCTAGAGTTTAGACTGTGTGTCTATTTCGGTCTGGACTGTGCACGAGTTGAAAAAATGACCAGACCGTCATGTTTTTTAATAGGCTTTATATAGTAAAAAAACGGTGCTTGTCGCTAATAATTTTTGTAGCGTATTCTAGCTTTGGCAAAAATGAATTGGGCATTTGGACTCATGTGTGAGTGGGCAATCTTCATATGCCTAGAGTTTAGAGTCTTTATCTCTATGGTTCTTGAATCTGTAGAAGTTTAAAAACTGAAAACAAAGCGCCGTGTGTTCTTAATATAGGTTATATAGTAAAAAAACGGTGCTTGCATCTACTATTTTTTTTCTCCCCAACCAGCTGTGTCTATAATCATATGGGCATTTGAACACATCTATAGGTGGACAGTGGTCATGTGCCTAGAGTTTAGACTGTGTGTCTATTTCGGTCTGGACTGTGCACGAGTTGAAAAAATGACCAGACCGTCATGTTTTTTAATAGGCTTTATATAGTAAAAAAACGGTGCTTGTCGCTAATAATTTTTGTAGCGTATTCTAGCTTTGGCAAAAATGAATTGGGCATTTGGACTCATGTGTGAGTGGGCAATCTTCATATGCCTAGAGTTTAGAGTCTTTATCTCTATGGTTCTTGAATCTGTAGAAGTTTAAAAACTGAAAACAAAGCGCCGTGTGTTCTTAATATAGGTTATATAGTAAAAAAACGGTGCTTGCATCTACTATTTTTTTTCTCCCCAACCAGCTGTGTCTATAATCATATTGGTATTTGAACACATCTATAGGTGGACAGTGGTCATGTGCCTAGAGTTTAGACTGTGTGTCTATTTCGGTCTGGACTGTGCACGAGTTGAAAAAATGACCAGACCGTCATGTTTTTTAATAGGCTTTATATAGTAAAAAAACGGTGCTTGTCGCTAATAATTTTTGTAGCGTATTCTAGCTTTGGCAAAAATGAATTGGGCATTTGGACTCATGTGTGAGTGGGCAATCTTCATATGCCTAGAGTTTAGAGTCTTTATCTCTATGGTTCTTGAATCTGTAGAAGTTTAAAAACTGAAAACAAAGCGCCGTGTGTTCTTAATATAGGTTATATAGTAAAAAAACGGTGCTTGCATCTACTATTTTTTTTCTCCCCAACCAGCTGTGTATAATCATATGGGCATTTGAACACATCTATAGGTGGACAGTGGTCATGTGCCTAGAGTTTAGACTGTGTGTCTATTTCGGTCTGGACTGTGCACGAGTTGAAAAAATGACCAGACCGTCATGTTTTTTAATAGGCTTTATATAGTAAAAAAACGGTGCTTGTCGCTAATAATTTTTGTAGCGTATTCTAGCTTTGGCAAAAATGAATTGGGCATTTGGACTCATGTGTGAGTGGGCAATCTTCATATGCCTAGAGTTTAGAGTCTTTATCTCTATGGTTCTTGAATCTGTAGAAGTTTAAAAACTGAAAACAAAGCGCCGTGTGTTCTTAATATAGGTTATATAGTAAAAAAACGGTGCTTGCATCTACTATTTTTTTTCGCCATTAGGGGATTGACCTGTACGTTTAAGAATTAGTCGTGAATCTTGAATGAGCGTTTTTGGACCAATTAGTTTGCTCTTAGTAATGGATGATGTAGCTTCCATATGTTGGTCGGGGTCCTATTATTGAAGGGGTCCTGGGTTTGCGCAATTTTGACTCTACCCAAAACCATGCCATAGGCTGCATGACACTGACAGGGTCTTGGTATGCACCCCTCCCCACCCCAGGGCCAACAAACCCTTCCACAATACACTCTGGAGATAATAGCCTTCGGATAGTGTTTTTTTTAGTCATTTCATGTTGGTGTGCTACTAATATCTTGTCTTTCACGAGAGCCGGTAACTTGAATCCGTGGTATAGCCAAGACTGTAATGAAGGGACGCCCCTTCCTGACATAATATGGTGTAACGACATCTCGTCTACAAACTTTTAGTTTACGACACTTAGTCTACAGAAAGGTGGTCTACTGTTGTGGTAAACGAATTGTCGCGCCAAACGAAACGTCGGTAGACGAATGGTCGCGTTAGACCAATTGTCGGTAGACTAATTGTCGTTAGACGAGTTATTGCGGTAGACGAAGTGTTGGTAGACGAGTTGTCGCGGTAGAAGTATTGTAGGTAGATCTACTTTCTGTAGACGAAGTGTCGTAGACGAAAAGTATGTAGACGAGTTATCGTCGTTATACATACCTACCTTAACATTGCACTGTTGCCCCTGTCCTTGAAGTCCTTGCTATGGTTCAAACCTATCGTTACCGATACGCCCTGCACAAAAGAACCATTCTTGCTCGTCCGTTTTTTTAGACCTTATAACTCTCTCTCTTTGACTCTCTCTCTGTGTCTGTCTCTCTCTCTCTCTTTCATACTGTCTCTCTCACTCTCTCTCTCTCTCACTCTGTCTCTCTCTCTCTCTTCATACTGTCTCTATCTTCATACTGTCTCTCTATGATCTATGTATATCTGTCTTTCTCTCTATGTCTCTCTCTTTCTCTCTTTCTGGCTCTCTCTCTCACTCTGTCTCTCAGCCATATAGAAGAATGCTGAGTACACAGGCGTGGTATACGCGCAGTGTAGTCTTTAGTTGTCCCACACTCGCCGTTTCAGTTGGGCCATGACTGTGGCTGCCTTGGCGATCCTGCTGTTCATCTCCGAGTCGATGGACTGCGAACACGAGATAGTGGACTCGAGGTAGGTGAAGTCCTTCACGGCTGTCTGACAATGGCAGAATAAGTGAGGCAAACTATAACTTTCTCTGGCAGGGACTGCCCTCAGACAGACCAAGGCAACATGGTGTTGGCTTTTCCATTAAAAACTCACTAACGACATACATTGAGCAAGTGGCACATGGCACTGAAAGGATACTCGGCATCAAAGTACTAACATCCATGGGTGCAGCGAATATCCTCAGCCTATATGCCCCAACTGTCTGCTCTGAAGCAGAAACAAAAAACTATTTTTATGAGTCTCTGGATTCCGTAGTGTCAAATATCACAGATCTTACCTTGCAGAAAGACGTCCCCAAACCCCATGATGCAGGAAAGAATTTGCCAGAACATATCGATGTCACATGGCTTCACCTTCGCGAGACCATTTACAATACCTCCATCGCCGTCCTTGGTAAAAAGGAAAGGAAAAGTGCAGATTGGTTTGAGGCCAACTGGGAGATAATGGAGCCCGTGACAGAGGCAAAGAGAAAAGCCCTAATGGCCTACAAAGTTGCCCCAGGAACTGATGCGTTGCAAAAACTCAGAAATGCCAGGAACATAGCCCGGAAGACCGCACGCTTCTGCGCCAACAAATACTGGGTTGATCTGTGCATATGTATCCAATTTGCTGCCGATCAAGGAGATGCCAAAAAATGTATGAAGGCATAAAAAAGGCCACTGGACCCCTAATTTCAAAGTCAGCTCCACTTAAGTCGAAGACAGGAGAGGTGATCACTGAACAAGACAAGCAGATGCAGCGCTGGACCGAGCACTACCTGGAACTCTACGCAACACAGAACGTTGTCTCTGACTCTGCCCTAAATAGAGTTCCAGCACTATGCACAGCCGCCTATACTTTAACCCACACAAGGACATCACTATTCTCAAAGGAGACGTCAATGCCAAACTGGGACATAAGAAATGGGGTGGAGTTAAGCAGCATTAATATTTAATTTAGTCCTGGACTTTGCGTTAAAAGGTCATGTAAATCATGATCAAATCAATTTTTTGTTTGCAAATGAAAGTTATAGTTAAAGTCTAATTATTGAACAATGCTAAAAACCAATTTTTGTTTTTATAAGGCATATATATATAATTATTGAAACATTTTTTTTCTAAGTTTCCCATAAGTTATACGCTAACATAAAATGGATTATACGTATAAATGTATTTACAAGGGCAATAGGGGCCTAGGAAAAGAGGCACAAGGCTATGGGTTACCTGCTTACCCCAGAAAGATATTTTGGCTACCTGTTCTGGCCACATAGAAATCAAATCTGCTAATACTAAATTAATCAATAGACGAACATAAACAACACAACTTAAAATGCAAGTAATCAAATGAACAAAATCTAATTAAGGAATGACAAGATAATTTAATGTCATCAATAAAAGAAAAATACATAAAAACAAATCCCTCCAAACACACTACTCTAAAAACAAACATATTTCTTTCTATTGTTAGCCCCCAACATCACATCTACCTCATCTCAACATCACATCTACCTCATCTCAACATCACATCTACCTCATCTCAACATCACATCTACCTCATCTCAACATCACATCTACCTCATCTCAACATCACATCTACCTCATCTCAACATCACATCTACCTCATCTCAACATCACATCTACCTCATCTCAACATCACATCTACCTCATCTCAACATCACATCTACCTCATCTCAACATCACATCTACCTCATCTCAACATCACATCTACCTCATCTCAACATCACATCTACCTCATCTCAAAAATGAAAATAGCATGAACTTCATGTAAAATAAAGTTTACAATTTAATAATAATAAAAAAGTAAAATGCTATCTCACATTAAAGTAAAAATTTCAAATGTGACACACATTTCCCTCTGAGTGGGAATTATGTGTCAGGCATAAAGGTAAGATGGGTCAACATTTTCATACACAGAAATAAGGGCAACAAAAGAAAAAACACAAAAATTTATCTACTCTGTGTGCAAATAAAGTCACAGTAAAACACTTGGTCTAAGGAAATCATATAAAAATAAATCAAGTGTGTAATTTCTGTTAAAAATCTACTTTTAAAATGATTTGCAACAATTTTTAGAAAAACAAGTCAAAACCCGAACAATCTCTGTCAATGCATTCTTTGATTTTCCTTTTCCCTTTGCAGATTTGGCTTCATATTTCTTTGATTTGGACTTTTCTGTTAGATATTTTTTATTCTTGAAGGGGCTCCTTGTCAAATGTTTACTTTGTCCACGCCTTCTCTTTTTTTGGGTCCCAGTATTTCTGATGCACTTTGGCAATGGAGAGACAGCCTACCGGTACCATAAAGTTGTGCCACTGGTGGATGGAGCAGAAGCAGTGCCACTGGTGGATGGAGCAGAAGTAATACCACTGATGGATGGAGCAGGAGCAATAGCACTGGTGGATGGAGCAGAAGCAGTGCCACTGATGGATGGAGCAGGAGCAATACCACTGGTGGATGGAGCAGAAACAGTGCCACTGATGGATGGAGCAGGAGCAATACCACTGGTGGATGGAGCAGAAGCAGTGCCACTGGTGGATGGAGCAGAAGCAGTGCCACTGATGGATGGAGCAGGAGCAATACCACTGGTGGATGGAGCAGAAGCAGTGCCACTGATGGATGGAGGAGCAATACCACTGGTGGATGAAGCAGAAGCAGTGCCACTGATGGATGGAGCAGGAGCAATACCACTGGTGGATGGAGCAGAAGCAGTGCCACTGATGGATGGAGCAGGAGCAATACCACTGGTGGATGGAGCAGAAGCAGTGCCACTGATGGATGGAGCAGGAGCAATACCACTGGTGGATGGAGCAGAAGCAGTGCCACTGATGGATGGAGCAGGAGCAATACCACTGGTGGATGGAGCAGAAGCAGTGCCACTGATGGATGGAGCAGGAGCAATGCCACTGGTGGATGGAGCAGAAGCAGTGCCACTGGTGGATGGAGCAGAAGCAGTGCCACTGGTGGATGGAGCAGGAGAAGTACCACTGGTGGATGGAGGAAAAAATTTAGTTGAACATGATTACTGTTATCAAAAATGTTCATTTCATTTTTAATTAATAACTTTTCAATTACAAATATATAAGTTAAAGTAGTGTACATTTTAAAATTAATCTAAATTTTTTTTACACAAAGTGTGGACTTCAATACATTATATATTTATATAGCCTACATTGTTCATAATCTTCTCCGAGTGAGCCATTCTATAGAAAGTATTAAAATTAAATGTATAAGGATTTCTGCCAAATTTAATTTTTCTAGAAGTATTAATTGCATGACTATTGGCCAATAGATCAAATTAGTCTTTCTTACTAAATAATTATTAGAGATTGAGGTGATGTTCAGAGTTATGTTAACATTTTTTAGGAAAATTTACTGTTACAATTGTCAAACATTCAGAAACCTGCCTAATAAAACAATGCCCAACAATTGCCCTCCCCTTCCTATCTTAGACTATCTACAAACTAACAATATTTTTTATGACTGACTATATTATGTTTAATTAAAATAGGATAGAGATTGAAAATTACACAAAAATTTTAAAAACTTTTTTAACAGATTTCATATTCAAGAATAGGCACAGAAGAGGTGGGGGAAGCATAAGCAACACATTAACCCCCCCCCCCCCCCCACAATATAGTCTTAGTTTACGCCCTATTTGTTACTTCTTTGGAGCTCATTATAGGCTAATATATATCAGGCCTATGCCTATGTGCCATAACCGATTCCCGGCCTGCTATGATTTATTAATAGGCTTAGGCCAATTAGTTAGGGCCTACAAATAGGTCTATCAAATAAAAATACATAGCTATAGGCCTATTAGGCCTAACATAGTAGGTCCTAACATTAAAGTTTAGACATATTATAGGTCAACGAAAAAGCCCTCAAACAATAGACCTAGGCCTACACTACCAATTATTAAATATATATAGCATAGCCTATAGGGCATGCGGCATGGGCCTACCTACTAGGCCTAAATGCTATAGGCCTACTATAGGCATAGCGTAGGCTAGGTCACTATAGCCCGGCTATAGCAGTATAGTATAGACTACTATAGGCCTAAGCCTAAGCGCCTAAGGCCTAAGACTACTATTTTTGTACAAACAGCAGAAATGAGTAATAATATCATTTAATATGATACTAGATTTAACTAGATTATAATATATAAATATAGCCTAAATGATAGTGGATATAGCTAGGCCTATAGCCTAACTCATATAACTATGATATAACTGATCATAACTGTATAGCATAGGCTACAAAAAATTTTCCGTTCATGATTAATTCAGTTTTTACTTATACAGTGAGTCGACGCCAGTCTAGGACAACTCTTCTATACTATACTATTATATAGTCAATAGTCTATACCGGTAGGTCTACTCTAAACTATAGCCTACTAATAGGACTACTACCTCGTAGGCCTATAATAAATAATGATATTAATAGTCAATAATCAAGAGTTGAATAGTTCTACGAAAATTACAAATACTATAGAAGTATAGACTTTATAGTATAGACTAGTGACTAGGCCTATACTGGCTATACTATAGTAATACTATAGTAGTAGCCTATATATAGTCTAGTTATTCAAAGTATTCTAAGTCTATAAGTTATTGTTATAGTTTACTATAGGCCTACTAATAGTTACTAATACTAATACTATTATTATATTATAGGCCCTATTACTATTACTAGTATTACTACTAATTACTAGTAATACTAGGTCTAGATTTAATCTAGTTTTACAGTGAAGTATTATTTGTGTAAAGCAATGAAGCAATGTATGCCTATACTGGCTATACGAACCTTCAAAATTAAATAGGCCTACAATTATTCTGAACTAGTAGGCTATTATAAATTCATTCAGTAAACTAGACCACTACTACTAGTCATACATTATGATACAAAGACAAAGACTTTCAAAATATGGAGGCTACGTGTTTAAATTGTTTTGTTTTAGATTTTTTTAACTTTAGAAAGGAGATTTATAATTATCTTTACTTTCGTTTTTAGATTTGGCATTAATTTTTTTTTAATTTTGGCTCAAAGTTTTTAATGGCCACAAAATTTTTTTTAATAACAACTCTTCTTCTTATAAGTGCTAACATATAGAAGTTCGGATTTTACCAAATATGTACCTGACATTGAACAATTAGCGAAGAGCATTCAAGGAAAAGGTCCGCATTAATTGATACATGCTAATTACATTCAAAAGAGTTTTACGCTCATCTATCTTAAAGAGGCATACATATAAATATTTCTAAAACAAATTTGTTTGTTTTATTATTATAATAAATTCAACATCCTTGCATAATGTAACTATTGTAATTAATAATATTTAAAAAAATAACTTGACTGTTAGTGTACATATTATTTTATAGTTTTATTATTGGTAGCGTTCTATGGACATCTTAACATTTATTTCTGGTATCATTAATATTCAGTTGACCTCATAATTTGCGAGTCAGTATTCATATTCATATGTTATATAAACTTGAAATGACGAAGCAACAATATTCCTTCAACTTACTTCAATATTTTATTTTCTTCAATACAAACACAGATATATTCCTTGATGATATAGAATCTAGGAATTATAGGCACATATAATATACTTTAATTCAACGTTTTACAATGGAGATATCAAATCAGCTCCCATCTAACTATCCTGCGGCTTCTGCTCAAAACAAAAGGAAATCAAGTTAATTAAAAAGTATAACTCTGCAGACGATAAACTAATGTTTTAAGTCACTGATCTATATATTATTTTAAAGTGGCAAAAGCTGACTATAATTATTAGACAACACAATGCAATTAAATGTAAACCTTCTAATATAATTATCAACTTAATTAAATGATTAATATAATAAATATTATTGGGAAAGGCGATATCTACATTGACTTTGATGATGCAGAAAATGTTTATTTACAACTTACAACGTAAATTAATGTTATACACAATGAAAAAAGAGCATAATACTGAATATGTATAAAGAAATAACAATTTCAAAGCAACAATAGTTTATTATTTTTCATGTATACATTTTCGTTTTTATTCGTTGGCTGTACTCTGTGATTGTTGACAGCGCATAGAACTGTTTCCAATGGGATGTGCGCTATACAAGTATTATTATTATTTTAAAAATTTAACTCGTTTGGCAACACTAGCATCAAATTTTGAGAATTTCAATAATAATAATATTTGTATAGACAAACATAATGTAGGCTCAGAGCGATTCAACATACAACTAAGAATACGGATTGAATGGAGATAATTAATCTTATCTATTTTCTTTGCGTTTATATATCTAATGTTTTGTTTTGTTTTTTTGTTCATTTAAAAAAAACAATTAATGGCTTACAATTTATAACTTTAAAGTTATCCACCTATAAGAGATGGTTGAAAATTATAAAAATATTATATAACTAAAGAATTTATATGTACGATTTTAAGCATTACATTAATTACCCAGTTTGTATGATCACAATAATACATGTATGCCTATTAATTGCGAGAATTCACAAATCAACAAGCAATATTATATAAGCTGAAATCTCATATATGCAGAGATTAAAATGTAAAGAATGTATATGCATAACTAGAATAATATCTTGACAACGTAATTCAAATGTCCATACATTAACAATAAATGTGAAAGTTGATAAATGAAATTGTGTATTGCACCATGTAACAACATTTTTGTTTATGTAAATTTTTTTTATGTTTTTTACTTAATTTTGGTATGCTGATTTCAATGGTACCATTGGTTTTGCACTATCATCAAGATTTCTTGAGAAAAAGCATAAAGTATATTTTGGAGTTTTCGTATATGTGTAATACATTTATAACATTATATATATATGCTGATTGTTTTGTCTATTTTCTATATAATCCCACTTTTCATATTACTTTTCCTATAATATATGTTTATTTATATTGATTTAGAGCTTTTTAAAAAAAATTTAGCACATTTTGGATACGATTTAATTAACAAATGTTGCACGATGGAGCCTCCAAGCATCTAAATCAAAAATCGTTAAATCAATTTATTTGAATCATTCTAAATTTATTTATTTATTTATAAATTAATAACTTAGAACATGATTGCTTAGACTACAGTTACTATTACTACTAAATGAGGAAAACTTGTAGTTTTTTTTCTAAAGATTAAAAATTTTGTTAGTGACCTAATTAAATATAAGTAAATCAAATTAAAAGAAAAAAATTGAAAAAAACAAACACAAGTAGAAGCGGAACGCCGTAACAAATCAAAGAAAGGTACAACGTACAAACATGGACAATTTTAAGTTTAATATTGTCTTTCTGTTTATGTATATGTTATTGTTAAAGACATTAGTGATGGGACGATACCAAAATTTTTAACGATTCCGATACGATTCCGATTCTACCCAATTATCCCGATTCCCGATACGATTCCCGATACAATTCCGATTCCTGGACAATATTACATATATGTAGTAAACTTTTGTCGCCGATATTTTTATCAGATTTTTTCATCTTTTTGTCATTGTAATAAAGGTTATTGTACATAGATCCTAGAAAAAAAATGCTATTTACTTTTATAGTTAAAATGAAATGGTAAAGAAATAGTGAAATGGAAGAAGTAAAACATATTACATTCCATTTCTTACTCTAAAAGTAAAATTTTATAGAAAATGTATATGTTATACTTCACCTTAATATAAACAGTTATTTGAAGATATAAGAACAATAAAATGAAAACAAGATAGACATGACATCACCCTTAACAAAAAGGCCTTATTATATAACCTTCGATGTTGAGGGGCCGGAAATACAACACTTCACAATGTATACAACTTTCGATTTTAAATCGTAATTTTCCATTGAGAAAATCATCGCGAATTACTAAACTGGAAATGTAGAGGACAGGGTGTGATCGGAAATTCCCAAACTACGTGTTTTAAGTTATCAAATAGCTGAAATATTAAACTACGTGTTTTAAGTTATCAAATAGCTGAAATATTAAACTACGTGTTTTAAGTTATCAAATAGCTGAAATATTAAAGCCTTTGCTTAATCTAGCATAATATATACTATTTTAATGTGTTCGCTTTTGTTTGGTATTTTCTATATTTCACAAGTTGTTTTTCTAATTTTTAACGACGCTTATCAAATATGTAAATAGGTTGTATGAGTCTTTGATTCGATGCTAGAGTTTTTGGAAAGCAAAGACGATTCTTTGAGAGAAAATCTAATAAAATTGAAAACTGATATCACTTATATAATTGATTTATATACGTTTTTAAATACAATAATTTCAGTGGGATAAATTCAATTTAATTAAGACGAAGAGTGTTTTTGGCATTTTAGGTCAAAACTTTGATTGTACAAACACAACTATGGATGCGAAAATCTTGCATCGAAAGAGAAAATTGACGAAGACATACTCAAGTATTGTCGTGGAAGCACCTAATGATGATTTCAACAGTCGATGTTAAAACATTATTATTATTATTATAAACATGAAAATTCCTGATTAGTTTTTAGACCCTATTTTCCAATGGTGAAATGTTAAAATCAGTCTTATACCTTCACAACTGCCAAAAGGAATTGATTGAATTAAAAACCAATGAAGAATTAAAAATGCAATTTGTAAGAAATGGACATCCTTCAATTTCACAAATGTCTTTTGGTTTTGGCAACCATTTCGTTGGCCTATTGCCTGTCCAGCACCATATTTATCGCAACGTTGGTTTAGTGCTGTTGTCAAAAACGAGAAGCAATTGGAAGTAATGGCGTTTTTTGGAAACCGAATTTGAATAAAACAGAGATAAACTGCTAGCAAAATACCAGGCACAAGCTTCATTTTAATATTGATTTAAACACAAACTTTTTGCAGTATATTTTTTTAAGTTATTTTATTTTTGAACAAGAATCATTACAAACTTCATTTCAGCTCTTTTTAGGATCATAAATAATTGGTCATTTATAAAGCGCCTAACTCCATGCTAATGCAAGCATGCTCGGCGCGCTCACAAAAACGAAACGACAAAAACACTCTAAAATGGTTTTAAACAAGGTTTCGGCCGATGAAGGCACGAAACGACAATAACATTTTAAAATAGATTCAAACAAGTTTAGTTGAAAAGAAAAGTCTTCAAGTTCTTCTTGAATGCCTTTTTTGACACAGAGCTTTTCAGTGTCTCGGGTAAGCCGTTCCACAGTGAAGACGCCACAGATTCAAACAAGCGTACACCAAGAGTCTTTTTCCTGTGACCTTCCAAACATGGAATTTCCAGGAGAGATTGTGTTGAAGATCGCAGCATCCTTAACGGGACATGCTTCGGTATAAGCTCTTTGAGATATGCAGGTGCTGTGCCTTCCACGCATCCATAGGTAATGGACATAATCGTATGATCGATGCGCTTCGTCACAGGGAGCCAGTGGAGCTCTTTGAGAATTGGGGTGATATGGTCATGATTCTTTACTCGTGACACAATGCGTGCTGCATTATTTTGAACTTTCTGAAGTCTATCCAGTTGTTTCTGTGGTAAACCCCACAGAAAACTGATACAATAGTCTAGTCTTGACTGTATTGTTGCAACAGCAAAAGCATTGGCTGTTTTTTTTTTATTAATCAGAGGTCGCAGCTGACCCAGGGCACGAAGATGGAAGGAGCAGGCCCTAACCACAGTACTGATGTGTGGACCCATTGTTAATTTACTGTCAATGATAAAGCCCAGGTCTCCGACAGTGTTGGACAAAAATATATCAGAGGCCCTTACTTTAATAGATGGAATATCGACTTTCCTAAGATTGAAGTTTGAACCGCACAGAATTGCTTCAGTCTTGTCGTCATTTAGTTTGAGTTTGTTGGCAGTCATCCACGCTTTCACCGCTAGACAGCAGTCTTCCATTGCATTAACAGCGGCAGCACAAGCATTATGATCAGGATGGAAGCTTTTGTACAGCTGGGTATCATCCGCATATAGTTTGCGAGATAATCCTTGGCTATGAATTATTCTGCCAAGCTGGCTAGTGTAAACAGCAAAAAGGATAGGCCCTAAAACTGATCCTTGAGGTACGCCACAGATGAGAAAAGTGGCTTTTGATAAGGTCTGATTGATAGTAACTCTCTGGGTTCTGTCTGCCAAGTAGGAAGTAAACCAATGAAGTGCAGTATCAGTGATGCCCATCTCGTATTGTAGTCTTGATAAAAGTAAGTCATGGTTGACAACATCAAAGGCAGCACTGAGGTCCAACAGAACTAAGATAGTCAGATCACCACGGTCAGCACTACAAAGAACATCATTCAGAACACGTAATATTGCCGTCTCACAGCTATGACCAGGACGATAGGTAGATTAAAATTTATCAATCAGGCCATGTGTGGTTAGATGTTGTAAAAGCTGCCGAGAGACTACCCTCTCAAGAAGCTTCGATATATAGGGAAGGTTAGATACTGGGCGAAAACTATTGCAGTCAGTAGGATCGAGCCCCTTTTTCTTTAATAAAGGCTTGATGACAGCAGTCTTAAACATTTGTGGGACTGTGGCTGACTCCAGGCTACCATTTATGATACGCACTAAAACTGGAAGCAGAATTTCAAGGCAGTCCAACACAATCTTCGTTGGAATGGGGTCAACAATTGAGGATGTAGGTTTAGATACATAAATAAGACGCCTCAACTGCTCTTCGGAAACTGGGAGGAAATTTGTCAAAGAAATTCCAGAAAATGACTTCTCCACAGTGGGTCTGAGTAGTATGATTATCAAAGCTGTTTCTAATCCTCTCGACTTTTTCATTAAAAAATTCATTAAGAGCCTCCGCAGCCTGCTCGCTGCTCATGTCAGGCAAAATTGGACTTAATTCATTTTTTTCCAAGAAGATTCTGCACTATGGAAAACAGTTTTCGATAGTCAGTGCCCGCAGCCTCCAGAGCAGACTGAACTTGCTTTGCTTTCGCACGTCTAATCACATTTGTAAGCTTGTTCCTTGCTATCTTAAACATCTGTTTATCCACCTCAAGGCCACTTAGTCTCCAGTGTCTCTCTGCCCGAACGGAGGGTGTAAACCAAGCGGTATTGGGTCTATCCCTAACATACAATTCAGTCCTAGGGGCAAAAGTATCCGGCATGGAAGATAGAGTATTATTGTAGAGTAGAACTAGATGATAGATGTCATCAGGTGTTGATATAACCAAATCTGATTTTGAAAGATGATCGCGAAATAAGTCCATATCTATATTTCGTAATTTCCTGGCCTGAATTCTCTTTATTGGAACATCAGGCATTTCCATATCTGTGGTAAAGGTAACAATAAAGTGATCATATATAAGATGATCTTCATCAATTACTGACTTAAGAAAACCATCATTGTCAGATCGTGACACATCCCAGTCTAAAATATGTCCATCCTTGTGTGTAGGTTCCGAAACATGCTGTACCAGGTTAGCCGAGTGCAACAATTGAACAAAGTCGCGAGTGTGCCTGTTATCTGGCTCATCCCAATGAACATTAAAGTCACCAAGAATGAGAAGATTCTTAGAATTTATGGACGACACAAGTTTTCCAGTCCTCGTGAAACAAGCTATCATTCAGACCATTTGAAGCAGAAGGTGGGGGTCTGTACACACAAACATCTACACACAAAAATCTAGTTGGCATATAGGTCTATACACATTTTATGCAGCAAATTAGACTCATTAACTTAATTTCAGAATCGGGAGGTAGGGGTGAGCTAAAAAAAATGTAAAAGGGAGCGGTGAGCCGAAAAAGTCCTAAACCAAATACGCTGGCACTAATAATACACGCACAAATAGTTAAAATAATAAAACAAATAACAATAATGTTGTCCCTCAATGAATATCAAACTTTTAAATACATAATCTAGACCATAGGTTCTCAACGGGGGCGTTATCGCCCCCCTGGGGGGCGGTGGGAGGCTTTAGGGGGGCGCTGACATTCCCGGGGGCGATTGGGGGGCGGTGAAGGGCAAGTGGGCCGTACAAACGTATCAGATAAGTTTTAACACCTCAGTTATTTGAATCGATTAGTTTTTGGAGGATGTAATGTGATGTAAACGCAAGTGCAAGTGCTTATTATATTAATAAGAAATAGGAATCGCAGTGACTTTTCGATGAAGTGGGGGTCTGTATTTGGCAAATATGGTGTGCGGCCGGCTGGTCCTGTGGTCGGTTCACCGGACTGTCAACCCTGCTGACCGATCCCTGTCGCCCTAACTCCTAACATCTGCTAATTATTAATGATATTTTGATCTCAGTTTAACCGAGATGTCCTTAATATGTTTCAAACCGTTAAACCATAATCACAAATATTGTTAAGCGGCATAGATAAGTACTAATTGTACAAACTGGGTTATTATTGTAAAGCTTGAAAATATACATATATATTCTTTAGTTATATAATATTGATATAATTTTCAAATAATTTATACAGTTTGATCATTTCAAAGTTTTATATTGTAAGCCGTTTATTTTTTATAAAAGAAAAAAAAACAGAAATATTAGCTTTAAAAAACGGGCTAATTACCTCCCTTTAAAAAAAAGGTTTTCACATTTGATTCAATAGTGATGCCGAACAAGTTCTGTTTTGTAATAGCCTATAAAAAATATTACTGATTATTAGACCTAAGGCTTTTGCAACCAAAATTAAAACAAAAATAGACAAATTGCTAGTAACACACAAAGCAAACGCTTTGCATTAATATTGATTTATTGAAACCTTTCGTTAAGGCAATTTTTTTTATCTATTAATTCTTACAATATGTTTCCTTTTCAGTTTTTTTTAAAGATAATTAATCACTCAAAAAGTCTAGTCCGCCTAAAAAAGATTTGCGGAAGCTATAGTCCAGATGGGCCGAAAAGGGGGGGGGGGGAGTCGGCGCTAAAAGAAAGTTGGGGGGGAGGGGGGCGGTGACCCGAAAAAAAATGTAAACAGGGGCGGTGAGCCGAAAAAGGTTGAAAACATATGATCTAGACTTTACCACTTATGCACAATGTCACAACTATTGCAATTATTGTAAGTAAGCGTGAAACGGGACATGACAAGTGAAGAGATAAATGGGAGATTATCAAGAGAATATAAGTTTTGCTCTTGATAGCTAAAACTCCAGCATTGTTCACAACCACTATTCGTTTTGTACCCGAATTATTCAGTAAAAAGTATGGTCAAATACTATGATTCGGTACTCGGTGGAAAATGGGCTGCTAGGTAAGACCATGCATGAAACAAATGTGTTCTTAGTAATTTTTTTTATTTCTTTCTCAAACAATTTCATGATAAATTAATTTATGTTATCTAATTGTAAATATATAATATGTAAGTTATTAAAAGTGCTTCTAAAAAAGAAAGTTTGTTGTTGTTCTTGTAACAACTAGACTGAAGTTTAAAGCTATTAATCACACTTAACAATAAAGTTCCGGTTACTTATGAAATAAGTCACAAAATAAAAGGTGTCATAGGGTCAAAGTTTAAGTGGCCACTTGGCCTGAGTTTTATTTTTTCTTTCCCTCGAAAGTATCAAAATTGGAATAAATGTTTTAGAATTTTTAAGACAATTCCGGTTAGCTTAGATTTGTTTAACAATTGTTTAGACTTCATATACAATTGTTTTTATTCATTGTGGTTCAACAAGTTAAGAGAAAAAAAAACTATGTTTAATTGTATCATAGCGAAACCTTTTCTGCTTTATTGAATTAAACATGTAGGTCCACCACAGCCTGCTTGGAGAAGATACAGACATTCACCAATGCATGCACCCGAAGGATTCTCAAGGTTTAACGCTGGCCTAATAATCAGCTGTGGCAATGCAAGCTACAATTAAAGAGGTAATCCGTCAAAGAAGATGTAAATGGATAGGTTACTCGCTAAAAAAAAGGCCCACAACCGGCATTACAAGACAGCCCTCATCTGGAACCACGAGTTAAGAATAAAAGAGGCAGGCCAAAAATGACCTGGAGACGAGAACTTGAATCAGACACCATCATGATGGGACAAAACTTGAGAAACGTGTCCACTAGCGGTATGCATGGAGAGCTCCGCCCCAGACGAAGAACCAGCGGCGATGATGGTGATGATGGCGATAATGGTGATGATGGCGATGATGGTGATGATGGCGATGATGGTGATGATAAAGATTATGTTTAGTGAGTCACTGATAAAGATTATGTTTAGTGAGTCACGAGTGTTTACTTCCTAAAGGAAACATTCTCAAACTTAAACTCAACTATTGTTGGGTCTTTTTTTTTAAGTATCCTGTTTTTTTTTCTATTTTCGTGTTCTAGCCTAAATGCGTCATGACACTAAATCTGTTTCACTGCAGATAGAGAATATTGATCCGGCATAAAAGCATAGTATGTGTATATTATTATAATATTATACTAATATTCAGTAGATATCTAGTATTATCGAATACATTTTTCAAATACATAGATTTCAAATACATACAAGAAGCTCACGTCAAATATATATTATGTACATATTAAGTTTGTGTTTAATATATGTCGATCATATGTCAAGTGTATATCAAGCAATTGTCTATTACATGGTAATTATATGTTTAATATATGTCTAATATATGTCAAGTATATGTATATAATTTGTCAAATAGGCCCAATATATCAATGCAAATGTGGAGTATATCAAGTATTATTCAAAAATATGTCCAGTATATGTTGAGTATATATCAAATATATGTCAAGAAATGTCCAGTATACTACGCCGGAGAGAGAGAGATAGTGGTGTGACTTGTATTTAACTAGAGTAGTGGAGTTTTTTAAGCCCCTCCCCCTCCCCCCAAAATATTATATTGTTTTTCACAGTGACTATTACTGGTATATCTAGCATTCCTGGAAGACTGGAGGCCAAAGCGGCCTACGTAATGGCAGTAAAACCAGGGCTGGTGGTACCCTGTGTCCCGGTGTACATGACATACATCCGGGGAATTCCACCTTGGGTGGTCAGGTCAGTCACAATAAGACCGCGTTCTGCCAATCCCCGACGGTGACTCCTGCGACTAGTGATACGGCGCACAGAACCAACAATCCCCATCTAGGGGTTTCCTGTTCCCGGTTTAGGGGGGCCCGTGCGCGGGCATCCCGAGCTGAGAGGCGTAACACGATAGGACTCTGCTCCCAGCGAAACCGGAGAAAGCCCGACGGTAGACATGACCTAGGCAAAGGCTCGCACCAAAAGAGCGCCCAGCTCCGGGTGATGCACCTGAACGTGTTTGGCCTGATCCCCAAATCTCTAGAGATCCTAAAACTCTTGCATGAGTATGATATTGACGTGGCAATGTTCCAGGAGTGCAAAATTGGTAAGAAGAGGGTGGCATCCTTTTCGGGATATACGATCTTCCGATGCACCTGCTGCTTGGGAGGCAGTGGAGGGCTGGCAACCCTTGTCCGAAGTTTGCTACAAGCTCGAGTGGTGAACCGCAGAACGGGCAGTTGCAAGACCGATATCCTAACCCTGGAGGTGTTGAAGAACGGAAAGGCTTACACCCTGACCAACGTCTACAACCCTCCGAAGAAGGATTTGGACCTCACCGTGGAGGCACATCTTTCTCGCACTTGTATTGGCGGTGATTTCAATGCGGCATCACCGGCCTGGGGCTATGCTGTCGCCAATAATTCAGGACGACTGGTGGAGGAGCTATGCAACAGCACGACGCTGATCCGATTACAGAGTACTGATACCCCAGCTACCTTTTTCCACACGGGAAATGGTAGTGAATCGAGGCCGGATCTCACGCTCGTGAGTGCTGATCTGGATGCTAGCACCTCTATGGAAGTCTTGGGTGATGTTGGAAGTGATCATTTGCCCGTGTTGGTAACTATCAATATAGGAAAAGCAAGCAGCGAACCTTCCGGGCCCAGGAAGTGGATCTACTCGAAAGCACGCTGGGACGAGTACAGGGCGCGCACCGATCGTGCTCTTGAAGAAGTGCTTATCGAGACTGGGCCTATCGACTCAGTGTATGGTACGATGGTTAAAGCCATACAAGGGGTTGCCAGAAAGACGATACCAAGGTCACATGAGAAGCGCAAGTTCAGGCCGTTTTGGACAAAAGCCCTAGGAGAGTTGGTCCGCAAAAGGAGGGCTGCTCGCAAGCTCGCGAGCAGGCGGAAGACGGCCGAGAGCCGTCGAGAGTACAACCGTTTAACGGCGGAAGTGAAAGGGGCTATCGCGGAGGCAAAGTTGTCGAAATGGACTGATACATGTGCTGGATTGGACCTTGCCGAAAGCCGGCAGGCATGGAACCTAATCAACCACTTTGAGCGAGCTGAGGTAGCTAGCAGAGCAACAGCTTCGTTGGCAAGAGCAGGGGCAGGCCCCATGGTATCGGATACCAGGCGGGCTGAGATGCTCAACCGACACTTCGTAAGTGTCGGAAAACTGGGTGGAAGAACAAGTGTGTCTGCTGGGCTAGATAAAGTCCGGAAGGCAAACGAACGCCACATGACGGGAGAGGGTGAGGTTAGCACATTCACGGTGCCCTTTACACGGCAAGAACTGGATTATGTTTTGAGACGGTGCAAAGCGAAGAAGGCCCCAAGGCTGGATGGGATTAGCAACGAGCTGATCACTCACCTTGGGGCTGTTGGCAAGGGCAAACTCTTGGAGCTACCGACCAATTCCCTAACATCGTGTGGGAAGGTAGCTGAGAGACGAATCAATAGGAGGCTTGTGAGGTTCCTAGAGGATAATGGACTGGTTGCCCCCACTCAAGCAGGCTTCCGTAACGGAAGAAGCTCGATGGATCAGGTGACGCTCTTGGTCCAGAAAATGGCTGACGGGTCTCAGCGGAAAGAGTCTACACTAGCAGTATTCCTGGATTTTAAACAGGCCTATGACAAGGTCTGGCGGCCGGGGTTGTTGTTGAAGCTACAGAGGCTAGGAATAGCCTCTAACATGTACAATTGGATAAAAGGGTTCCTAACCCGAAGAACAGTTGCAACTCGTTACGGGAAAGCGGTTTCCCGGAAGCTCGTCCAGGAGCAAGGATTGCCCCAGGGCTCAGCACTGTCCTGTACACTGTTTCTAGCCTTCATCAACGACCTGCCGAACTATCTGGGAAGCTCGTCGCTGCTTTTCGCAGACGATCTTGTGGTCTGGTCGACCGGGAGGGAAGCGCATGCTCTACAGCGGACCCTCCAGCAAGATTTGAACGCAGTAGCCTGTTACGCCAAGCTTTGTGGTATGGAGGTAAACTGCCTAAAAACAGTTTATTCGCTCTTTACCCTTGGAATCGATATCCTCAAAGAGCCGATCGAGCTGAACATTGACGGCCGCGCTCTGGCATGCGACCAGAAGCCGGTCTATCTCAGAGTGACACTGGACCGAAAGCTAACGATGTATGACCATGTGAGGTTAGTCCAAGAGAAAGCTTCTTCTAAGCTGAACATTGTTTAGAGACTGGCCAGTACTGGCTGGGGTGCGAAGGCGAGTGTGTTGAGAAATCTTTACCTAGGAGCGGTAAGATCTCAGATCGATTACAGCCTCCCGGTGCAAATCTATGCGTCTGATACTGCTTTGAAGACGTTGGACTCTGTACAAAATCAAGCCCTCAGACTAATATGTGGAACGTTCCGAACCGCCCCAACATCGGCTGTCAAAATCATGGCAAACGTGCCGCCTCTGAATGGGAGAAAAAAAAGGGCCGTTATTACTGCTTACGAGCGGTAAAAGCGGTTGGAGGAAAGTTCCCTCCTCAGGATGCTCGTGGATTCCTGGGTGGGAAGAGCTCGGATCTCAATGCAGTCCTTCATGCACCACGCACTGAAGCTCAGCGCAGAGATCGGACTCCCGGTCGACCGCATGGCCCTGCGGACGGGAGTGGAACCTCCTCCTCACCTATCCTTCAACCTGCCAGAGATACGGACGAACCTGATGGAAGCAGTCGGACCCAGCGCTTGCCTGACTGAGAGGCGCGCAGCTGCTCTAAGGACGGTACGTGCATACTCGGGATTCGTTGAGGCATACACTGATGGGAGCGCGATCAGTGGGACCGAAGCGCGTTATGGGTATGGTGCTCTTGTGTCGTACCCGAAGGCAGAAGAAAAACGGGCTGAGCTAAGTGGGCCGTGTGGAGCAGTCTGCATCTTTGATGCGGAGATGGAAGCCATCAGAATTGCTGCTGTGGCAATTGGGAAAACGTTCGAAGACACACCAGCTGCTCGTGCTGATGTAGTTATCTTCACTGATGCGCTTTCAGTACTCCAAGCCATCGACGGCTTGGGAACATGGCCCGATCTGCTTGTCCGACTATTAGCTGCTATTTCCGACCTGATCCTCAGGTACGAGGTGAAGGTCATTTTGCAGTGGATTCCAGGTCATGCAGGAGTCGCTGGCAATGAGATAGTGGATGCCTTGGCCAAGAAGGGATCCCTGACACCCACTCCGGAGGGTCCGTCCACCTTCGCGAGTGCCCGCAGATCAATTCGTAAGTGGGAGACAAGACAGTGGTGGAAGAATTGGGACGAGTCTGACAAGGGTCGAGGTGTGTGGCAGCCACTAAAACGGCCAAATCGAGCTTATCCGTGGTGGATGCTCCGCAGGAGAGAACAGGCTACGATAGCCCAGTTCCGTACAGGGCACTGCCCTATTGGTGCCTATTTCGGACGATTTAGGCCCAATTTCGATTCGCGGTGCCGACACTGCTTTGAAGCAGAAGAGACGGTCGAGCATTTGCTTTTAGACTGCCCTACCTTGTAGGAGGAAAGAGTAGATGGGAATGGTCAACAGTTTGCACCATCCTTTTATGGGAACCTGGCTGTGCTACGTAGTACAAGTGTGTTTGTCCTCCGAATCCTAAGAGATTAGTCTCGATTCGATCACTACGGTGAGTGATGTTTAAAGTCTGGTATATCAAGCTTCAAAGATATGAGCAATGTGACACCAGTCGTGTTTACTGTAGAAAAGGATAAACATAAAGGATAAAGGTCTACTGTGTTTACGTTTTTTTGCTATGTAAGCTTTGAGAAAGTGTTTTTTTGGAACTATAGCAACTTTTTTGTTTGTTGCATCTACGATCGGGTGTGTCTGAGAAGTTTTACCAGACTCTTAAAATATAAGTGGTGTCTAGTGTGTCTTTGGTGTGTGTCATAAATCTAAGTATTTATGTTGTGTCTAATATGTTATACCAGATATTAAAGTTCATCCAATGACTGTAATAAGAAAGACAACTGGGATAGGCATGGGGGAAAAAAGAATTAATTGAGTTAACGTTTCTTAGTATTGAATTAGTATTATTTTTTTTGTTTCGTTAAACGTAGGCTAAGCACTAAGCTTCTTTATGTGCCGTGAATTTTTTTTAATTTATTTATTAATATTTTTTTCGTTGTTGAAATGTAATAATTGTTTGTGAATCTTGTGTGAAGAACATTAGTTCAGTGAGAAGCGTCAGTAATAAATAGAGCTGTTAAGTTTTAGAAAGAATAAGGAAAACAGATAAACGATTTTTGAATATATTATATTACAATCTGAAATGATGAAATTCTGCTGAATTATACTTTAAGGAGACGTCCATTAATTACGTCAACATATTAAGGGGAGGGAGGGGGTCTGAAAAGTTTGACAATTGTTGTCATGGGGGAAAAGGAGCGGTCAAGAAAAGTTGACGTCAACAATGTTTACTTTTTATGAAATAAATAATGATAGAAATGTATTACAAAATTCTACATTTGTTATGTGTCACTTACATAGAAAACTTGTAAAAACGTTATGTAAGCCATGTAAGCGATAGCTGAGATTTGAAATAGAACTAAAAACAACAATAGGCCCTCTCTGAGACTATAGGCCTAATTAATGTTTGCAAATCATTGCATGGAGTGTATTGTGTGAATCCAATATAGTAATTTTAAAATAGGCATATTTCCTTCAGAAAAATACTTCGTGACCCATCACATATAGTCCGAAATACGTAGCCTACCATACATCCCTAATTCTGATATATAGACAATATTAAAAGAAAACAGTGCAGTCATATTATAGCATTCGCGTTGATACTATACATATTGAGCTTTACTAGTTTCCATCCTGGAAATCAGCAGTAGGTGCAATAAAAAAAATAGATATTAGGAGCTCATATATAGAACATTGTTTAGAAACATTCAAAACAAAATACATTTTTGAGAGCACGTAGGCTACACATTTTTCTCAAAGAATATTTGATCAATAAAATGTGTCTTTCCCATCAAATCGCTAACAGTTTATCTATGTTTATCTTTGAAATGAATACTAATTTCATATAATAAAGATAAAAAACAAAAACAAATAAACTTAAGTAAACACATTAAAACACAAGTGAATTCTAGTAAACACACGTGAACACAAGTAAAAAAAATTGAATAGAAGTTTACAAAAAATGGAAAACGAGTGAACGCAAGTGATTAGTGAACGCAAGTGAATTCAGGTGAACTCAATAAACTAAAAACGTACACAAGCGAATAGAAGTTAAAAAGTGAACACAAGTATTTAATGAGTTCTAAGAAATCCTTTAGCGCAAACTTTAATTGAACACTAAGCAATTGCACATATAATAGTAACAGTGCAAGAATCTAAACTGTCACCATGCGGAAGCGGAGCAATCAATGGTGACCCAGTTATATTTACTGCATACTTTTGTATACATATATTATAGAATTATATCTAGAAATAACAAATTAAGGTATCTTTTCATGCAGTCATCAATTTAATAAATTATACAGCCATCTATCCATACTTTTATCCATCAGTCTATATATTTATGTATCTATGCATCGGTCTAAAATTTACTTTATAACCTAAATAATTATCAAATATTGTTTCAAGCAGGTAGATTTAAAGATTTAAAGTAAAACATATCTTTATTATATTTTTATTTGAAAAATGTAGGATTTTATACAAGTAAAATATACAATATAAATATACTTTTTTACGAAAGTGAACTTCAAAGAAAACTATAAATAAAAACAAAAAATTATCTATTTACATTTAGTGTTTATGATGGGAAATGTTTAATTGCAATAATACAGTGGTTCTCAAACATTTCAAAGGTATTCTTGTCTGGCGGTGTTAGAACAGCTTGCGGTCCTGTGGAAAATTAACGATGTACACTAGCTACGAATAATATAGATACAGCCTATCGGCCTATATGCTACTCTTAATGAAACATTTTTTTAAACAAGAAATATTTTAAAGGATTTTGTTTTCTATTATAAATTCAAATTTAAATGGAACGGATGCACCTGCTTTGCCTAGACCAGTACTTTTATTTTGGGTTTTTGTTTATCCAGGGCAACTCTTATTTCATTCGTTGTCCCCATTTGTAAAACACTAAACTAATAGATATAACTTATCGAGGCTGAATTATTTTATCTATGAAACCTATCCATCTATCCAGGCATCTATTCACAAATTACTAAACCATTGCATCCATTTATCAACAAGTCAAAATAATTATTTGTACAACATATGAAAATAAACGTGTAAACCTTAATACAATAGAAATAATAACACAAAATAATCGCACCTTAACCGCATCAAACCAGAAAAAGCGGCGGCATGCCCCTCTGTAAACACCAAAATGAAACAATTGTCACCTTTTTGACCTTCTTGACTGTCTGGTGCTGGAGAATATCAAATTTCTCTAAGGCTCTATATTTAATCTACGAATAGCTACAAAAGGTTCTTCACCATGAGGCTTAGTCTGAAGGGAAAGTGCCCAGATGGCTGCTGGATCAGAATTATGATCATTTTTGTATTTTTCTTTAAATTTAGACGAGTAAAAATAATAACAAATATTAAATTAAGCCAATAATCAAAATCTTTTATAAAATCTCTTTTTTTTTTTTTTAAAAACACAACATTGAAAAAATAATACAACCATGTTTGTGTAGCTATATTTAAAATGTCTAAAAAATAACTTTTAGTTTCGTAACAAATTATAAAGTCGAAAACTGAGTTTCAGCCTAGTTAAAAAAAAATATTTGGTATAATGATTTAAACAAAAAAAAATCTTTTTTTTTTCTAATATTAAACAATGAAAAAAAAAGTGATCACAATTACATCTCATATACAATAAAGTTATCTAAACATAAATACAGTAAACAGAAGAACAAAAATATTAAAATAGTTCCGATAAACAAAATAATAAGAATTGCAGAATAAAACAATTCTAAAAATCGATTTGCCCAAAATTCGTTGCACAATGATAACTTTAAAACAAAACATCTAGACTATGTTTACTTCTTTTTTTATTAATTGATAAAACTGTTATATTTTGTAGTATCATAAAACTTTTGCATAGGCTTATGTTGTAAAAAGGTGTGATTGTGATGTATTATTCTAAACAAAGAACACAAAAGTTTGTAGAGAAGAATCACTGTTCTTTTCGTGAATGTAGTGCAATAATTTCTTTTAAATTATCGTAAAAATCATGTTCATACCATTTACAGATTTTAGCAAGGGAGACAAAAACACAAAAATGACCTATTAAGAAAATATAATTGTAAAATACCTATTATAATTTGTAGAATTATATGTTATATATCAAAGTAATGGACATTTAATGCTCTATAGAGTCATAATAAACTACGTGGTCCTGTTTTTAAATGTCAGAATTTTATAATTAAATGGAAGCAAACTTTGTTGTAAATGGTATAAGAAACGAGAAATAAACAATAAAAAAAACACTAGTTAATACATTAATTTGTAATACTAAATTTAAAGTGACATGTATGAGGTCTTTTGAGAAAAAGAAGTAGAGGTTTTTTGTCGTTGAAATGTTTAGAGTAAGCAATATTGTTAAAACATATTATTCTATTTATAGTATTACCCTGATAGCCCAATGATAGCAAGTGTTTTATCCTATAACTAAAAACAAAACATATTTATAATATCCTTAAACCTATTTCTACTTTATTTTTTTACATTTCCATGATTAATTCTAAAAAAGCTATATCTTATGGTTCCTAACACTAAGCAAAAGCGCTTCGCACGAGAATTGCACTGTAACCTATAGTTATTAGAAGGCTAACTGATTATGACTGATCGCCACTAATCCAATGATAAAGTTCAAAGAGATTTAATATTATATAATATCCGCCACAAAACTGAGAATGAATCGACGATACACATTACATAATTTCAAGTAGATTAATTATTAAATTAGGATTATTGAGCCAACATTGCAAACTAATATTTTAAAAAATTAAAAATAAATGACTTAGGTCTAAGGTGAAGCCGGCTGGTCCAGTGGTTAGTTCACCGGACTGTCAACCAAAAAAAACAACTGACACGTCGCGGGTTCTATCCCTGCCACCGAAGGATCCCTGTCGCCCTGCAGGAGTTTTGGGCCTAGTGGACGTAATAATCTTCTATCTAGACGGAACGTCTGTAAACTTTTAAGTCAACTTAGGCTATAGCATTTTGTAGGTCTTAAAAAATAAAAAATACTGAAATAAAATAATCGCTTTCACAAAGATGAAATAAAATATTGCCCGAATCAAATAAAAATGCTTTTTAATTCTTGTAAAACAAGTAATTGTATAGCCTATTTAATTCATTGAAATTCATAATATCTTCCATAGCAACGCTAAGCCTTTATAGGTAAAATTTATTATTGTTTTCATTGCCAACAGATAGATATTCTCGATAGCCTGCCAAATTGCATGTGTTAACATTATTTCCACGAAATGAAATTTTTAATTTAATATCTTTAGCCTTTATTCTTTAAAATACATCGACTTTTTTCATTTTATTGCAAGTAAAAGAAAGACATCCTTAAACTTAAAAAGAGTTGGGAGTCTCAGAAAAAGTTATTTAGGATGTTTAATCTTAACTAATTGTACTAAACTAATTTTACTAAAAAGAACTAGGTTTACTAATACATTATTACAATTTTTAACATGAAAGAAATTTGTATTATAAATCTTTGATAATAAATATTTTTTATTTAACTACGTAAGTGATAAGGTCCAATAAGACGCCTTTAAATGTAACGACCACAAAAATAGCGAAGGTCAAGGCAGACATATTTTTACTAAGATAAAATACAATTTTATTTTATATTTTAAGCACATTGCAAGACCAGCCATAATATATTTTTTTTTATATTTGTATATATTTTTGGATTCTTGCAGAAAAATGGACCAGTTTTAAATTGGTGGTATTACGTAGTCTAAATTTTCAAGAAATCATACCAAAACTCAACTTTTGTCAAATTGACTTGATAAATAAATAAAAAATAAAACAACTAATAATATACATTGCAAATTTACCTAGTGATTAAGTTAATTCATTTTCGTACAATCGTGTGAAAATATTATCTTTAGATCATGAATGGCCAGAAAAGGAAAGACAATTTAGTATGATAAGGGTCACAAACTTAAAAAGGCGAAAAAACCGGAAGCCAGCTTTGATTATCTAATTAATGTATACATGTCTGCAATTATCATTGGTTTCTTCATATTCACTCATGGTTTGGGTTGTTCTCTCCATTTCTGAAACATGCACATTTGGTTTACGTTAGTTTATTTTTAACTTACAACTTATATTTATTTATACTTTAGAAAATACAACATTTATTATATTGTGTAGGCTACATTAATAAAATATAATGAAATGTGGTATATTTAAATACATTAAATATGTATATACATATAAGATAGAAATATGAATTTTTCAGTCATTCTCTTTAGCCTTCCTCCATCTCTCTCTCCCTTGCCACTCACTTCGTTAACTTGAGCCTACTAACATTTTTGCCTTGTTGTTGTTTTTTTCCGATACTTAGAAAAGAAGTGTGACAAACTCAACATGTAAACAAAAATAACTAGGCAACAAATGTTGTCATTTTGAAGTGTGTATGAATGGAGAGGGCGCTTTTAATTTATAATTTCTTGTTAATTGAATAGTTGTAAGCTCTAGTTTAACTATGCACAAAAGCTAACATATAGACATCTTAGTTAATTCATTAACGTTTAAGTTATTAATTAGCCTAAAAAACTTGTAATATTAAGTTTAAATAAAAATAGAGAAGATCGTATTTGGCTTATATGTTTTAAAAAAAAGACATCATATCTAAAAGGTATTACATAGATTAATAAGATATTACTAGTTACCACGGTAATGATGCTCATCTTGTTGGTTGGCATTGGTCATGTTATAAATATTTACACCAGACTTGGTTTTTCTATATAAAAAAATCAATTCATTAAAACAAATTTATTTTGTTTTATACTTTATGTAATGAAATGATTTATTATTGTTTATAAATACACTAGACCACAAAACTGTAAAGGATCATTTATTTAATGATAACTTGAACAATACAATTAACCTTCAAACGTGAGGGACAGGAAGGACAACGTGCCTAAAAACAACACAGGAAGTGGACACAAATCTTTTGTGTTAAGTCTAAATAACGAATCATTAAGTGTCCAAATACCGATACACCAAGTTCTCACTACATCTCCCCCTTTTACGTTTAGTCATTCCGATATCTGGCGGGTAGATTAACGATTTGCCCAGACCGAGTTGTCAAAACCGTAGAGCCAACGGGTGGGCCATGCGCCTGCTCTTGGGGTTCAAGGTGGGTTTCAGTAGGGTTATTATCCGGTTCTTCAGGGTTGGTAAAACCTGGATCTCCCTGAAGTTGAGGCATGCCGTTATGTTGTTCAGTAACAATGGCATCGTCCTTGTCAGGTAGGGAACCGATAGAGGTAGGAACAAATGTTGATGTTGGCCGTAAAAGTTTTCTGTTCCTACGAAAAATCCCAAAAGAAGTCTTGATTAGATATGATCTGGTAGCCACGCTTCTGATTACAGTGGCTAGATTTGTCCATTGTAGGTCATGGTCGAGTTTCTGTAAGACCTTGGTACATGGCTCTAAAGGTGGAAGCTTTCTAGTACCATGACGTCTGTTATAGTAGATCTGATTTGCCCTTTTCCTCCCTTCGTCCATTCCAAGAATAGACTTTCGTTCTATGACTTTTGGAGAAAGATTGACTAGCAATGTTGGTAGTGTTACGTCCACAATCCCCTTGTGGCCAGAGCCGTATAGATATCGTTGATAATTATCGTTGGTCCTAGGGTAGACTGTTTCAGTATAACACGAACTCTCCTTATGGTCCTGGGCACAAACTCAGGATTTGCGTTCTAACAGTTCCTTTCCTTGACGTTAAAGTAGTAAATAAATATTATAGTATTGTAAACAACACAATAGGATAGTAACTTGACGAGGAAGATTCAGTGTAAATGTTGTTGATAATTTAATTCAGGTGATATGTTTAAATATATACAATATAAAGATTATGTACAGTTAGAATAAAATGGTGCAAACACAAGCGTCCTCAAAAGAAAATTTCTCGAAACTCACTGCCCTTAAGACAAACAAATCATTAAATACCATTAAAGTGGTGCAGGGGACAGACCTATTACTAGGAGGGGTGAAAATAATGGTATCATTACTGTAGGTTTCTATATAGTACTTTTTAAACACTTTCACTAACAATCTCTTCGAGGCTTTGATAAATTTAATAACACTCTACAGGAACTGTAAAATATATATATATAAGTTTATTTACACAAACACATTTTTATGTCCTCACAAATTATATGAAAATCCATAAGCAATAAGATATATATTCACTCAATTGCATTGCAATTTACATAATAGAATTTACAGAATAGATTCACTGAGATCTCCAATACTATCTCCATTACAAAAATATCTACATAAAAACTCTTGCTCCTACCACCACAAAAGCTGGAGGCCCACTGCCTTTGCCAAGGTTAAAATCTCCCCGTCTCCTTCTCACATCCTCTCACATTTCTCAATCAACACGTGAACTCACAAAAATCACTATCTTCAACTCTTTGTCATAATATAATTGTCCTTTTTTCTATAGTCTGTTTTTGCTATCTAGGGTCAAGGTTTACTCTTCTTTTCATTGTTTATCTCTCTTTGACCATAGACAATTTATAATGCTCTATTTCAATCACTGACAATTACAAAACTCATAATAAAAATGATAAGAACTCCCCCATGCAGAAATAATAAACTATTCCTAGCCACTCCGAGAATTTGAGGTCAACACGGAATACCAAAATTACCAAGAATCTTTCGCCTTCGTACTAAAAGTTGAGAAATTGGAAAGACTAAGCCCCGCCCACACAATCTTGTGTAGGGAGAAAAAGAGGGGGGAAAAAGCATTGTGTGTTCCAATACTTGGAACTACCAATATATGACAGTAGGATGGTTCTGAATTTACGACCCATCACTAACTCGGCGAGTCTGTACCGTGTGGCTGTATTATGTGATGATCTGTAGTTCATTAGAGCTAGAAACGGTTCTTGTTGACTTAATATTTTCTTCGCTTCCTGAACTGCTCGTTCTGCCTCACCCTTGTTTTGGGCATAGTATGGTGAACTAGTAACGTGCTGGAAATTCCACTCTTCCGAAAACTTTTGGAATTATCTGGAAGTAAATTGGCGACCGTTGTCAGTGATCAATGAATCCGGGATTCCATGATGTGCAAAGATGGATTTAAAGTTTGTAATGACGACCTCAGAGGTCATGCTAGAAAGTGTCAAGATCTCCAGATATCTCGAATAGTAATCAAACACTACGAGATAATTCTGACCTTTGAAGTAACAAATGTTAGCATCGATCATCTGAAATGGTCTGCTGGGAAGGGGTGTTGACATGATGGGCTCTCTTCGGTAGGTTGGCATCTTTTGTTCACAATGTTGGCAAGAAGAAACAAGCTGCTGGATTTCGCCGCTAATTCCTGGCCACCATACAGACTGTTTTGCTCTCTCCCGACATTTTGTAATGCCCAAATGACCATCATGGATTCTGCATAGAATTTCTGCTCTAAGTGACTTTGGTACTACCTTCTGGGATCCTCTGATGACCATGCCTTGATGAACGCTCAATTCAAAGCGCACATTGTAGAAATCTTTGAGAGATTGTTTAATATCTTTCACATATTTAGGCCAGCCCTTTTCAGTGTACTTTATGGCAGTTTTAATGATAGGTTCTTTCTCTGACTCACCTGCAAACTGTAAAAGTTTCGCATCGGACGCCGGCCAAGACATTCGAACTGAGTCTATATGAGAGTCAATATCCTGTATGAGGCGATCCACTTCTTTGTCCAACCCAACGTTTACTTGTTGTGGGCTGCGCGACAGTGTATCAGCAATGATAAGTTGTACGCCTGGTATGTAAGTAGCATGAACATTAAAGCGCATGAGCCTTATAAGCATTCTCTGGCAACGTATTGGTGTGTCTTGCATGTCTCGAACATTGATCAAAGATATCAGTGGCTTGTGATCAGTATGTAATTTGAATGATGACAATCCCATGAGGTACTTTTGGAGCTTTTCACGAGTCCATACTGCTGCCAAAAGTTCTTTTTCTATCTGCGCGTAATTCTTTTCTGCTGGAGTACGTGAGCAGAAAACTACAGGTTTGAGTTTACCATCACATTCTCCACCAATTCCATAGGAACTTGCATCAACGCTTACAACACATGGCCTTAAAATGTCAAAGAATGCAAGTGTAGGTGTAGATGTGAGCATTTTCTTTACCTGTGTAAGTGCATTTATTTGAGATGATCCCCATGTTCAATGGATTTTCTTCACCAACAATTGTGTCAGAAGACGAAGAATTGTGGATATGTTTGGAATGTATCTGCCCATGAAGTTTACCATGCCACGTAGGCGACGTAACTAGTGTATTGGCACTCTTCTTGCTGTAGGTAAGCTGTATGGCTCAGCATCTTTGCGAATTTTAATGGTAACCGGAGTGCACTTTATGTGTGTAGATAAGTCGAGAGGAACTGCTGCTCCGATTTCATTGATATTTTTCTGCACAAGACCCAGGGCATTAACTACGCCTCTACCCAAAAGACTGTCAGTCTTTTCATTAATAACAAAAAGACGAATTTGAAACTTTTTGTTCTGGAATGTAGCTGGAGCAGTAAATTCTCCCAAGTTCTGTAGGAAACCACCATGACTTTGCAGAGTTGCAGTAGAATGGGTTAGTTTAGGACTAGGGCTTATCTTGTTATAAGTAGCTCTGGAAATAACACTAACATCAGCACCTGTGTTAATTTTAAAGTTAATTGGTAGATTGTGAATGTTAACTGTCACTCTCCATGGTGGCTCTGCAACTGTTGACAATATTGAGTCCAATGTGTATGACTGGGTAACAGTATCATGATGCATAATACTGTGAACGTCACGATGTTGCTTTCGCTGACGACACACTGAGATGGAATGACCTAATTTACCACAGTGGCGACACGACTTGCCCTTTGCTGGACAGGCTGTCTTGTAATGAGATTGTCCACAATTTCCACATTTCTTAACAAAGTTGGCTGATTCTCCTTTATGTGAGACGAAAGTATTCCCTGTATTTTCCCTCCTTGCACTTCATTCCCCCTTCCCACTGATCGATTGTGAATGAGTCAGGCGACGCGGAGCGCCAAACCTGACTGAGTCCGTTGACAAACCTCGCTGGTCCAACAATTGTCCCTTCACCATCTCGTAGTGCCTAGCTATTTCAACAGCAGCATACAAAGTCAGGTCTATCTGCAGCTGCAGTTTTTGAAAGATATCTCTATCTGTGAGTCCTAGGACGAGTCGATCTCTGATACTGTCGCTTTTATCAGAGAACTCACAATAGGCTGCTAATTCATACAGTGTTCGTATATATTGTTCTACACTTTCGCCTTCCTTTTGGCTACAGGTGTAAAATTTGGCTCTCTCATGTATGATATTTCGATTGGGCGTAAAGTAGCTATTGAATTTGCTTAGTATTAATTCAAAGTTTTTTTCAGGCCTGGATTGACCAGCCTCGAAAGTAAACGTAGAATAAATTGTTTCCGCATCTGCCCCCATTGCATAGATAAGGCTGCTTACTTGTACTGAGCCTTCTTCCTTGCCTAGCTTAGTGGCCATTCTGAATCTTAAGAACCGTTCTGAACAATACAATTAACCTTCAAACGTGAGGGACAAGAAGGACAACGTGCTTAAAAAACAACACAGGAAGTTGACACAAATTTTCTGTGTTAAGTCTAAATAACGAAACATTAAGTGTCCAAATACCGATACACCAAGTTCTCACTACACTTTATATTTAAATATTATAATTAAAACAGTAAATATTCGTAGAATTAAAAGCAAAACTAAATATAAAAACCTTTTCATCAATTTATAGGTCAAAACTACGCTTGTAGCAATGGCCGCCAACATGATGAACGTTAATACAATAGATACTACAATCCAGACATTTCCTAATATGAGAAGAAAATAGAATAACTCAATCAAATACATTAACAAAAACAACAAAAATCAAATACTAACATAAAATCAAAATAAAATACAATCATCAACAAAACAAATTACTATTGATTAGAAATATCAAGTATATCAGTTCCTAGCAAATAATAATAATAAATACTTTGAAGCAGTTAATATTGTTGAGTTTAATCTTACACTCAATGAAATAATTTATTTATTTATGTTATGCTGAAATGAATTTTGTATGACGTTTGTTGTTATAAATCATAATTATTCATATTATTAGTCAAAGTTAAATTATTTATTATGAAAATGTCTTCCAATTATTTGTACATTACGGTTATCAGTGGTTTAAACAAATAATCTTGCTTTTTTTTTAAGCGAAAAATTATTTTTTTTCTAAATAGTTAGTTTTATGATAACTTTTATAAACTTGTTAGTTAAACTATATTTGTTTGCTAAATCTTACCTATGGCCTCAATGTTATCTGGAAATTCTGTGGAACCAAACACAGCTTGAAAAAAATAAACCAATCTAGTGAAATAATTAAATTAATGAACTAGAATACAATCAACATAAAACTTTGTTGCCCGTGATAATTATTGTCTGATTTTGATTAAATTCTTCACACACATTCGCAGATCGATGTACGGCCTTTAGAGTGAACCAAAATTATTTACTTTTGTCTTTTATTTGCCTAGATGTGAGGGTATGTATCATACATTTGTAACACAGTTTATGCTAATGTTTCAGTTCAGTAAAAAAGTCAAACTACAAGAACCAGTATTGGCTAAGGAAAGTGGCTAGTACTATAGCCCTTCAAGTATATGATAACTTTTATAAACGTATTAGTTAACCTATAATTATTTACCAAATCTTACCTATGGCTGCTTCAACTTTATCTGGAAATTCTGTCAAACCAAACATAGTTTGAAAGAAAAATCAATCTTGTGAAATGATTAAATTAATTAACATGATGCTGTTTGTTACCCGTGATAATTATTGTATAATTTTGATGAAATTCTGCACACACAGTCGTAGATGTGCGTCCTATTAAGTGAACTAAAATAATTTTCTTTTGTCTTCTATTTGACTAGATATGTGGGTATGTATCATACATTTGTGATACAGTTTAAGATACAGTATAAAAGTCAAACCAGAAGAACGATTATAGGCTACTAAAAGTGAGTAATACTATAGACCTACACGCATTTTATATATAAAAAATGTATTGTACTTTGGTTTGAATCAGTTTCACAGTAAAAATATATGCTTTTTCATTGCAGCGAATGTGTGTATTAAAACATGCAAGTCATTACTAATTCGAAAATATAATTCAAACACTTTAATGTATCTACAACATCTTGGCTACATCTCACCCATTTTTGTGAATATATATTTAGTCCTTATCTACAAATATTGTACACAATTATTGTTGACTTATTAATGTTTATGTTTAAAATGGTGGAAAGAGAAAGTGTAACTGAAAATTTTTTCTTATATGCTTTCGTTTACTTCAAGTCTATGTGTCAACTTTCAGATCGATAGATTGAGGAAAAATTAATTAGTTCGCCCGCCAGTTAGCCTGAAACATACATACATTCAGATCTTTAAGAAGTTAATATAGAGTATTATAAAATGTATACCTTTCCAATCTTTGCAGATCAGCCGTGAAAAATCAAAAGCTAAAAAAAAAAGAGCATTAACAATTTTATAAGAATTAAAAAAAAAAAAAAAATTCTTTGTTAAGTATTGTCTTTTGTTCGCGTCTTATCTTAAATTTTATTTTACTTTTGCGGATATAATAACCAATCAATTGTTTAAAAATTGATTTTATGTTGATTGTATTCTAAAATAATTGTGTCATTGATAATAAGTTCATCCAATTTTTTTTCCAGAAAAATTACTTTTGTCCCATATCTTACAATGAATTACCTTCTATTTCCATCCACAAGAAGCCACCATTCATGATCATTACAATTTCAGCATCCTCTACTGTTATATTTGTTCGAACAAACTCTGGAATGCTAAAGTTATCTTTAATTTATGTCTCATTGAATACAATTGTATTCAACAATGTAAACTTGTATTAAAAGTATCATATGAAATATGTTGCACAATTTATTACAGACAACCATTTTTTATTCAGATATTTTGAATAATATAATAATAGTAGTTAAATGTTAAGGTGATTGATTGTATTTGTACATCTATTTATATTTTTAAAAAATAAACTTACAAAGAATTCCATTTCAGTAACAATCTATTTTCGTGTTTGTCTTTTATTGAAAATATTTCGTTGTCCTTGTTATTTTCTGTATATGGTATAATATCCTTACTGTTCTTATTATAAAATTCAAGATGAAGTAGCTGTACATTTATACTGTCACTATGTCCTGACAGTTGACATATTTTGCTGATATTTTGGTCTCGAGAAATGAGATAAAACGTTCCTTTGATTGATAAATCACTTAGTGATTTAATATCAAATACTGAAGTATTATCAACAGCTGAAATAGAAATAAAACTTTGCAGTGTACAAATTAAATTTCAAATTAGAAAGAGAACATTTGATCTTTTATTTTAGCCATACATTTTTTGAAAAGTAAATATTTAAAATCAAATCTATTTACACGGAGAACAAAGTTACACAGAGACTGTATCAAATATTTAGTCTAAGATAAAAGAGAATAGTCAAATGAATTTTTAATATCTTCTAAATTTCCAATTATCAAAATCAAATATATTTTTTTTAAAGTTGAATAAGGTACATTCTTAAAACATTTTCACTAAGCTAAAATGTTTAACAAAATAGTTCTTCATGAAGCAAAAGCTGTAATTCAACTATAACATCCTTTAATATTCAAGTTTAATTGTCAACTGTTTTTTCAACCTTTAACATGTTAATATTTAAACTAATTACTACTAAAACATTGAATATTTTATTTGCAACAATCCTAATTAATATAAGAACTTTTAATAAAAACAGGAAGTACACTACATAAAGATCATTTAATGGTTATATTATAATAACTTATGTAAAATATTTCTTACTTTATACTTTTTGAACCAAATTAAACCTTTTCCATTTTAATAATTAAAAAGCATGAAATTTATGATGTCAAAAAATTAATAGATTTATTTAAAAATCAGTTAATTTATCGATCAAGAAAATCTACTAGATAATTTTATAAAATGTATTACCACTTACTGATTCGTAAACACTTGATGAATATTTTCCATGTACGTGTTTGTATCATTAAACCATCACATTTTAACACAGGCAGATATTTCCATGTGTTTTGAAATTGACATTGAGATTTTCCATTACATTCCCTTGTAATAGAATTGACTAAATTTGTTTCGTTCAAGTTGAGTGTATTATTGTTCAAGTTTAAGTCTTTGTGCCATTCTTGTGGACACATTCGACTGTACTGAAAGTATGTTTTTATTACGATTACAAAAAGAGGAAGTCTCATTTCGTTAGTATTATACATTTAATAAATAAACAAATTGTATTTAGCGTTTTGGTCACAGTTGAAGATGTTTGCTTTAATGTATACTTATAAATTTTTCCTCATTACTTATTAAACCCATCTTCTGCTAGCGTCCCACTTATTAGACATTTCGTAAATAATTCTTATTAAATTCTAATATGTCTTATAAAAACAAAATTGTGTTTTCTGCATTGTACAATAATTAGACTTTACTTATAACTTCACTATTCGAACAACTACAACTTGTAAAAATTGAGGAGAAATATAAACATGATCAAAAGTAAGTAAACATTTATGAAATATGAATAAATTTTAACATAAAATCACAAGAAATATGTACTTTTATCATTTATCTATCAGTTATAACAATATTAATAATAAAATAACCCAACTAGTGCCCCCGTGTAAAAACGTCCTACTTATGGCACTTTAGCTAGAAGCATGCTTTTTTACAAAGTGTAGATAAGGCTTTTCCCCAAATAATTGTTAGATTAATCCTTTAATTAATTTGGTACTTTTATTGGAATGTTTGCATTAAATTTCATTGTATTGTTTAATATTCATAGTGAGTTTTTGGTAGTTAAAAATAATTTATATAGGTCGGTGACAGAATACTTTGAGTTCAGTCCCGTCATGCATTAGATATCGTTTGGTAATTATTTCCTCTGCAGTGAGTTGAAGCAGAAGGCTTTTAATAATGAGTATTGTATCATTCTAAAACATTTAATGAAGAATTCCTTAAAGTATTTAACTAAGAACACAGAATGTATGTGCAAATATTCATTACTCTTCCATGTATTTATGTTTTGAAAATAAAATATTGAAGTAAGTAAACAAAAGTTTGTTGCTTCGTGATTTCAAGTATGCTCAGTGTGCTGACTCGGAGAATTACCAGGGCCAAGGAGATCAATAAATTAATAATATTGATATAAAATGTTAAGTGCTTATATGCGCTACCACGCTACTAATAATACAAATAAAATAAGCACTAACACCAGTTTAAAATAATGTTGTTGTTCTTTTTATGAAATGTATTTTTTCGTATGTTTAGAGTGTTAAATTTTGAAGTAATGCTAATTTAATAACTAGATCATAGTTGTTGGTTGATTTAGAAAAAAATTGTAAGAGCTTTTACAAATGATTCTGTTTTGCTTTATATATATCCTATTATTATTATAATAATAATTATATTATAAATTTCCATGTTGTTGTTTTTTTTTTCGAAGGAATATTTTTTACACTTTTCACGAAGTTTGTTCCAAGAAAGAAAACTCTGTTGTAATGTTGTCGTTAAAGAGTACGTTTAGCGTTTCTATATCAATGGTCCAACTGTGGTCAATGTAAGAATAGGAAAATTCCATTGAAAACCTATAACGGGAAAACATGAAAAATAAACTGACTCCGTATAAATTTACACGGGGCAACTTGTTTCTACTGCCCATCCTATTGAACGTTTTTTAAAACGTCAGTAAAACAAACTCTACTTTTAAACAGCCAATAGCAAAACAATATTAAAGATAAGAAATATTACGTTCAGTTGAAAATACATTCAAATTATATAATACTAGATCTAAATCTTTAAAAAAACACGCGCAGTTTAAAAAAAAAAAGTATATTTGCTTTAACATTTGGAATAATGGGAATTTTTCTAGTAGCTAGGTTATTATATTATAAAGAAAATTAACATTATATATGATACAGAAAATTAATGTGGAAATGTGTCCTAAAATGAATTTAAAATATACAACAATACAATTATACTTGTCTCTGTAGTAGAATGCGAACACGTTCAACATGAATTCCTTGATCTGGACATGGATCTCTTGTAGGATTTCCGTCATCTTCTATTAGTATCACTTTATTTTCAATATCAACTGTTATTTCTTTAAGCTGGACGATTCCTGAAACATACGTTTCTACAGCAATGCAAGGTTTTTACAATATCAATAAGGGTAACTTTCGTTAACCTTAACATCGTTATAACGTACATCAGTGTGTGCTGGAAAAATGTTACGTGGTAATAAATAGAAACAGCCACGTCGGGAGGGAGGGATGAGAGGGGGAACAATTGGGGGCCACATGTCTCCTCCCCAAATTCATCTAGACCGTAGCCTTCTTTCTTCCAAAATAGAGAATTTAAATAAAAATAATTCTTTGTTTTTTTTTAAACTTTTTTGCAGTCATACAGATCTAATTTTTTACTTTTTGAAAAATGCAAATTTGACCTTGTACTTGTTTTTCAATAGTTTCTGGGGAAATTGTGCACTAGCTTAGAATGAGCCTGATAATATTCCCATAACGATAGGCCTACACCTTTATCCCTTTGGAAATTTGACCTCCTCTCCCTCTTTACGCTATTCTCTTTGCATCACATGCCATCCTTTAATTCGCATAGTTAGCTTAGCACGACCCCCACCAACCTTCTCTTGCAAACCTGACAAGGCAACTGATTAGTAAATAAGGCTGAAAAGCTAGTTGACTATTCATAACATAAAACTCTTATTTTAAATATCTACCATGTTGAATCTTAGTTCAGTCAAACATCATTGAATACTGTAGCGTAGCGGGCTATCTACGTGGTTATTTGGCTCGTGTAGAGGCTGATTATTGCGATGTCACAGTGACGTTGGGCCTTAGAATTGTTTATATTTTAATCCGTATTCCACGTGGCTAACATGGGCGCTGTATTGGTTATAGTAATCCTACTACTACAAGACACGAATGCTAATACATAAGCAGATACAAGAACAATGATTGATTCAATGCCGGGATGAATTTCAAATACTGTTTATTTAGGCATAAGTGATGAAGGGCAGAGGTAATCCACAATACAAATTACAGTGTATCAATATAATTGGACCGGCCGAAAGGCAGGACTGACGTGTTCCTTGTCTACGACCCCAATGCCCGTTTTTCTGTTCTATCCTAACTAAGAAGTGCCCTCTGTAGAGGTAGGGGCAATGGTGGTGAGGGGCGATCTGCCCACGTCTTTAGTGATGTGTCACGGGTATGGGAGATGGGAGAAGGAGAGGAGGATGATCGGGAGATTACATAAGTCCTGCCGAGAGCTGTTGCGTACGTGTTGGTTTACAGGGGGAATGTTGGGAAAGGGAGGGGTGTGGTTTCACCGCCCACCAGCCCGACTGTAGGAATTTCGCATGTAAATGCAATTTGCATAATATCTTGACCAGTGGTCGGTAGCGGGGGGGGGGGATCAGGGGAGAGCTAGTCTTGGCTAGGGCGGGGCTGGGGGGGGGTAACACTGTTGACGGTGGAGACATGGAAAAAAAAAGGGGGGGGGTGGAAGCATCTTAAATGTACAAAAACAGAAAACTATGTTTGTATAGTAATGTATATATATACACATGTACACAGTGATAATAGAAAAAGTAAATACATTCATGTGTATACATTAATGAAAAGATACAAATTTAAGTACAATCATACATCCTTCATTCATTTGTGAGCACCGCAATGAGCCAGGATTAATTGTGGTTTATAGGCTGGAGCCATTGTAAGTAATTGCCATGGCACCAGACTGAGCGGTTGCATCTCTAGTGAGTTTACCACAAATACTTAGTGTAGCCATGGCATACAAAAAGCTTTTTTAAAGTTTCCCTGACTAGTGTCCGGTACCCATCATGGCTGGTTAGACTCGTGGTTAGAGTAGCGGGTAAATTTGTTCGTGTTTACCTTGATTTAAACTAGGTACTCAAAACTGGCTTCCGTTTTTTGCGCGTTTTAAAATTTTCGACACCTCTTGTACTAAATCGTGTAGGCAAAATGTGCCATTCATGATAGAAAGATAATTTTTTTCACTCGATTGTACAGGAATAAATGGCTTTTATCACCATATGCATTTAAAATTGATTGTTTATGTTAAACATTTTTAATAGTTAAATTATCTAAGAAAAATTGTTTATTTTTTAAGAAAAAATCATTTTTAAGATTTTTTATAAACACCATGAAAAAGCTGGTCCATTTTCCTGTAATGTTCTGAAATAATTATTAGTCTATATATTATGGCACATTTTGCCCAATGCGCAAGGTAAACCCTATGAAATAGTATTTTACTGCCGTAAAAACATGTCTGCCGCGATCTCCGCTATTTGTAGGGTCGTTACCAATAAAGGCGTCGTATCGGATCTTATCACTTTAGTAGTTAGGTAAAACTATTCAGTATCATAGATTAATAATATAAAATGAATTTTATGTTAAAAAATGTATGTATATATTATTATAGATTTTTTTTAAAATAAAATTGTTTTAGATTTACCACCTTAAATCACTTGTTCTCGAGTCTCCAAACCCCTATTAAGTTTAAGGATAAGACTAATTTTTTTTGGTCATAAAATAAACTAAAATTACATTTATTTTAAAGTAGATATGCTAAAGATATTGAATTGATACTTTTTATTTCCAGGAAATGATATTATAATATGTAAATTGACATGCAAACGGTATCTTCAATATGTTGTCAATGTAAACAATGCTAAATTTGACCTTTGGTGGACTAGAGAAGCTATGGAAAATATTATGAATTAAACGAATGAAGTATAAAATTTAGTAGTTTTACACACTTATAATAACATTTAAATTAAATATATATTTTATTTATAAATTTTCATGCGTTTATACTTATTCATTCATCAACAGCCTGCCATTAAAATAATAGATTTTACTGCATTGCCAACTTCGTGGACTTTATGCATATACCCTCTGTATTCTGATCTAGACCAAATAAAAACAAAATAGTAGGGTTGGGGAGGGGAACATAGGGTAGAATCGTACACTATATATGTGTGGGGGGGGGCGAAACGTGCACGGCAAGCGGTGGAAAAGACGGTTTGTTCTGATATTAAAACAAATATATTTGTGCTAACTACTAATAGATGAAAGTTAAAATTAGGTCGATATAAGAGATATGTTTTATAATTGTTAATGTATAATTAAAATAAAAGTGTATGAGGTAAAAATTTATTATTACTAGTAGCGTAGTGGGGTGTCAAATAGTGAAAAGTAGGAAAGATAGGTAGTCAGCGAACACAACTAGTAGTGCAATAATGAACGAACGGGGCTAATTCTCAAATAATGCACAATTTTCCCCTAAACTACTGAACAATTAATCTGTTTTCGAAATATCAATAGTGAAACTAAAAATGTGATTCTTTAAATATTTATCTATACAAAAAACTTCATCTTAGAATATAATGCTTGTGATAGGCGTTCTTGGTTAGTGTTATAAAGGACCATTAGATATAGGTCTTTATACTTTATACCAATGAAAAAAAATTAGAGAAACAAAATCAAATCATATGTACAAGTAATATATTGAACAGTTTTAAGTTTATATTGTAATAATATATTTTGTTTTTAGTTATGGGATAAAACGGATTATTATTATTATTGTTACTACTATCAATAGGATAAATGATCTTAACCTAACACGTGGTCTTAAGCTAACAATGGTTGTTATTTTAAACCTTTAATTAACTTTTGAAAACTTTCTCTTTAAAATAAAACACGTATAACTGTTACCTTAAAATGTGTATTATTAAATAATGTACTAACTTGCCTTATTTAATGTTTAATGCTCGAGTCTACACTATATAAAAACTGCTTTTGTTTCTTTTACTTTCAAGTACATTATTGTCGTGTGATGCTAGTGTCCGCTGGCGAACGTTCATTTTCCTACGCAGGACCGTCCGCCTGGAATCACCTCCCACTACAGCTTCGCCAGAGCCCTAGCTATGACACCTTCAGGAGCCGGCTGAAGACTCACTTATTTCGTCAGCAGAATTAGCCTATTACTACATATTTCGTTGTCTGTCTGTATTCTGTAACTGTCGTCTGCGCATAGAACTGTCACCAACGGGATATGCGCTATATAAGCACCGTTATTATTATTATTATTATTATAACTATTTATATAGTACATTTTTTGTACTATAAAAGTTGTGTACTTTAAATGAACTTTAAATTGATGTATTATTTGTAGATTTTCAAAGATTTGTTAAATTTTGACGAATATTTATAAATGACTAAAAAACGAAAATGTTTGCTAGAACACTTTGTTTCAATACAAATAATGACATTTTGATAATTTAAAACAGTGCCAATTTAGTAGATCTCTATAGAACATTGAATTACCTTCAATTTGATATATAACATAAACTTCAACTACAATTAGGTAATTTTTAGAGATTTTTTAAAAATAGGTCAGATTTACGTTTTTTGTCTCCCTTGAAAAAAACTGTAAAAAGTAAAAAAAAAAAATTTTACATCAACATTTTTATATTTTTCAAATGCACCACATTCACGGAAAAAATTGGGTCACTTTTCTACAAACTTTTGTGTTTGTTAACAAAGTAACTTAACCATAGCCAATATAATTTTTGAGATAATGACTTCTAAAAATTGGACTTTGTGATGTGGCTAAAGGTAACCCACTTGTACAATTTCAAAATTTCATAACTTTCTTAAAAAAAATAACATACAGTCATAAAATTGGTATCAAAGTTCTTAGAATCATTTTGTCTTTCTATTAAGCATTAACAAATCTCAATAGCTTGAAAAATCAAAATCAGTTTTGAGTACCTATTTAAACCTGTGGACTTTGGATTGACAAAGCAAACGTTCTGCCTCTAGACCACAATCCTTTATACAAATGTGTCTACTAGACCAGTTTTCTATATCAAAAGATTGTTTCGGTACAAAAAATAATTATTAGGGACAATTACTTTATACGTTTATTACATTACCTTGGTTTGATTGCACCAAATATAACAATATTGTAATGTTTCTTACTATTGTATAAATCCACGAAATCCTGATTAAATAAATTTTATATGATTTACACAATAACACTTTACAGATTTCGTGTTATGAGGCAAAAATATTCGTTTATACATCTTTTTTTTTTAAAATACTTACTGAATATTACTACATCTTTATTGTAATATAATTTGAATTTGAATTTAAAAGATGATCGCAAATGAACGCTTGTCTCTTATATATAGTCTTTATGAAATTAATTTATTTCAAAGAGATTAAAACGTGCATTTTTTTCCACTTTTCTAACTTTCATACTGCTCTCAAAAAAGACTAGACTATTTAATTTACAAAAAGGAAGTGTATCAAAACATCCAAATATGGATTAGTTTTTCCACCATATATGGGGTTAGGTTTCTGGTTGCGGAAAAATATCTTGGTGTTTACGTAGCCCGATAGCTTAAAATCTATTTCCCACGCAACTTAGACAAACACGTTTTATCGTCACTTTAAAAAACATAACTTGAAAACATATTATTTTAATATTTACATGCGTTAAACATTTAAACATTCTAATGGTAACCCTTATGACAATTTGACAAAACGGTTCACGGACCTTTTAAACCATGATCTCTCAAAACGTATGTAATGCAAATAAATCATCTAGATATGATATATGACTAGTGTTGGAAAGAAGGGCCCAGAAAAGGTCTCGCTACACCTATTATTTTTCTCTCGCGGGCCCTGCAAGTTCAACATCTTGCTGTATTGTATCACTCTATTGCCCTCTTTGGTTACGTTGTCCTAAAATTTCACCATTTTCTAAACATGCAATATTCACTAGACAATGTGTTGTCCAACTTTATATAAGGATTTATAGTGAATAATGGGAGACTGCTCACAGAAAAGACTTGACAAAAATGTATGTCGTATTCTACAAAACCTGTAACAACACAGTTTTATTTAAGATTCAAGATAGAGGTTTAGCAAGTATAAAGTATTTATTTTATTTAATTTAATTTAAAAAATGACTTAGCTCGTTACTTAACAACGCAATATAGAAAAGAGTAATATCATTTAAAACCGAAAATCTATACAAATTCGGTATTTCAAATGAGCAAGAAATAAAAACGGAACAAAAATTACAAAGGAAGTCAGGGGTTAAGATACCATGGCACTGACATTTTAAAAACGTTATTTGTACAATTAATTACCAAAATAGAAATAACATAAATAAAAACAACACATCATCTACCTTAGAATTCCAAATATATATAAATATTCAAGGCCTTGTTAAATAATACAATCGTACTAAAAGATTGCATAAAATAGTAAAATGATTGACGCTATAGGCCTACTACTCCGAGGACTAGTACAAAAACAAAAAAACTCGTTAACAGTCTGGCCCTTATATACCATCTGTATGACTAAGTTTTGGGGAAAAAATATCTCTGGAAGACACATAGAAATAAACACCTTTAAGTCCATTATAAAAAAAAAACAATAACTTTATGCGCAAAAGAAAATTAAAAAAATATATGAAAATTCGAAAAAAATATTTTTTTAAGTTTTTGTGTTCTCTGAAGCGTGGCGGCCTAAAGTTGCAATACAATAGACTAATAGACTATAAATTAACAATGGGGGGGGGGGCGTTGAAGCGTGACGACATGAACAAGCATAAACAGTAAACTTGAAATTACTAGATATGCGTAAAATATGACATACATCGTTTTTGGTTTGATTTCAACTGTCTTTGTGAAGTTTTGTAAAGCTACTATATAAAACATTACCTGATTCAGTTGTACTTGTTTGTATTTCAGCACTACTTTTATGTGATGAACAGTAAACATTCAGTGAACCGTAAACTGAAACAAAAGGCGGAACATCAAGTGAAATCAGAGGTTCTTAAACTTTTCCCCCAATCATACCATTTGAACACAATTTTCATTTACAAATAACTCGTAATTTTCCCTGCCGCACCACCAGTCCCTAAAATTTATTTTAAAATGTATGATCAAAACAATGTGAATGAATGTAAAATGTATATTAACATTTATTGGCTTTTAGCTTGATCCCTTTCAAAGATACTTTGTAATAGGACTATTCGTGAGTTGAACTCTTAATTCCCTTTAATTGTTTGCGTACCTTTGAGTGTTCAAATGCGTACTCCAGGTTGAGAACCTGTCGTTTAAATGATAGACTATCATCGAGATATATTTCGAATACTATCAACGACAGGGGCAAAGTGGAAGCGTTCGGTTGGCATAGTCAAGGAACTGGGTTCGAATCTTGGTGAAGGTTGGGATTATTTCCCGAGTCTGGCGGGTGTCTCTGTGTCTACCCAGCTCTGATGGGTACCTAACCTTATTGGGGGTAAAGTAAAGGTGGCTGTGCATAGTGCTGGCCACACAATCACCTAGTAGCCTATGCCGTGGCCACAGAAACTGGTGAACGCTGCTTCACAGGCCTTATGGATCAATTTGGTCCGACGGGATACTATTTAACTATACTATTAACGACATCTCTTTATGCGAATATTATCTTTAGACTCATTGTTTAATGATGTGGCAATAATGTATCTCTTTCATACAAACCATTTAATTCTATCCAGACAAGACTTGACCTTGTTTTGATTTCCACTATGTATTCATCATAAAACTCAAGGTTCGATTTAATGTGAAAACTGAAATTTATTAAATAAAAAATTGAGTATTCCAAATTTTATATTGCTATTAAAGTGTGTAGGCCTATTATAAAATAAGAGTAAAGTTTGTGGCAAACTACGCAGTAAGTCTATATGTTTTTCAAATCTTAGGCCAAGATATAAACCATAAAACATTTATTAAGCCATGTAAGCATGTATATGTAAGTATTATAAACATGTACATGTAAGTATGTAATTATGTAAGTAAGTTAAGCATGTAAATTCAGTTTTTTGTAATCATGATTATGTAGGTAATGTATGCATTTATGTGTAAGCAATGTGAGCGTCTTTATGTTTTTGTTAATCGGAAAAAAAAACACATAAAATTGTATGTGTCACCTAAATCTATCTCTCAAATTAAACTATCAATGTACGGATAATCTTACTCAGTACACCAAATAGTGTTTTTTTTATTTGTTTTAATCCATTCTTTATTAGAATTGTATTCTTTGCCAGTATAATCAGGTCCCCAATCTACATGCAAAATGTTTGCACTCAGTTTCCCTCTGCTGGTGGCCACTGTACATTGATAGTAATTCCATCGTAGTTGTGATTTTAGAACGAGATAAATGAGTTGTCTATTTAGTTCCTCGTTCAACCAAAAGCTGTGTTCATTGCTCATATCAAATACAGTCTTGTTGTTTGGTGCTAAAAAAAATAGCATAGATTAATACAAACTACATCTGGGATGTACTTAATAGATTGTACCCTGTATTGCAGATAATTTGAAGGCTTCATTGAAATAAATTATGCTAAGGAAGCTAACCACTAGTAGCCTAAGGGTAGACCGAGTCAAAGATGGATGGATGATGTAAATGCAGATTTATAAAATCTTAGGGTGTGAGAAGAGACAAAGTCTTGGATTGTGGGTCGTGATGAAACAGGACAATGTCCATAAATCGGCTGTAGTATCAAAGGGATTGGATTGACCTAAAGGTCGTGACAATCTAACCTGTTATATAATATGTTATAGATGCTTCAACTATATACGATATCAAATCTTTACTAATATGTTAAAATAGTTTATTGTTGTTTGAAAATATTGCTTTTTATTGCTTGTTATATGAATAATAAAATATCGAATAAAATACTGATTAAACTTACTGATTGGTTTACATTCATAAGTCAACTCAATACCATCAGTGTCTACTTCACCAATGGCACATTGTAGTGGAAGATAAAATTGTGTGGATTCTAGAAGTCTGCATTCGTTTTTACCATTGCATTCACGATTAAGGCTTATTAGGAATTGTCTGTCTTCAGAATTGTTCCAACTGACATTTCTTTTAAATTGCGTCTTGTTACATTTATATTTCTCTGCCTGAGACATAAATATATGGTGTTAAACAGCTATATATTTTGAACTAAAGTATTTTATTACCTTTGTCATGTATTAATAACGCCCAACTCTCTCTCAACGCAAGTTTTGTGGGAGGTACTAAAGCCTAGACTATTCTAAGAATCCACTCTTGTGCCGACCTCAAATTGTCGGAATGGCTAGAAATAGTTTATTATTTGTCGTACAGGGGAGTTTATGTTAAAACTATCATTTTTATTATAAGTTTTGTAATGATACCATTATTTTCACCCCTCCTAGTAGTAGGTCTGTTCTCCACTCTTCTCCGCGAGTATTTAATGATTCGTGGTGTCTTCAAGGCAGTTAGTTTTTTAGATACTTTCTTTTGAGCTTGTTATGGACACTTGTGTTGGCAATATTTTATTATTGCTGTAAATACTACATTTATTGTACATACTTTATCACCTGAATTAAATTATCAACAACATGTACACTGAAGCTTCCTCGTCAAGTTACTATTCTATTTTTTATTTCATTGTTTACAGTACGATAATATATTTATTTACAACTACAACGTCAAGGAAAGGAACTGTTAGAACGCAAATCCTGAGTTTGTGTCCAGGACAATATGGAGAGTTCGTGTAATACGGAAATATAAATAATAATAACCAAAGTCTACCCTAGGACTAACGAGAATTATCAACAACATTTACATGGCTCTGACCACAAGGGGATTCTTGTCGTAACACCTTATAAATATTTTTAAACTTTAGGAAAGTCGTTAATTATATATATATATACATTTAAATATCGTTTCAGTTTTGCACCAATATAGCATTATGTCCTGATTGTAGCTAAACAAAGAAGTTCAAACACATTAATATACAGTCACAAAGACATAATCTACATGTTGAAGATGGACTTACTTGACTAACATAGACACTAACATTCGTTATAAGAATGACTTTCTCTTCACAAACATTCATCAGGAAATGTTGAGGATAATTTATATTTTTTCGGTAGATAAAAGACATACTTCTTTGCTCTGAAAACAAATAAAATACAAGGCAATTTGTATTTTTACCGTAATTAATGATGTTAATCAGAAACAGCATAATTTAAAACACATATCAAAATGCGACCATATTCAGTTAACGAATGAGAGTAGGACGCAATATCTTAATTAAAGAAAGAACATCTGTAATATAATAAATATAGGAAAATGTGTAACAAACAAAAAAAAAAAAGATTTTTATGATTACGATGTTTCTCTTCAAAGCAAAGGACCATTGCTACATTTATTCATGGTATAATTTTAATAAGAAAAAAACAAATTGAATAAAACGCTAATTGAGTTTCAAAACCAATAAAATCATTTGTCTTTTTTTTCTCACCATTTCATTTTCTACCAGAAGGAACCAACAGTCGTTTACTTGTAGCTGTTCGGATATTATGTTCTTTTAGTAATAATATTTCATTCGTTTAAATAGTTCTATATTGTCTGTTTTATAGAGTTTGTATATGTTTTATATTTTATTATATTGTATTTATCCAACATTAATGATTCAATGTATATATTATTAGAATGTACTTACCACATAAAACATTATGAATCAGTGAAATAATAAGTTGAACACTAATCCACAAAAAGCATTGATTCAATATTTTGTGGTGACCGGGCTGCTATAATATACACTATAACTCAACTAACTCCATTTTTTTTTATTTATCTTTTATGAAGACTAAATCAATGTGTAGTTGTAATTTATTTAATGTAACGAGTGTATTTGGTTCTATTAATATTTAAATTTACTTCAAATTAAGGTTAAATAAAACATTTAATTTAGTTTAGAAACAAGCCCTATTTTGATGTATTGGAATAACTGGCTGACAATCGTCTGTTATCTTAGTCACATGACAATTAATTAAGGAATTTTTTAGTGTTCTTTATAATTCCCAACAATTTCAAGTGATCGTTCAAGTGTAATAATGTTGTAAATTTTAGCTGAGCACTTATTTAAGATGTAAACTTTTACACAGATTTATTTTTGGCTCTAGTAAAAGTTCACAGTTAAATGTGGCATCAAGAAAAAAATAACATAATACACACACACTATTTATTGTATTTAAAACAATGTTGTGTCACAAATGGATTACGCATTAATTATTTCAAAATAAATTAACTAAAGTGTGTGTTTTTTAACTTTGTTTTTCTTTTCGGTTTTTTATTACATTTTATGTTTAAAAGAAAACTCAGATTGCTTCTCGTTATTTTAGAGATAATTCAATAAAGAAGCAATACACGTTTTTATCTTACAAGACAATACAGGCTCTAATGAACAATTATAATGTATCAATAAGAAATTTGTCAAGTTTTATGGACACAAGTTTTGGCTAATTGTTGTCTTTCTTCTCCCCCTCTAACCCATTTCCTTCGAAAAGTACATCAATTTTTGGTTTGGTGATATTTGATACCGCGACATTTGATACTGCGATAGTTAATCCCTGACACTTAGCCCCACGACAGATAGTCATGTTGATACTTCATCACGCGACAATTAATCCATCCACTCTCGACAGAAAGTCTCATTAACACTTAATCCCTCCCGCGGACATGTACACTAAGAAGAATTAAAACAAATATATTTAAACAGTACATTTATATTTATTAATCAGTACATTTATATCTATTACACAGATATCCGTAGTACAGATCTAAAAGTTTAAGAAAACATCTGAATCAAAAATTGTTTTTATTAAAATTTAGGGTCCTAAAGAGGGCGGTCCAGAGGGCGACGCCATTTAGTCATATCGAAATTCATTGCTCAATGAAAGCAAAGGCTGCGCCCCTTCCAACCAGGTCACCTGTCATTTAGTCTTCAACTAAATTGACAACAATGAAAACAGGAGAGCTTACAATGACCCAATTCATTATCTAACCTAGTCGTTGGGGACACAAGGAGCGGGCACTAAAAATGAGCAAAGCCGACATATCTTTCTGACAATCTCTTTGTATACCAATCAATGCAAGTCTCGCTCGACCTCAGACCAACCATCTGGGTGCGGATTGTCCGCAGACAACAAAAGGAGGTGTTCGGACCGAGTCGCATGGGCTATGTGATTGTTCAAGTGGTGCTGCCGTATTGGAGGTCTTCAATGAACCATTGGGAACCACTCTGCGTGACAAGTCTGGCATGCGTGCCGTAGGTTGCCGAGCCCTGATCTAAATGATCATTGCAGTGGAAATAAAAAACACTTTACATTGAGCCTAGCTGCTATTTTCGAAAGCAATATAAGGCAGAACCACCTAAACAATCTCAGCAGGAATTGTATTCGGACGTAAGGCAAGAGTTTTTTTTCCTTTAATTACAATGACTGCAGGGTTGCTATTTTTCTGTCTTTTAGGTCAGCGGAGTTTATCTCTTTTAAAAACTTCTGATGCTGAGCTGCAGTAGACTTTAGCTCATTTGTAGAATGACATATTGATATGCAATTAATATGTATGCCTAGATTGAAGGAGTATAAATAATATTTTTATTATAATCGAACATTTGTCTGCGAGCCAGATGCATCCATCAATAGAGCCACATATGGCTCGCGAGCCATAGGTTCCCAACCCCTGCAATAGGCAGTGCTAGTCGTCACGTCATTATTCTGCTGCCCAGCGGCTGCAAGAGATACGCCCACAGACCAACTGGTCAACTGTCACCCAGTTACTGAACATCAAGTGGGCGTGGTTTGTAACGACACATTTTGCCTTTTTCCTTTTATCCTTTTCTTACACCCTTGAAGTGCAGCTGATAATAGAGTAAACATTTCTTTTCAAACTATATGATACAATTTACTCCACATCGTCCCTCGTTTACCTACATTAATCAGTTTTAGTTTACACCGCCAAAAATGTATTGCCTAGAAATAGAATTATTTATTTTTATAAATCAAACACTTTCGCGTTTAGGGCAAAGACTGTGTGTTCATGGCACTTTATATGCTTTTTTAAAAGCATTATTGGAGCTTTTAGACATAAAAAACTAACATTTAGCCACTATTATAACGCTCTTACCATCAATAATATATTTAACATTATTACAACCTTTTTAGACATGGCGAAAAAAACAAACAATATTCACCATTTGACTCGTATTACCAAATATATAAAAGAAAATAAGGCATATATGACGTTACAAAAATCATATTACTGTTATGCTATTGTACATTCAATTATACTTGGGCAGATCGTAGGGCTTAGTATCGAATTTACTGAAAAAATAGACCTTTTCGGGTTTTCACTAAATCGGATACATTAACCACTTTAGAATAACTTTCCATTAATGAGTTAAAGTAATGTAGCTTATAAAGTTGTAAAATAAAATAAATTGTAAGGTCACTATATGCGTTTTTTTATTGCTTTACCCTTTTTTTCTGACATTATAGCGTTTTTTTACTACATAGCAACACATATAACCCTTAGCCTTTCCGCCATGTATTTGGTACCGTTTTAAAGGGCTAAGTTAGGAGCATCGATACAGTCTAGCAGTAAAAACTTGTTTACTACGAGATTCACGCTACAAATTTTTTTCTCAATGAATGAAATGCCACGGAAAATTCCAAACATACTATTTTTAGTAGGGGAGAGGGGGGCAGGTTGATACGGGGGCAGGTTGATACAAACTGTTTTTTACAGCTATTATACTACGTATGCGCAGAAGAGTTAGTACGGGAAATAGCTTTCTACTTCCCTTACTTTCGATATAAAAATGGCTTCGCTCGTATCAAAATTGATAATACTGTGAGGAAAATTGAAATTTGAGCAACTTTTGAAAAATATTGACTTACTATTACGTAAGAGATTTCACAGACACGGTAAGTATTTTTATTTTATCATCTTTTTATTTAGGTTAAATGGGGATTCCTGAATACTTTTATTTAAATTACGATTATGTTTTTTGCGTTTTGTTTTTAATATAGTCGAATTAATGCAATGTGGTGTAGTGGGGCAAGTTGATACAGCCCTATCGGGGCACATTGATACTATATCCGGTTACCTATTTACCCCTTTGGAGAAGCATTTAAACATAGAATAATATTTATTATTAATATTGTGAGGTTTATCGAGTTTAGCTTACATTTAAATCATTTTCTTATATTTTTGCTTTACTTTTTCTGTCTAGCTAGTGTTATTCCTATTTATTAGAACTAGCTTAGGGGTTTAACTTTAATGCTTAGGCCTTATACAGGCATCTAATAAAAAGGTTTAATTAAATACATTACTATTAAACTATTATTTATCATATTATTTTACGATTATTGCGATTTTAAAATTTTGTATGCCAGGCATATTAATTTTTTTAAATTGTTTGTAATTTCAGATGGTGCGAAGATGTAAAAGAAAGTCCAAACATGGGGATACGATAGAAGTTTTATTGACCAAAATTGTTCTAAATAATAAAATAAACAATAAAATAATAGTTTTGGGTTGTTTACTTTTTTAAATTGTCACTGTATTAGTGTAATTATTAAATCTTATTCAATGTATCAGCTTGCCCCATAATGTGTATCATCTTGCCCCTGCACGGGGCAAGTTGATACAAATTATTTTACATTGTTTTTATAGCTATATTTATTTTAAATATATTCTAATGAATAAAATTTGTAGATAAAAAGATGCAGAATACCTAGGGGAACAAATTAAAGTATTTATATCCACTCTAAATATAATGGTTTGCAATTAATGTACAAAAATGTAAAATGTGTATCAACGTGCCCCCCTCTCCCCTAAATGAGGATATTTCCGACCAATCAGCTTTAAGCTAAACTTTTCTCGTGTGCAGCCGGCGATCCCACAATCCTCCATTACCTAGTTACGTGAGGTCAAAGTTAATATTTTCAGCCATTTTTTTACCCAGCTCACTGTTTATTTTTACTACGAAATTTTTTATAAAACTACATATAACTACCATGGAGACCCAAAATAAGGTGAAAAATTGTAGCAAACGAAGTCGGAAGGCTATTCATCACAAAAAGAGGGAAGATTACAAAATCTACCAGTCCTATTCCTAGTTCTAGCACAGCCAGTACTAGTAAACAAACCGACGCCGAAAGAATCTCAAATCAGGTGAGCTACTTCGACTTCACTACTGTACTTCTAATTAGGCCTACTACTACTAGTCTAGTGTAACTACTACTAGATATCTAGAATAATAATAATTGCCCTGGTCCCTGTTAGTTTTTATATTTAGTCCTTTTGATTTAAATGTCAATATTTTTAATATTAGATTTTTCTTATTCTATTCCTTCGTTTCTTATTTATTGTAGGCCTAAGGCCTAATAATCCTAATTGATACAAATTGTAGTGTAGGCCTAGGCCATAACTCGTGATGACTCTCAAATAAACCTACTATTCATAGTAATAATATATTTCGTATTCTTTTTTTCTTTTCAGCCTTTCAGCATGGAAAAAGAAGTTAGATCTATTGAAGTCAACTGTTCATCATCACTGCTGAGTTGCAATTGACTGATAGGGTGATAGGCTACCACTTCACAGCCATCTAAAATCTAATGTGTGGTGCCTGATAGAGCTTGGACAGCTCAATAAAGCTAGAGCTGCTGCATTGTGCCCAAAGTCTCTAAACAATTCGCTCAGATGGCATAAAGACATAAGTGCTATTATGGGCTATGCGGAGCCATTATTTCTCAGTCGCCAAACCAATGGCCACAATTATTGCTGCACTAAAGAGTTTTGTCCCCTACGATAAAAATACCTCTATGCCTGTACCTTGGCATCAAAAAGATATATTCATTCAAAGGCCTTTTCTGACTGGAAAGAATCACACAATCAACGTTGTTTCTTCATAAGCCGTGGCAGCAGAAACTGCTGGACAGATTTCGATGTGCTCTTTAGAGAAGTTTGTGGGCCGGTATAGGACAATTAGCACCAAATGAAGTCCCTTGGCATTGAGCCTACACTTGCTCAAATGACATACTGACAGAGGGTTAAGTCTTCGGAAAGAGCTCAAGAGAAGAATACAAACAAATATACATGTATATAAAATAAGACAGTAAGGTGAACAACGGCCTATCGCCTAATTAGAAAAAGCTGACGGCTCACGTTATGGGCTAAGGAGTTATAAAAAAAATTAATTAATTATTGTGTGTATTTCTATATATTTTTAATGTTTTTATATGCTTTGGAGTGCTTAGTTGTGTCAAATATGCTAATATTTTTGTATCAGGATGTAAAAAAATAACGTTTATGATGATAATTCAACTTTAACGTCGATTTTCTCAAAATCCCATTTTCACAGAATTAATATCACTAATTTTCATTTTTCTTATAAACTACTTGATCAAATTGCTTCAAATTTTCAGGACATTTTCTATATTCTATATCAAACAGTTGTGAGTATGATTGTTGGTTTAAATTGAATACTTTTAATTTTATGCATGTTTTTGTAACCCTACCCCCCATTTTTTTTTACTTTTTTCAACAAGGACCACTTTTAAAAATGTTTTTTAAAATCTAAACAAGTTTGCTAAATTTCAATACTCAGAAATATAGATAAGATGTATATCTTTCATAATAAAAAATTTCAAAGCATTCTGTTCATTGGTTTCAGAGTTATTTGTTTTCAAATGTGTCCTTTTTTTGACCGCCGTATGTCCTCTTTTTGTCCTCCGTGTCCTTGTTTATTATAAAAATATTTTTTTTGTATTTTTTATATGCATTTTTAGATAATAGCAATTAAATGAATTAATAAAAATGACTCTATGTTCTAAATTGAGTTTTCTCCTATATAACCTGTCTTATCTGCCCTAGTGTAGCGCGAAGTAAAGAGTAATTACTGAATTTTTTTCCGATTAGAAATAAGATATCAACATATAATTATGCTTCTTCCACTTGTTCATGAAAATATAAATTATATTTCTTGTATAGTGAAGATATCGGCAACACACGAAACTCGTACCAGACCTGGCACGCAGAGCCTTTAAGAAAAAGCACGCAAAAGACTCCCGACCCCCAAACTGAAGATTTTTCAGTTCAGTTTAAAACAACATACGACATCATATCTAATATCTGGTGCTTGTCAAACGTCATGAAATTCACGTTGAACGTTGACTGTTAAAAGTTCAGGAACGTTTGTGTGTGAAGATCTCATCATTGGATGTCTGAAATTTGTGATGGAATCTATTGTTAAGATAGTCGATTTTATAGTTTCTCGATTTTAATAAGCAATTTACAGGCAATTCAAATTCTCTTCTACAAGAACTTAATACCAAATATGGAAATCGGCTTTTGCACACAGTTTTCGCTGGCCAACAAAAGATAAGGTCTTAAATGGATTCGTTTCTTGTCTAAAAGCAATTTTGGTGTTTACTCCGGACTATAAGAATTGGCTGTTGAAGCCACTTTTGTATTCTGTATCCATGGGCCCCATCGCGGCGAATTGTGGAAACCACCTATACGTGCCCTTTAAATATTACACCGGTAAGCACCATAGGGGACAGCCCCTGTTGCACGCCCGAGAATCATTGGACTGCCGATTGTTTTTTATATTGTTTTCACTTATCTAATTGGTTGAAGCATTTTTATTTTTAAGTCATAAAGAGGTGAAGACATGTAGATTGATGCATTGATAAATAGACGGATGGGTATATATATATGTATCTTTTTTGTTTATTGTTACAATGTAAAAATGTTTGATCGAAATATAATAATAATTACTCCCAATTTTTAAGTCCATTTTTTTTTGGTTAACATCTATACCAAACAATTGGAAATTAGTCTTAAATCTGTAGTTCTTAAATGCAGTGTTATACTATTAAACTAATCGCCAATACGATAATACATTGCCTTGCGTTTTATCAACAAGAGTGTGAACAATTCTTGTAACCTATTTTCTGACCTTGAAATTTTATTCAAAATATATTTATTGCTATCACATCCTCTATTTCTTATTACAGTCATTTTGCACGGGCATAAAATCTAGTAGTTAAAAATATTTCCTCGTTAACCGTTCTAAAATTAAGATATTTTAAAGATAAACTGTTACTTTTTTAAGATTCTAGTCTCAGTTTAAAATGGTTTTTTTATTTCCACTGCAATGATCATTTAGATCAGGGGTCGGAAACCTACGGAACGCATGCCAGACTTGGCACGCAGAGTGGTTCCCAATGGTTCATGGAAGACCTCCAAAAAAGAAATTCGTAAATTCTTCTAGAAATTGAGTAATATAGCAGAATAAACTGTGGGCTCTTGACACGATGACACACTATTACCGAAAGGTTGCCGATCCATGCTTTAGATTATATACATATAGATTATATAAACTATAATAAACTTTATTTATATCTTTATTGGCGCTACTTTATAAAGCAATAAACTTGGTTGAATTCTTTATCGTCTATCAAAGCACCAGGATTTTGTTTTGATTTATGTTGTATATTTAAATGTTGCATGTTGTCAACATTTTCTATTCAATGTTACTAGTACCAAATATAAATTGAAACAAGCCCCACACGAACTCAAGATCCATTATTTTAATTTGTTGATAGATCTACAGACATCTCCCACACCATGATAAATATAATTTTGAGTATCATCCTCAACCTGCATTGATCAACATTCGAGCATTCCAAAAATACACTCCTCGCGCGTAGGAAAAGTAAAGTATCGCGTCGGACCAAATTGATCCATACGGACGGTGAAGCAGCGTTCACCAGTTTCTGTGGCCACGGCATAAAAGGGGATTGTGTGGCCAGCACTATGCCCAGCAGACTTTACCCCATCCAAGCTAAGTAGAATTAGGAACACCCTCGAACGTGATTCGAACCCAGACTTTCGTTACGCCAGCCGAACACACTGCCGCTCGGCCACCGTGTCCCATGTTATAGAGCGTAACAAAATAAAACTAACAGCGCAGGGCGTGATCGTACGACCACGTTACAAAACAACATAAAACTAACAGCGCAGGGCGTGATCGTACGACCACGTTACAAAACAACATAAAACTAACAGCGCAGGGCGTGATCGTACGACCACGTTACAAAACAACATAAAACTAACAGCGCAGGGCGTCATTCACGACCACGTTGCAAAACAACATAAAACTAACAGCGCAGGGCGTGATCGTACGACAACGTAAAAAAACAACATAAAACTAACAGCACAGGGCGTGATCGTACGACCACGTTACAAAACAACATAAAACTAACAGCGCAGGGTGTGATTGTACGACCACGATACAAAACAACATAAAACTAAAAGCGCAGGGCGTGATCGTACGACCACGTTACAAAAAAACATAAAACTAACAGCGCAGGGCGTGATCGTACGACCACGTTACAAAACAACATAAAACTAACAGCGCAGGCCGTGATCGTACGACCACGTTACAAAACAACATAAAACTAACAGCGCATGGCGTGATCGTACGACCACGTTAAAAAACAACATAAAACTAACAGCGCAGGGCGTGATCGTACGACCACGTTACAAAACAAAATAAAACTAACAGCGCAGGGCGTGATCGTACGACCACGTTACTAAACAACACAAAACCATCAGCGCAGGGCGTGATCGTTCGACCAAGCTTCTAAACAACACAAAACTTACAGCGCAGGGCGTGATCGTACGACAACGTTACAGAACAACACAAAACTAACAGCGCATGGCGTGATCGTACGACCATGTTAAAAAACAACTCAAAACTAACAGCGCAGGGCGTGATTGTACGTACACGTTAAAAAACAACATAAAACTAACAGCGCAGGGCGTGATCGTACGACCACGTTAAAAAACAACATAAAACTAACAGCGCAGGGCGTGATCGTAAGACCACGTTACAAAACAACATAAAACTAACAGCGCAGGGCGTGATCGTACGACCACGTTACAAAACAACATAAAAATAACAGCGCAGGGCATGATCGTACGACCACGTTACAAAACAATTCAAAACTAACAGCGCAGGGCGTGATCGTACGACCACATAAAAAACAACACAAAACTAACAGCGCAGGGCGTGATCGTACGACCACGTTAAAAAACAACTTAAAACTAACAGCGCAGGGCGTGATCATACGACCACGTTAAAAAACAACAAAAAAATAACAGCGCAGGGCGTGATCGTACGACCACGTTACAAAACAACATAAAACTAACAGCGCAGGGCGTGATTGTACGACCACGATACAAAACAACATAAAACTAAAAGCGCACGGCGTGATCGTACGACCACGTTACAAAAAAACATAAAACTAACAGCGCAGGGCGTTATCGTACGACCACGTTACAAAACAACATAAAACTAACAGCGCAGGGCGTGATCGTACAAACACGTTACAAAACATTATAAAACTAACAGCGCAGGGCGTGATTGTTCGACCAAGCTTCTAAACAATACAGAACTTACAGCGCAGGGCGTGATCGTACGACAACGTTACAGAACAACATAAAACTAACAGCGCAGGGCGTGAACGTACGACCACGTTACAAAACAACACAAAACTAACAACGCAGAGCGTGATCGTACGACCACGTTACAAAACAACATAAAACTAAGAGCGCAGAGCATGATCGTACGACAACGTTACAAAACAACATAAAACTAACAGCGCAGGGCGTGATCGTACGACCACGTTACACAACAACATAAAAACAACAGCGCAGGGCGTGATCATACGACCACATTACTAAACAAAAAAAAATAACAGCGCAGGGCGTGATCGTAGTACCACGTTAAAAAACAACACAAAACTAACAGCGCAGGGCGTGATCGTATGACCACGTTACAAAACAACACAAAACTAACAGCGCAGGGCGTGATCGTACGACCACGTTACAAAAGAACACAAAAACATCAGCGCAGGGCGTGATCATACGACCACGTTACAAAACAACATAAAACTAACAGCGCAGGGCGTGATGCTACGACCACGTTACAAAACAACATAAAACTAACAGCGCAGGGCGTGATCGTGCGACCACGTTACAAAACAACATAAAACTAACAGCGCAGGGCGTGATCATACGACCATGTTACAAAACAACATAAAACTAACAGCGCAGGGCGTGATCGTACGACCACGTTAAAAAACAACATAAAACTAACATCACAGGGCGTGATCGTACGACCACAATACAAAACAACATAAAACTAAAAGCGCAGGGCGTGATCATACGACAACGTTACAAAACAACATAAAACTAACAGCGCAGGGCGTGATCGTACGACCACGTTACAAAACATCATAAAACTAACAACACAGGGCGTGATCGTACGACCACGTTACAAAACAACATAAAACTAACAGCGCAGGGCGTGATCGTTCGACCACGTTACAAAACAACATAAAACTAACCGCGCAGGGCGTGATCGTACGACCACGTTACAAAACAACATAAAACTAACAGGACAGGGCGTGGCGTACGACACGTTAAAAAACAACATAAAATGAACAGCGCAGGGCGTGATCGTACGACCACGTTAGAAAGCAACATAAAACTAACAGCACAGGGCGTGATCGTACGACCACGTTACGAAAAAACATAAAACTAACAGCGCAGGGCGTGATTGTACGACCACGATACAAAACAACATAAAACTAAAAGCGCAGGGCGTGATCGTACGTTCACGTTACAAAAAAACATAAAACTAACAGCGCAGGGCGTGATCGTGCGACCACGTTACAAAACAACATAAAACTAACAGCGCAGGGCGTGATCGTACGACCACGTTACAAAACAACATAAAACTAACAGCGCAGGGCGTGATCGTTCGACCAAGCTTCTAAACAACACAAAACTTACAGCGCAGGGCGTGATCGTACGACGACGTTACAGAACAACATAAAACTAACAGCGCAGGGCGTGAACGTACGACCACGTTACAAAACAACACAAAACTAACAGCGCAGAGCGTGATCGTACGACCACGTTACAAAACAACATAAAACTAAGAGCGCAGAGCGTGATCGTACGACAACGTTACAAAACAACATAAAACTAACAGCGCAGGGCGTGATCGTACGACCACGTTACACAACAACATAAAAAATAACAGCGCAGGGCGTGATCGTACGACCACATTACTAAACAAAAAAAAACTAACACCGTAGGGCGTGATCGTACGACCACGTTAAAAAAAAAACACAAAACTAACAGCGCAGGGCGTGATCGTACGACCACGTTACAAAACAACACAAAACTAACAGCGCAGGGCGTGATCGTACGACCACGTTACAAAAGAACACAAAAACATCAGCGCAGGGCGTGATCATACGACCACGTTACAAAACAACATAAAACTAACAGCGCAGGGCGTGATGCTACGACCACGTTACAAAAAAACATAAAACTAACAGCGCAGGGCGTGATCGTACGACCACGTTACAAAACAACACAAAACTATCAGCGCAGGGCGTGATCGTACGACCATGTTACCAAACAACATAAAACTAACAGCGCTGGGCGTGATCGTACGACCACGTTAAAAAACAACATAAAACTAACAGCACAGGGCGTGATCGTACGACCACATTACAAAACAACATAAAACTATCAGCGCAGGGCGTGATTGTACGACCACAATACAAAACAACATAAAACTAAAAGCGCAGGGCGTGATCGTACGACCACGTTACAAAACAACATAAAACTAACAGCGCAGGGCGTGATCATACGACCACGTTACAAAACAACATAAAACTAACAGCGCAGGGCGTGATCGTACGACCACGTTACAAAACAACATAAAACTAACAGCGCAGGGCGTGATCGTACGACAACGTTACAAAACAACATAAAACTAACAGCGCAGGGCGTGATCGTACGACCACATTACAAAACAACATAAAACTAACAGCCCAGGGCGTGATCTTACGATCACGTTACAAAACAACATAAAACTAACAGCGCAGTGCGTGTTCGTACGACCACGTTACAAAACAACACAAAACTAACAGCGCAGGGCGTGATCATACGACCACGTTACAAAACAACATAAAACTAACAGCGCAGGGCGTGATCGTACGACCACGTTACAAAACAACATAAAACTAACAGCGCAGGGCGTGATCGTACGACAACGTTACAAAACAACATAAAACTAACAGCGCAGGGCGTGATCGTACGACCACATTACAAAACAACATAAAACTAACAGCCCAGGGCGTGATCTTACGATCACGTTACAAAACAACATAAAACTAACAGCGCAGTGCGTGTTCGTACGACCACGTTACAAAACAACATAAAACTAACAGCGCAGGGCGTGATCGTACAACCACGTTACAAAAGAACACAAAACTAACAGCGCAGGGCGTGATCGTACGACCACGTTACAAAACAACAGAAAACCATCAGCGCAGGGTGTGATCATATGACCACGTTACAAAACAACATAAAACTAACAGCGCAGGGCGTGATCCTACGATCACGTTACAAATAAACATAAAACTAACAGCGCAGGGCGTGATCGTACGACCACGTTACAAAACAACACAAAACTATCAGCGCAGGGCGTGATCGTACGACCACGTTACAAAACAACATAAAACTAACAGCGCAGGGCGTGATCATACGACCATGTTACGAAACAACATAAAACTAACAGCGCAGGGCGTGATCCTACGACCACGTTACAAAACAACATAAAACTAACAGCGCAGGGCGTGATCGTACGACCACGTTACAAAACATTATAAAACACATAGGGCCTCTGACAAAGCGCGCCACTCTTCACGGTCTCTTGCCAGTCGCTTCAAATCTTCCCAGCTCTTTCCAGTTTTTCCAGTTTCATCCAATATGCTTCGTCTCCCTTTTCGCTTGGGTCTTCCTCTGTCGTTTGCCCTGGGCGTTCGACTCTAAGGCTTGTCTAGCTCTGTTGTTGTTATCTTTCCTGAGGGTGTGTCCAATCCATCTCCACTTTCTTTCCATGATTTGTTGTTCTACTGTTCTTTGTCCACACCTCTCCCACAGATTGGAGTTTTCTACCTTGTTAAACCATTTTATTTTGAGTATATTTCTTAGGAATCTGTTAACAAAGGTCTGGAGTCTATATTTTGTTTTCTCTGTCGCTCGCCATGTTTCGGGACCCATAAAGTAGGACCGTTTTAACGTTTGTGTTAAAGATCTTTATTTTAGTTTTGACAGAGATGTATGTAGATCTCCAAACCTGTTTTTTAGGATGGCAAAGGCCTGTCGCGCCAAATTTATTCGACGTTCGTTGTCCTCACCGGCTTCTCCTGAAACACTGACCACACTTCCAAGGTACACAAAGTGATCCATTTGGTCTTAGCTTTGGTTTTCTACTTGTATGTCGCCATCTTGTTGGTGGTTTATTTTCAATAGTTTTGTTTTTTGATGGTTTATATGGAGCCCTACTCTTTTTCCAGCCTCACTCAAAGCTGTGATCTTCTCTTGCATATCTTGTAATCTGTGGGACAGAATGACCAGGTCATCCGCAAACTATAGGTCTTCTAGTTTTTCCATTAGGGTCCATTGTATTCCTTTTCCTGAGTTAGCATAAGCTTCTTTTGTGACCCAGTCTAGTACTAGAAGGAACAGAAGTGGTGAGAGGAGACATCCTTGCTTTACTCCAGCTGTAACATGAAATTCATCTGACATCTTACCATTATGTACTATTTGGAAGGTAAAGTTTCATAAAGACTTTTGATGATGATTTTTTAAATAGGAAAAATATATTTTTGAGCTTGTGTTTGTGGAGGAGGTGGATCTGGAGATTGATAGACAGCGTCTTCGACAACGGATCTATGTGCCAGGTTTTAGCTCGATAAGATGTCGGAAAGTAAGTCATTCAGATAGAATTCACTGAACACATATTTGTTCATCTGAAGGTATGCCCTGTGATAAGTCTCCAACACACTACGGCTATCAAACAAATATTTCAAAGGACAAGAGAACACACCATGACCTATCACTTACCGCGTCTACGAATATTATAATATTGAAGTAGAATTTAGAAAATGGAAAGTTCAAAACACAGAGTCTAAGTGTTAAAGTGGACTGTCAAAATTACTCGAGTTTAGTAAGGTGTGTCGAAATACTACTCCATATTCGGATGTTATGTTACACTTCCTTCTTATAAATAGTTAAAAGTTGACAGAAATAGGAATGTTATACTCTAGTGGGAAAAAGTGCATGGTTAATTTTCTTTGAAAGAAATACATTTTATACATATATGTTAGAGACTATACGTTAAAATTTCTCTCAGTATTCTAAATTATAAATAAGGATTAGCTTGCAACAATGATCCAGTTACATTGAAATATTATTTTTTTAATAAAATAATTTAAACAAATATTTTTGCCTCATAGCACACACTCTGTAAAGTGTTTTTGTGTTTAAACATATACGATGCATTTAATCAGAAAATCGTGGATTTTTAAAATAGTTAGAAACATTACAATATTGTTATATTTTCTCCAATCAAATCAAGGTTACGTAGTAATTTTTTAATGTTGTTCGATCCTTATTATTTTGTTTTGACTGAAACTATTTTATAAATATAAATAAGTGAATTAGTATTTGATTGAGTGATTGTGGTCTAGAGACAGAGCGCTTAGTTTGTCATTCTCAAGTTTACGGGTTCCAATCCCCAGGTTAACATGAAGATATTTTCCCGAAAATATAAACATAACCCTGAGTCTACCCAGCCCTGATAGATACCGGACACTAGTCTCAGAAACATAAAAGCGGCTAGGTGTTGTGGTGGCCACACAATCTTTTTGTATGCCGCGGTTACAATACAATACAACACTGCCATATGATCAAACATAATACATATATTTTAATTTATATTTTCATGTTAATTATAGTTAACTAGATTGTCAGCCCTAATCAATGCATTAAATGCAGAACGTAAACAACTATAGATAATACTTAAATTTAAATTTTTAAGAAAATACAGAAAAATATCTTTTTTTGAAAACTCGGTTTTGGAAGAAAAAAGGGTGGGGTCTTTACGATTTTAGAAGGGGAAGGTACATATGGCCCCTGTCACGATGTTCCTTAGGGGGGAGCAATTCGTCACAATGTTGACACTGAGAGGGGTACGGGGTTGTGGTTGAGTGGGGTTAATGGTGGCTGGTTGTCGTGGGGTTAATGGTTAATGGTGGCTGGTTGTCGTGGGGGTATGAGGGGCCGATGCTGAAATCGTCCTGGAACAATGATTATCTCTCTCCTTGGCTCGTTAAGATGTTACAGAGTATACAAACAAACAGTTCTAAGATAATCAAGCAAATCACTGGTTACTGTTCAGGTGTTTATTACGGTTAGAATATCCAATGATGAGATATACATGTGAAGTTATACAGTAATGCTGACACTAGTATATGCGAGTGTTATGGAATCCAAAGTTAGGCTACACAACTATACTACTGACATATGATTACTGGCTAAACAGCTATATATATATATATCTAACATGCGGGAAGCGATATAGTACTTGAGATATATGCACAGGAAAGTCAACACTTAGTATTATATATGGTATTGTTTATGTAATCCAACGTTAGGCTACACAACTATACTGAGGAATTACGTTTACTGACTAAATATCTGCAAGTCCAAAATGCAATTCGGGAGATAAGCTAAGACGATGCGTTTTCCTCGAGGCCTGAGCCAGAACAGATTAAATGAACAGTGTATCGGTCAAGCGCCAATCTCAGACTGCCTCTACAAGAGTTGAGCGGGCGTCTCGTGAGACCAGTCACGTGACCGCTCCTCAATTTGGTTGGGTAATTACATTAACTTAGAATTACAGATAATTCCCATTGGTCCTTTCGAACATATATTTACATAAAGGAAAAAGGCTTATTGGAGCCAAAAATGGAGTTGGGGGTGGGTGAACATTTATACCGCCAAACTGCGGGTAGGGGGTAGATGAAATAATTATTGCCACCCGCACTTAGCCGGGTGAACAAGGGAGACGGGGGAGGTTGAAGTGGGTGGGGGTAGTCTAGATAAAAGACGATTGATACATACGTCATGCTGGGTGGGGGAATTATCTCCCTTTGATATAATTTTACGTGGTCATCTCGAGTGGCTGGCGTGGGGTTTCGGCCGAGGGATATTAAGTAGATGTAAAAACATTGACCGTCTCAAAGGTTAGCTAACGAGTCGCCGCCCTTGGGTGATAGGAGAAGGGGGTCAGGAGGGGGGTTTCAGCGGGGGTGGGTGGGGTGTGTGTACAAGGGAGTTTTATAGCGTAATGGCTACACACAACGTTGAAATGACAATATGAATGAATAATTATTATACAAGCACGTTAATACAGACAGCATGAATAAATAGTTGGAAATGTAATAGAAATATATACATTAAGATTCACACACGTATACACTTCATTCATTCACGGTTTTAGTACCAGTTTGGGCGTATTGATTAACAAACTCTGAATTGGGACTAAAAGAGTGGTGTAGTGAAAGGTTAAGGAACAGGTGAAGAAGGGGGTGGTTGGGGTGTTCCTATTGCGTGAGAGAGGGAGAGGGTAATAGCTTCAGGCTACTCTCATCCGATCTAATCTAAACTCTACGCTAACCTATGGTTCTATACTACTATCTACGCTATAATCTATCTATGAGTGCTAAGAGTTACGATTTAAGTCCAAAATCGTGACAGCCCCCAATTTTATAAAATAAGATGGAATAAAATTGTATGTATATATTAAAAATTGTACAATATCTGTCTATTAACACGAAATACTATTCCTGCCCACAGTGGACTACGCTATAACGGTTTACACGTTGAAGAAATGTTGTCCCTTATTAATATTATAAATATTATGCAATGCAGAAGCTTATGTTTCAGGAATCGCTCAGCTAATAGAAATAACAGCTTGTGTTGAAAAAAAAGTGATAGTAGTAGAAGATGAAGGAAATTCAACTAGAGATCCATGTCCAAAACACGGAATTCTTATTGAACGTGTTCGCATTCAACTACAGAGAGAAGTACATATTGTTGTGTGTTTTAAATTCATTTTCAGTTCCCATTTCAACATTTTATTTCTTTATTATATATTATGGTTATTACCTATAGTATTGTGTTAAAACTAGCGACAAGAAAACTTTCCTATTATTTGTAGAAAGAGAATTGCTATTTTTAAAAATGTGTCTGTTTTTATACAGATGTAGTATTATATATTTTAATGAATTCTACTAAATTAAATATTTCTTATCGTTAACTGTGTTTTTTATCATTGGTTGTTTAGAAGTAGAGTTATCTTCTCTTGTATAAAAAAGTATTAACTTTGATTAGTTTTTTTTAGGAAAAATAAAATCAGTATACGTTAAAGCAAACATCCTAAACTATGACCAATACGTTAAATACAAATTGTTTAATGTATTATGCTAAAGAAATGAGCCTTCATCTGATTGTAATCATAATAAAAACATACTTTCAGTATAGTCGAATGTGTCCACAAGAATACTACAAATATTTAAAAAATCGTACGCTCAACTTGAATGAAACAAATTTAGCCAATTCTATTAAAAGTGAATGTAATGGAAAAACTCAATGTGAACTTCAACACACTTGGAATGTTCAACCTGTTTTAAAATGTAATGATTCAATGATTCCAACACATACATGGAAAATATTTGTGAAATGTTTACCAATCAGTGAGTTACACGATATTTAGAAAATGTGTACAAAAAATAATGTATTGATAATTAATTGATTTATGAATATATCAATGAGTGTATTTAAATGAGCGAGTCTATGCTTTTAATCTTTTAAAATAACAAAGCTATATTTTAAAAAAAGGGATTAAACATTTTATCTTATACTATATTACAAAAAATGTAGATAATATGTATTGTTAGCCTACCTCATTTTTTAATGATCTAATAATTATAAACATATTATAAATTAAATGTGTCCACAAAATGTATTTTGTAATAAATAATTCATTTGTTGAAATGTTACAGATTTTTTCCAAAACTTGATTAGTCAACTTGAAAAGTATAAAATAATGTTATAGTTAATTAACAGCTTTTGTTTTATGTAGGCCTTTTTTAATTTAAAAAAAAAAAACACATTTTAATAAACCACAGAAAATGTTTTTAGCATGACCTTATTCAACATACTAAAACCTTTAAAAGCTTAAGATAGTAGGAAATTTAGATAATCTTAAAAATACATTAACGTTGTTATTTTCTCGAAGCTTACAAATTCGATTATATTCTCCGTGTAACTTCTAAAAATCGATTTACTTTTAAACATTTAGCTATCCAAATATATGATAAAAATATCAAATATTTTACTTCTAAGTTAATATTTCATTTATCCCCGTTGCAAATAACTTATTTCCATTTCAGCTGTTGACAATACTTGAGTGTTTGATATTAAATCTCTAACTGATTCATCAATTAAAGGAAAGTTTTATCTTATTTCTCGATACCAACATGTCTACCAAATATGTCAACTGTCAGGAAATGGTAATAGAATAAATGTACAACTACTTCATCTTGAATTTTACAATAAGGACCGGAGGGATACTCAAAATAGAGAAAAAAAACACACAAAGATAATGAAATATTTTCAATAAAAGACAAACACGAAAATATATTGTTACTGAAAAGGAATTGTCCGTAAGTTTATTTCCAATTAATAGGTGTAAAAATAGTAACCAGTTATGATCAGCATGTCTTATATAATTCAGATAATATATTTAAATTACAGCTCGTTTATATTATTTCTGTAATGAATTGTGCAAAATATTCACGTATCTTTTAACACCTGTTTAAATTGTTTAATATATTTATATTAAATTAATATTAAATTACTTTAGCCTTCCAAAGTTTGATGAAACTAATGTAATAGTGACGGAAGCAGAAATTGAAATTATCATGAACGGTGGCTTCTTATTGGTGGAAATAGAAGGTAATAACCTGTAACACATGTGACTATTGTTAGGCCTAGTTATTACAACGACAGGTTGTTAGTTATTGTAACAAACATTTCTTCAAACATATTTTTAGAAATCCGGGTCGACGGTTATCTGTCTAGGAACTATTTAAATATTAAATAATACACCCAAACCACTCAATGAATGTTTAAAATAGTATGTAATGCTTGAACAATAATAACATACAATTTCTCTAGTCAGTAATAAGTAGTTTCTTTGTCACTTAGCAAAAACTACAAAAACCTAACAAAACCTCCGCGTGCTTTATATAGATTTTTGGTGCAGAAAGTGCTAGAATGGATTTTCCATGAAATATTTTGTACGCAAAAAAAGCTTACTAAAAATTTTTAGAGACTTTAACAAAACTTATTAATGTTGGTTTTATCCTTTATACGAGCAAAAATTGTATATATGTATGTATGTATGTATACATGTGTATATGTGTGTGTCTGGAAATTTTCTTCAAAAGCGCTCTAACGATTTTCTTCATGTTTGATGCACGACTTGTTTTACCTAAAAAAAAATCTAGAGCATTTCGCCCCACAAATAAAAATCGGAAATGAACGTTAGACAAAAATACGCTTTAGATTTATCGTAGATAATTGATTTTGGCCGTGAAAACATGCCATTGCTCGACTTACGTGTAGCGCGGCTTTCAAGAGCGGTGTTTTGTTGCGTCGCAGTTATGACGTTTCGGAAATACCCGAACAGCAACAGAAAGAAGTTTAACTTCTTGTTTAGACTACTGTCTCGCACCGATGAGAGATATAATTTAATGTTCAAAGCAAGACCAAGTGTAATTTATGTAATACATGGGTGTGCGAACTACAGCCAGTGGGTGACGCGCGGGCTAACAAATAATAGTATGCGGCCCACAAGGCTTATTTAGATTATAACGTTTTCAATATATTTTAAATTAAACTTCAATATATTTTAGATTAAAACAAATAAAATATTTACGTTTAATTAATAGTGAGATAATAGTTTGTCGTTTCAATAATAACAGGATTAGATAAAGTTTCACAAAACTAAAGGTCTATTTTTAACTTTCTTTCATCTAACATTGTTTGGAAAAAAACACGTCGAAATCTTTTTTTTTGGTACAAAAACTGTATAACTGTATATAGTCTAGTATAAACTGTAGCAGTATACACTAAACCGTAAAAAGTATACACTGTAAAAGTATACACTACACTGTATATACTGTACACTGAAGCAGTATACTCTACATCGTATATAGTGTACACTGAAGCAGTATACACTTCACCGTATATAGTGTACACTGAAGCAGTATACACTACACCGTATATAGTTAACACTCTAGCAGTAAACAGTACACCGTAAATAGTATACAATGTAGCAGTATACTCTACACTGTAAATAGTATACACTATATTAGTATTTACTTTTTTTTATTCAATACAAATGTTTACGAATGTTTCATTAAAATATGTATGATTTGCTTATATAGGCCAAACAAAGTAAGATATATTAGAATATGTTAACATTGTCAATTCGAAATCTGGTAAACTAGAAAAGATGTATTCAATTTATTAGTAATTTCCTTATAACAATAGTCAGAAGTGTAATTTACTGTTAGTTTTATTGAGGGGGGGGGGGGGAAGGAATTAAACAAATAATCTAACGTAGCCTATATTATAATCTTTTCATTTGCAGTCTTTTCAATGAATAACATAATTTCACCTTTACATATTTAGTATTTAACTAGTGTAATGCTCACATTTTAAACCATTTTTTTAAATGTTTATCATACCATTGTTTTAATTAATCGATATTATATTATGCCAAGATAGTTTATTTTAAATAGTAACACACAATAGAGGATATTAGATAAGGTTTAAAACAAACTATATTTTTTTAAATACTTTTTAGTCAAACAATGTTTGGAATAATACATTGAAAACATTAAACATAATAAATAAATTATTTTTTGTATAAGATATTTTTTTAAAGTGATTTACAAACTAAGCTTATACTTATGTTTTATATATGTGCCCAAGTAAGAAATATTAGACTAGGTTAAGAAGTCAATATGAAATCTGGTAAATTAGTAAAAATGTATTACATTTATTCGTAGACCTTTTTTAATTTATATCAAACATACTTGACGGCCGTAACTCATTGTTAGCTTGAATGGGGTGAGGGAGGGAGTTACAAAAATTGACCTAATTTTATAAGAGGGCTCACTAGAAAATTTGACAGTTGTTAAAGTAGGGGAAGGGGTAGAAGAACGAACAATTCTAACGTAATTCACGATATTTTAAATTTAAACTACATTTTCAGTCTTTTAAACACATAACATAATGACATAAATGACATAAATGACATAAATGACATATATTTATGTTGGATTTAAAACAGACAACTCTAGCCGACATGTTGTTTTTTTTTTTGGGGGGGGGGGGGGGGTTGAAATAAGATTAAGCTGTTTTATTATCTTTTTTCTTTTGGGGGGGGGGGGAGTTATTAGGCAAAATCTAGATATTAGACTGCAAAAATAAAAATCTGCTTCGACTGTTATAATTTAAAGCCTATGTTATTCATAGCAGAGAAAAGAAAAAGACAAATACAATTTTTTGGTCTGGTAAAGAAGTATTTTTAAAATGTATGCACTGTTGTTTAACATACACATGATGTTAAGGTATAAGCGCCTGCTCTTTATTACCGATCGAATGATCGGTCACCTGGTACTTAACAAATAACTGTATTCGCAAAAAATCTTTACTTCAAAATTAAATATAAATTAAAAAAAAAACTCTACATGAACAAGCGATGCGATTCCAAATACAAACTAAAACAATTCTAAATTTAAAATACATTTAATAATATAACTATAGTTTTAACAAAATCAATTTTAAAGCTTTTAATGCATTCGGCCTGCTATGTTTAAAATATATTCAAAATTTGGTACGTTTTCTATAAAATAATAAATTTGGTATCTAGAAAGGAATTCTTAAATTTAAGATTAATACAAAAAATTAATTCAAAATTATTGTTACTGAATCAGGAAAACTAAATCTTTAGAAACAATAAATAGTCAGAATCAAATTTCAAATACACCATTCTTTCAGGAGAAACAAATTTTCAATTTGCTTATTACAAATAATGTTGATGAAAGCAAATGGATACAAAATTATCCAGAAATTAACTTAAAGATTGATAATATAAAAGAAAATACACAAACTAAAGAACAAAAATTCCCAAAATGGAATGGAAGCCAATCTTTATATAATTACATTAGTACATTTGATCATCAATGTAATTCTAAAGAATTACCTGAAGAAATTAGACCAATTGTTTTAGCACAACACTTAGTGGCTCAAGTCACAAGTACAAAAACAATCATCACCTAGAGTGATTGAAAAAAAACATAAATCTAGACAAAAAAATACTTTGTGTCAAATTCTCAATGAAAATGAAAAAAATTCCACATTCATTTGTTAAACTTAACTATCAAATAATAAAAAGAGAATGAAGAAATGCTACCAAGGTATTACAGATAATTGAAAGTATAATGAAAAAAAAAGACAAAAAAAAGATGACTTTAGTACAAACTATAAAATTGTCAATGCCATTATGGTAAAAATAACAAAGTCTAAAAATAATGAAAATAAACAAATTGTCATACCAGATTCTCTTGTAAATAAGATAATGAAAGCGGGTCATGACAGCCCCATGGCTGGTCATTTAGGTGCTAATAAAATTTATCAGTCTATCAAATTAAATTTTTGGTGGAGGGGCATGAAATCAGATATAAAAAATCATATACAATCATGTGACACATGCTTAAGAAAAAATATAATAAGTTCAAAACATAATGCACCTATTCAGAAAGTTGATGCCATTGTATCCCCCTTCTATAAAATAGCAGTGCACATAATAGGTCCAATGACACCAACTAAATATTCCAAGAACAGATTTGTTCTTATGATTGTAGATTTAGCAACCCTGTGGGTTGAAGCAGTTCCACTTAAAGAAATAACTGCTGAGAAGATATGTACTGCATTACTGTCGACATTTACTAATTATTATTATGGTTTCCCAACTGTAGTATTGTCAGATAATAATACTCAATTCGTGTCACAATTGACACAAGCATTTACAAAGATACTGGACAAAACCCAGATCTTCAATACCATATTATATTATCCACAGTCCAATGACTGTATGGAAAGCTTGAATCAAACAATAAAACTTATGTTATAAAAGGTCACTGTAGACAAACTTTATGAATGGGTTTTGTATTTATCAATGATGTTATCTGCTTATAATAGCAATATCAGAAATCAACTGGGTATACCCCTTGAAAAGTCATTTGGCAAGAATGCCAAGAGGACAAACAGTTACCAGAATAATGATACTTGGAGTACACATTTGTTATTGAGAAAGTCAATATAAACAAACTACAATAATTAGTAAATAAAAATTGTAAATAATAAATTATATTTTCAGTACATATCATTATTAATTGGTAAAAGCAAACACAGGAAGTTAAACGATTGATTATGATGATGATATCAATGTTTTAAAAAAGGAATTGTCTACGTGTAAGTCTCAAAATATGAGCATTGCACATTTTTTTATTTCTCAATGTTATGATCATGTAAGACTCAGGATAATGAGCATTGATATGTTTTAAAAATGATATATAAAGAATTTACCTATATAAGACTCCAGAGGAGACCATTCGATGAAAATATTGTATTGTATTCATATAAGACTTTAAAAGTAGCATTGAATAAAGAATTATATATACCTTGACATTGTCTACAAAGACATAACTCAAGAAGAATAGCCATAAGTCTCTGTGTGAGCAGGTGTAAAATAATTAAGCTTATATTATTGACATCATTCATGAACATAAGTCATGATGAAGAAGCTTGTTGTTGTAACATTTTTTATTTTAACTAAGCTGGAAGATAAATCATAATGCATTATAATAATGTTACTGAAAATATCAATCTCATGTTAATGTCATATTAACTTCATTTTAATTATGTATTATTCTTCTTCTTCTTCTTTATGTGCCAGGTCTGGAACAGACATCGGCGGTCATGACTCTCCATTCTTTCCTGTTGTTAGCTTTTTGCAGAAAGTTATTATTACTTATGTTGTTGTTCGTGGCCCATTCGTTCAGGCTTTCTACATATGTTAGCCTTTGTCTTCCTCTGTCTCTCTTACCAGATATTTTCCCACACAAAGCCAGTCTTTCTATACCATTTTTCCTATAGATGTGTCCTAGAAATTTCATCTGTCTATTCCTAATGGTGTTAATGAGTTCTCTTGAGGTACATGCTGTTTTCAACACATCTGCATTAGATTTCTTTTCAGTCCATGATATTCTCATCATCCTTCTTAGAAACCACATTTCTACTGCCTCCAATCTTTTCCTTGTTTCATTATCAATAGTCCAACATTCACATCCATATAGAAGAACAGACCAAACATACCCCTTCAGTATGTGCATTTTGGTACATATTCTGATATTCCTGTTTTTCATGATACTGCTTAAGCTCATGAAGCTGTTTTTAGCTATTGCGATTCTTCTCTTTATTTCTTTGTTGCATTTGCCTTCCTGTGTTATTGTATAGCCTAGATACTGGAAAGAATTGATTTGCTTGATGTTTTCACCTTCACTGGATAAAGAGCATCTTGGAGGTTGTCTTTTCTTAGAGATTACCATTACTTCGGTCTTACTGAGATTGAGTGTTAATCCTTTAAGTCGGCTCTCTTCTACCACCTTATTTAGAATAGTTTGCAGGGCACTTTCTGATTCTGCTATTAGTACTGTGTCATCTGCATATCTCAGATTATTTATATTCTTTCCTCCAACTTTAATACCATCTAGGTGTTCGATATTCCGGAGTATTATTTCACTGTAGATGTTGAAGAGGTCTGGTGATAAAACACATCCCTGTCTTACTCCTCTCTTTATTGGTTTGAATGCACTTAACTCCCCTTCATATCTAATGGCAGCTTCTTGCTCCCAGTATAGATTTCTTATTATTCTGAGGTCTTTACCATCTATGTCCAGATCTTGTAATATATTAAATAGATCTTGATGTTTGACTTTGTCAAATGCCTTAGAATAATCTATAAAGCATAGATACAGGTCTTTTTGCATCTGGATGCATCTTTCAATTAACATAGATAAGGTGAAAATAGCATTTGTTGTGCTTTTATCTGCAACGAATCCAAACTGGGTTTCTGAAATTTCCGGACGGATTTTACTTCTTATTCTTTCCATGATTATTCTGAGGAGTATTTTTGTGACATGATTCATTAAGCTAATTGTTCTGTGTGATTCACACTCTGTTGCTCCAGGTTTCTTGGGTATTGTGATGAAAATTGATCTGCTTAAGCTTGAGGGGATCTTACCAGTATCATATATTTTGTTAACAAGTTGAGTGATTTCATTTATGCCTATTTCTCCCAATGCGACATATATTTCCACTGGAATGTTGTCTGGCCCTGGGGCCCTACCATGTTTCATTTTCTTGATAGCATTCTCAACCTCGTCTTTTAATATTGGTGGGCCTTCAATATTTTTGGTTAAGCTTGGTTTTTCTTTCCTGTCATCATCAAATATGTATTATTATTTTTCTTTAAACAAATGTGACATTTTTGTACATAAATTTTTCCATAAAATCTATATCTAGATTTTATTTTTGCAAGAGGGAGGGTAATGTAGATATTGCCTTTCCCAAAAAAATTATTAAATTAATCATTTAATTGGTTTGATAATTGAAGGCGTCATTTCAACATCGTACCTAAGTCACATTTGAAACATTTCGAGAAAAACATCAAAAACTGTTTTTTTTCTTAAAATATGTGTTTAATGGACTTAGGTTCGGGAGTGCACTAAAAAAAACTTACTTTTAAATTGGAATAACTCACACCAGCACAGTGTCTCTTGGGTTTAACATGATTGTCTCCCTAAGATTTTAATGAAACTGCCCCAAGCTCATTTTTTTTTTTATGTGACTTAGGTGCGATGTCGAAATGACCCTTTCAATTATATTAAGACATTTGCATTTTATTACACTAATTATTTAATATCCCTTATTGAAGTTGTATAGGTCAGTGCACCCAATATATTTTAGGAAATATTTTATAAAAAAGATTAAGTTTTTGTTTGAATATAGTCTGCAAGTTAGGTAATGAGACCTTCTCTACAGTAAAAATGGAAGCAGAAGGCTTTTGATTTGGAACATTGAGTATTGTATCATTCTAAAACATTTAATGAAGAATTCCTTAAAGATTAACTAAGAATACAAAGTACATGTGCAAATATTCATTATTCTTCTATGTGTTTGTATTTTCAAAATAAAGTTTTGAAGTAAGTAAGAACAATATTGTTTCTTAATGATTTCCAAGTCTGATTTGTAAGATCAGCTGAATGAAGTGAATGGAAGTAGCTGGATTAGCTCTGAACGAAAATTAAAATAAAAACTGTTAAGATGCCTGTTAATGGTTTTTTTCCTGTAACCATTAATCAACATAAAATTGTCTATCATCAGTCTCTTCGTTTCACAGTGTAAGTGTTGTAGCTACTTACTTTTAGTTCAATTTATATATATTCAATGACACAGTTATTGCAGCACAAATTACTTTGAATTCACATTATAAAATCCATGTATATAGAATAAAACATTAGTTCCAGGTTTACCATAACGTTCAAACGTTCTAGCAACTCTAACAACTCTTAAGTCCAGTTTATATTTCTTTCTTTCACATATCTCTTTCTCCGACCAGAGCTAACAGGAGACTAACTTCTATATCTTTTTCATCACATGCTCTCTCGAAACTTCCGCTCATTTTCATCGTGAATTGCAAGACTTAAACATGACATCGCAGAACTAACTACGACTTAAACATTCCAATGATTGTTGAAGGACATACAATCAAACATCATTCAACGGCAATAAATTGTGATTAACTAATATTACATTTTGATTAACTGAGTTATTCCCCTTAGACTATAACAATGCCCATATCCTATAACACGCTACAACAATAATAAATAAATGGGCACTAACAGCTGGATTACAATTGTTATATTTGGCGTTGTGGTACGTTAGCTTAATAAAGTCTTTGTAATAGGCGTGCAAATTAATTAAATATAATTCAATATTATTTACTTCTTCCAGTTGTTGTTGGTTTAATATGATGTTTGCACATTCCGTATGCCTTTGCTCTGTCTGCAAGCTTGTCTGTGAGCTCTTGTAGCTCGTTGTTGCTCCCGGCCAACAGGTGATATAATCAGTAAATCTTAAATTGCATAGGGGTCTTCCACCAATGGAGATTGATGGATGGTAATCATCGAGTGTTTCTTTTTTTCCAGGAAGATATTGAATAGAACTGGCGATAGGATACAGCCTTTTTGGACTCCAATCAACATCTTGAAGAAGTCCCCCATACAACCATTTAGTTGAACTGCACTGCTAGCTTGATTCTATTGTCTGTATCAGTTCTTCTTCAATGTTGTAGCTTATCATCACTTGCCATAATCCATAATGCCACACACGATCAAATGCTTTCTTAAAATCGATGAAGTTATGATGGATTTCGCGTTGGTGCGTATGTGTTTTCTATGAGCAAGCGACAGTTAAAAATCTGCTCAATTGTGCTTCTGCCTGGTCTTAAACCTGCCTGTTCTTCTGCCAGTAGTTCTTCAGCCATAGGTTTTAGTCTGTTGATGGAAACATTTAGTATTACCTTACTAGGATTTCTGATGAGACTGAATGGCCATGTTGTCATTAGCTTAAAGAAAGAACGTAAGTTTAAAACATAATGATAAGAATATACAAAGAAGATAAAAAGTATCATACATTTCGTAATAAATATCATATAAAAACATGCAGAATGAATCTACGAGTTGCATTAACAACACAATCACTGATTCATACGTCTTTCATTCTTGCATTCATACTGAATTGCTTAATGTTTATATAAATATCAAACGTCACAATTGTGAAACTGCCACACTTAACACACACGTGACAGCTCCTCAATGAAGGAAGTCAATTCAAAGTGTTACGTGTGTTGTGTTTGGTTGGTTATAATATTTGGGCGGAAATTTATCGTAAATATGTTCTCTATGAATTGAAAGATATTTTAATAATATTATTGATTTATAAAAGTAGATCTACAAAAGAAATGAATAGATTACTGATTAATTTAAAAGATTAGTTTTAAATTGATGTTGTGTTTTTTGTTACAGCTTGCGAAAAAATATATAAGCTTTTTTGCCAAATAGATTAAATATGTTTTGTTAAACTTATAGAATGCATTCATTCAGTAATTCGTGGACTTATAAAATAGTAAGAAACATTATAATTGTGTTACATTTCATACAAGCAAGTAAAGGTAATCTCTGGAATTAGCTTATTAGATAGTAACGAAGATAGTGACTAACACTTAGGAAATCGTAACCATATTAAGTTATATCAGTAGTATTGTAATACTTTAATTTGCTTATATCATGAAAATAAGTTGAATTAATTTTTCTCCATTCAGTACTTAAATACTTTTCTTTACATTAACATAGAATGAAGATTATTGATAGACTGTTACATTTTTTATATCAATCTGAATTTTGTTATAGCGCGTCGCTTATATATTATTTGATATCTCTGTAATATTATATGAACTAAATGTACTTCAATTGTTGCATGATTAATAGAACTTACAGTAACTGGTGCCCAGCTAATAGAAATAAATGCTGAGATAGAAAATAAAGTTATACTAATAGAAGATGAAGAAAATCCAACTAGAGATCCATGTCCAGATCAAGGAATTCTTGTTGATCGTGTTCGCATTCAACTACATCGAAAGGTAAACAATATTATTGTTCTGTTATTTTATTTTTTTCCACCAATTTTTCTAAATATTAACTTTGTTAAATGAAAGTACCAGGTGACCGATCATTCGATCGGTAATAAATAGCAGGCGCTTGTACCTTAACATAATGTGTTTGTAAAACAACAGTGCATAAATTTTAAAAATACGTCTTTACCAGACCAAAAAATTGTATTTGTCTTTGTCTTTTTCTACTATGAATAACATAGGCTTTAAATTATAACATTCGAAGCAGATTTTTATTTGTACAGTTTAATATCTAGATTTTGCCCTATAACCCCCTCCCCATAAAAATAAAATAAAAATAATAATAAATAAAACAGCTTAATCTCAAATCAAACCCTAAAAAAAAACATGTAGGCCAGATTTGTCAGTTTTAAATCCAACAGAAATATATCTAATTTATGTCATTATGTATTGTATTTAAAAGACTGAAAATGAAAAGTTTAAATTTAAAATATCGTGAATTACGTTAAAATTTTTAGGTATTCTACCCCTTCCCCTACATTAACAACTGTCAAACTTTCTAGTGACCACTCTTATAAAATTATGTAAATTGTGTTAACTCCCTTCCTCACCCCATTCAAGCTAACAATGAGTTATGTTTGACATAAATTAAAAAGGTCTACAAAAAAATGCAATACATTTTTACTAGTGTATCCTATTTTATATTGACTTCTTAACATAGTCTAATATTTCTTACTTGGGCACATATATTAATCATAAGTATAGTTTGTGAATCACTTGTAAAAAATATCTTATACAAAAAAGTATTTATTTATTATTTTCAATGTTTTCAATGTATTATTCCAAGCATTATTTGACAAAAAAAAAGTAAAAATATATAGTTTGGTGTAAACCTTATCAAATATCCTCCCCTTGTGTTACTATTTAAAATAAACTATCGCGGCAAAATATAATATCGATTAATTAAAACAATGATATAATAAACATTTTACTTTTTTTTTTATTTTGAGTATTACGCCAGTTAAGTACTGAATAATTAAAGGTGAAATTAGGTTATTAATTGACAGACTGCAAATGAAAAGATTATAATATACGTTAGATGATTTGTTTAATTCCCCCCCCCCTCGCAATAAAACTAACAGTATATTACACTTTTGACTATTGTTAAAAGGAACATACGAATAAATTGATACATCTTTTCTAGTTTACCACATTTCGAATTCACAATATTAACCTATTCTAATATATCTTACTTTGGTAGGCCTATATAAGCAAATCATAAATACATTAAATAAAACATTCGTTAACATGTGTAGGCTAGATCTATTTTATAACCGGTGGCTCAGTGTTTTTTTATATTAGTTCACAAAAACTTTATATCACGCTACCAGGGATTGTTTTTTTTTAAATTACTTCACATATTTAACGAAAAACATTTATTATATAAACATAGCCAATATCATTTTCAATCTTTATAAAATTTAAACGTGTAGTCTAAATTTGACAATTTTACTTTCAACAAAATATAGGCTACCAATGGGCCAATGATGTAATGATGTTATTCATTTAAAAGACTGCAAATTAAAAGATTAGAATATGCTTTAGATGAATTGTTAAATTCCCCCCCCCCTTTTTTTCAATAAAACTAACAGTAGGCCTATGCTACACGTCTAACTATGGATATGAATTGAATACATCTTTTCTAGTTTACCATTCTTACTTGGGTAGGCCTATATAAGCAAATCATGAATATATTTAAGAACACATTCGTAAACACATGTCGTGTATAAAAAAATCTAGATCCTATTATTATTTTCCACGTGTTTTTTTTCCAAACAATATTTGATAAAAAAAAAGTAGCCTAAAATATATAGTTTGGTGAAACCTAAATCTAATTCTGTTATTACTTAAACCATAGACTTTCGATTTTAATTTTTCATTGAGAAAATCATAGCGATTAAATAAAACGGAACTTGTATATCAATAACTTTATTTCCTGTATAGCAATTACGTTATTTAGAATCGGGAATTCCGAAAATCAGTGTTTCAAGTCATTATATAGCAGAAATACTAAAGCAAGCGGTCCATGTATATTATAGTCTATGCTTAAACGTAAAACTATTATCTCACTAGTAATTAATACGTAAAGGAAAACATTTCCAACATGGTTATAAAGATTCCATTTATCTTTTCCTCATATAATGTTTAGGATGCTATTTTCTTATATTTAATCTAAAATACATTGAAGATTTTATCATCTAAATAGGCCCAAGCCTCGAGGGCCGCATAATAATATTTGTCATTCCACTGGTTTTAGTTTGCACACCCCAGCATTGGATAAATTACACTTGGTCTTGCTTTAAATTATATCTATCATCGGTGCGCAACAGTAGTCTAAACTAGAAATTAAACTTCTTTCTGCTGTGGTAGGCCTACGGGTATTACCGAAACGTCACAATTGCGACGCAACAAAACACCACTTTTGAAAGCCGCACCACACATGGGTCCAGCAATGGCATGTTTTCACGGCCAAAATCAATTATCTACGATAAATCTAAAGGTTTTTTTTTGTCTAACGTTCATTTCCGATTTTTATTTTAGGGGCCGAAAAGCTGAAGATTTTTTTTCAGATGAAACAGGTCGTGCATTAAAACATGAAGAAAATCGTTACAGCGCTTTTGAAGAAAATTTCCAGACATATATATACATATATATATACAGTACCAGGTGACCGATCATTCGATCGGTAATAAAGAGCAGGCACTTGTATCACAACATAATGTGTATGTAAAACAACAGTGCATAAATTAAAAAATACGTCTTTACCAGACCTATAAATTATATTTGTCTTTTTCCTTTTTCTACTATGAATAACATATGCTTTAAATTCTAACAGTCAAAGCAGATTTTTATTTGTGCAGTATAATATCTAGATTTTGTCCGATAACCCCCCCCCCCCCCCAAAAAAAAAAAATCAATTAAAAAAAAAAGAAAAAAAAAACAATAAAACAGCTTAATCTCATTTCAAACCCTAAAAATACCATGTCGTCTAGAGTTGTCAGTTTTAAATCCAACAGAAATATATCTCTATGTCATTATGTTATGTATTTATACGACTGAAAATGAAAAGTTTAAATTTAATATATCGTGAATTACGTTACAATTTTTAGTTATTCTACCCTTTCCCCTACTTTAACTACTAACTGTCAAACTTTCTAGTGACCCCTCCCTCCCTCACCCCATTCAAGCTAACAATGAGTTACGGCCGGCAAGTTAATTTGATATAAATTATAAAAATGTACGAATAAATGTAATACATTTTTACTAGTTTACCAGATTTCATATTGAATTCGTAACATAGTCTAATAGTAATTTCTTACTTGGGCACATATATAAATCTAAAGTAAAGCTTGTAAATCACTTGTAAAAAATATCTTATACAAAAAGTATTTATTCATTATTTTCAATGTTTTCAATGTATTATTCCAAACATTGTTTGACGAAAAAGTAAAAATATATAGTTTGGTGTAAACATATTTTTATATTCTCCATGTGTGTAACTATTTAAATAAACTATCGCGGCAAAATATAATGTCGATTAATCAAAACAATGGTATAATAAACATTTAAAAAAAAATAATTAAATTGTGAGCATTACACTAGTTAAATACTAAATAATTAAACTTTAAATTATGTTATTCATTGAAAGGACTACAAATGAAAAGATTATAATATAGGCTACAATAGATGATTTGTTTAATTCTCCTCCCCCCCCTTGCACCCCCACCCCTCAATAAAACTAACAGTATATTACACTTCTGACTATTGTTATGAGGAAATTACGAATAAATTGAATACATCTTTTCTAGTTTACCAGATTTCGAATTGACAATGTTAACATATTCTAATATATCTTACTTTGTTTGGCCTATATAAGCAAATCATACATATTTTTATGAAACGTGTATTGAATTTTAAAAAAGTGGATACTACTACATTGTATACTATAAACGGTGAAGTGTATACTGCTACAGTGTACACTATATACATTGTAATGTATACAGCTTCAGTGTACACTATATACGGTGTAGTAAATACTGCTTCAGTGTACACTATATACATTGTAATGTATATAGCTTCAGTGTACACTATATACGATGTAGTGTATACTGCTTCAGTGTACACTATATACATTGTAATGTATATAGCTTCAGTGTACACTATATACGATGTAGTGTATACTGCTTCAGTGTACACTATATACGGTGTAGTAAAGACTGCTTCAGTGTACACTATATACGGTGTAGTGTATACTGCTTCAGTATACACTATATACGGTGTAGTAAATACTGCTTCAGTGTACACTATATACGGTGTAGTGTATACTGCTTCAGTGTACACTATATACGGTGTAGTGTATACTGCTTCAGTGTACACTATATACGGTGTAGTGTATACTACTTCAGTGTACACTATATACGGTGTAGTGTATACTGCTTCAGTGTACACTATATACGGTGTAGTAATTACTGCTTCAGAGTACACTATATACGATGTAGTGTATACTGCTTCACTGTACACTATATACGGTGTAGTGTATACTGCTTCAGTGTACACTATATACGGTGTAGTGTATACTACTTCAGTGTACACTATATACGGTGTAGTGTATACTGCTTCAGTGTACACTATATACGGTGTAGTAAATACTGCTTCAGTGTACATTATATACGGTGTAGTGTATACTGCTTCAGTGTACACTATATACGGTGTTGTATATACTGCTTCAGTGTACACTATATACGGTGTAGTGTATACTACTTCAGTGTACACTATTTACGGTGTAGTGTATACTGCTACAGTTATACAGTTTTTGTACCCAAAAAAAAAGATTTCGACGTATTTTTTTCCAAACAATGTTAGATGAAGGAAAGTTAAAAATAGACCTTTAGTTTGGTGAAACTTCATCTAATCTTGTTATTATTTTAACGGCAAACTATTATCTCACTATTAATTAAAACGTAAATATTTTATTTGTTTTAGTCTATAATATATTGAAGTTTAATCTATAATACATTGAAAACATTATAATCTAAATAAGCCTCGAGGGCCGCATACTATTATTTGTCACCCACTGGCTGTACTTTGCACACCCCTGCATTACATAAGACATAAATTACATTTGGTCTTGCTTAAAATTATATCTTATCGGTGCCGGTGCGCAACAGTAGTCTAAGCAATAAATTAAACCTCTTTCTGTTGCTGTACGGGTATTTCCGAAACGTTATATCTTCGACGCAACAAAACACCGCTCTTGAAAGCCGCACTACACGTGGGTCGAGAAATGGCATGTTTTCACGGCCAAAATCAATTATCTACGCTAAATCTAATGGGTATTTTTGTCTAACGTTCGTTTCCGATTTTTAATTGTGAAGCCGAAAAGCTGTAGATTTTTTTTAGGTGAAAGAAGTCGTGCATTAAAACATAAAGATAATCGTTAGAGCGCTTTTGAAGAAAATAATTTCCAACAATATGTGCTCCCAATTTGTAAGATCATTTTCCTGGCAAGTTGATCTTAATTTGGATGCCTTCCACATACCGGTATATAGTACATAGTTTTTGCAAAAAGTTCCCAAGTCATTGCAATCATATGCTCTTCTCAAGTCCAAATCAGACTGCAAGTCTATCAGATCCATTTGACAGCTCTCAGGACTGTCGTCTGGTACAAGATCAAATGGTTTTAGAAAACAGCTTAAAATCATTTTCACATTTTCTGAAATCATCAATTTGTTTGTAAATTCAGTACATAACTTGTGAACATTTTTAGCATAATATTTGGAGACATCAAAATCTGCTAGCTCTGCTTTTCTGAGAGCCAGAGTAGGAAAATTCAACTGGGTCTTCTTCTTCTTCTATTAACCAGTCTGCAGAGCAGTTTGCTCTGTTGCAGTCAATGTCAGATACACTGGCATTGTTAATCTGAGTTTTCCTTTGTGGCTTTTTTTCAAACCCCGCAGTTCAAGAAAGTTTTCGAATATGTGCCAATCTCCTGTGAGCGGTACTACGGGATGGGGCTGCATTAAATCAGGGCTGAGTTGTGCTGATATAAAATTAGTTAAATACCAATTACATACACATATGACCGAAAATGTTACCCTTTGTTGTTCACGTTACCCTGTTTTATAAAGGTTTTACTTAGAGACAAAAGGAAAGTTTCTAAATAATGATTGTATCGGTGGTTCGTAGGCTTTGATGTCCATGGGTACAGAAGTGATTAAATCGTACCAATTCATTGTATAAATATGTGGCTCAAGTTCTCAGCTTTTACTGGATATTGGCGTTAGGGAAGACCACTTGACACATGGAGATGAATCATAGAAGCAGAAATGTAGGTCATGAACAAGACATTGTAGAGTGTAGAGTATTGTTGAGGCTTATGTAGACTAAGGAAGGAAGGAAAGAAAAAACAAAATACGTGTACAAAAGAAATGCAACCCCAACCTACAGTGATAGAACATCGTCAGTCCAGACGGTAGGATGCCGACGAAAGAATACCATTTTTTTGTCAATTTCTAGTTATTGACACATTGTATAAGTACCTATTTCTTTAAGATTCCGTTTGTTGCTAGTCAGAACTTTCATGATTGCTTGACATTTTCATTTTTATTTTTATTGGAGAGTTATTCTTAAAAAAAATATTATTACAATGGATAACAGTTGACATAATCCTCTTCTTCCAAACAAGTATGCACTATTAACGTATCCTTAACCTTACCGTTTTAATAGTTAGCTTATGTTTACTGTTTTTTGTTTAATGTAAATGCATTTCAATAAGTTTCTTTACTAAATATTGAATTGATAAATAATGTTTACAACAATTCCATTTGATTATTCATTTTAAATCTATGAATTCGTGTTTATTTTTTTTTATTCACATTAAGTTCTTGTTCAGCCTTCAGAAGAAGATGGCCACTTCATATGTTGGAATACATATGTTCAAATGATTAACCTATAATCGGCTTTTTAATGTTTAATTACCTTTTTAATAAATCATAGTGATAAATGATAATTTAAAGTATATTTGTTTGGCTCATTAATTAAATTAAAAAGAGTAATAAAAATTAGACAACACATTGTGGAATTTTACTGAATTATATAGTTGTATGGAAATGAATAATATCTTAATGTCATTATTTGAGAAAAATATATAAAGATAATGTACATAGTGATTATTTATTTATATATATATATATCAGTGATTGTTCACAAAATGGCGGAAACTTGCTTCAAGAATTCTACTTCCGTGCCTAGTCCATTCTTTTTATAGATCAATGTTTGGTTCTTCCGAGATTTTCATGTTTTCTCTTTTTTTTTTCTTTTGATTTGTATTATCTTTATCGTATCTTATACATTAATAATAATAATAATAATAATAACGGTGCTTATATAGCACATATCCCGTTGGTGACAGTTCTATGCGCAGACGACAGACATTACAGACGCTTCTTCTAAAAAGAAAATTATTGCGCCCTACTATTGCTTATCCGTGGTCCGAGTCTAGTCTTGCATTTTTATTAATTTTTTAAATGATGTTAAATAACTGGTTTTTCTTGGTTTGTTCAGACAACCCATTCCGTGCCCGAATGCCACTCGACAAGAAAAATACTTATATGCTTTTGTTCTCGCATAAGGGATAAGGAAAGTGTTTTTGTCTTTAAGTTTATCTGAGCATTGCAACAGGTTGTTATTGGGTTGTATTTCTAATTTAGATTTTAATACCTAATGTAATATTCTACTTTGCCCTTCTGTCCTCTAGTGTTTCTAGGTTTAGTTTCTTGTTAGTTAGGAATATTCACTAGTTATGAGACTTGCCGCTCTTTTTTTAATTTGTTCTAATTTTTAATGTTTTCTTTAGTTAATGGGTCCCATACATTATACAGATGCTGCATATTCTATTCTAGGCCTAACTAATGTGAGATAGCATTTTAGTTTTATATTCTTATTACATTTGTAAATGTTCCTTTTTTATGAATCCTAATGTTTTGTTTTGATTTTTTAATTACTTCATCAATATGAGGATTCCAAAAATAACTTATCATTTATTACTACTCCTAGCTACTTTGCATTGTTAGTTTGAGTTTGTTCTTTACCATGAATGAAGTAGTTTGTTATTATTTGTTTCTTTTTCTTGGATAATCTTATCAGTTGGCATTTTTACTGGGTGAAAATATATATTCCAGTTAGATTCCCTTTTTTGTCGTTCATCTAGGTCTTTTTGTAAATTAGAAATTGTAGGGGTTTTAGAAGAATTCATTGTGGAACTTTTGAGTTTACAGCTATTGCCTATAAGAAATTTTTGAATCCACTGATGTAAGGAACCAGAGATGCCAAAATATTTAAGTTTTTATTAGTAGACTAGAATGATGAATTTATCGAATGCTTTGGAATAATCTAGTAATATAGCATCAATTTGGTTGTTATTATCTAATCCCTTAGACAAGTCATCTATTAAGCCTATTTATTGAGTTTCACATTATCTTTTTTCCTGAATCCATGTTTTAACAAAACGTGTTGCATTCATTGGTTTCTCCTTCATTTTGACGGGCATAAATAGTAGTATAATGTAATTGATTTCAGTGTACTCGAAAGTGTCCACAAGAATGGTTCAAGATCCTGAATAATTCGAATCATCTCAACTTGAATGAAACAAATTTAGTCAATTCTATTAAAAGTGAATGTAATGGAAAACCTCAATGTCAACTTCAACAATCCTGGAATGTTCAACCTGTTTTAAAATGTAATGGTTCAATGATTCCAACACATACATGGAAAATAAGCGTAAAATGTTTACCAATCAGTAAGTTATTTTTTTAAATGCTACTAAACTTACGTAAATTGAAATATTTATAGTTAAATCGGCGTTTTGATATATTAGAATCTATATCAGTCATATACCTTTATGAGAATATTAAAATTTGTTTGTTTTCTAAAGCAAATTTCAATATACGATATTTTAAGAAAATTTAAAACTCCGTTAAATTTTAAAAACGACTTAATGACAAAGTTATTTTTATAATATAAAATCTCAATATATTGAAAAGTGAAAAAACACTTTTTTAATATGTTATACAGTTATTTATATAATTAAATAGTATCCCAGGTAAGCCCTTTCATATATGAAGCAGCTGACTGTGTCTAGCAGAATGCTCAGTCGCCTATTTACCCAATTAGGTATTCGTAAAGTTAGGTATTTGTCAGATAGAGGTAGACCCACAGAATAGGTATAGAGCAGAATGCGCAATCGCATATTTTTCTTTTTCCGGAAGTAATAACGACGCCATTCTGTTTAAACGCAGCTGTCCTGGTTACACTATATATTGATGCTTATTTACAATGTCTTTTTCTTCAAATGTACAAGTTCGAAAACCCAAAGCTAATGTTTCAGGCGAAGGTTACAGAAACTGTTGTGTAATAAACTGCAACAATGATGCGAAAACGATTGATTATCGTACCGAGCTACGCCTAGGCCTAGGCTATCTTTTCAAATATCATTATCGGGTAATACAATCCTACATCATATATGCCTAATCCTATAATGTTGAAAAGAAAATGGGTAATTAAGTCAAATTTATATAAAAGTAAGCCTATAATGAAATATAATATAGGCCCTATATATAGGCTATTGGATATATTTATGGTAAGCCTAGATATCCTTTCTCATTAAACTATAGTAGCGTCTCTAGCGACCGCTGCCTTGCGTCGAAAAAAAAAGGCGGAATCGAGCTTCACTTTTAGTGACTGCACATATAGGGATTGCGCATTCTGTTCTATACCTATTTTGTGGGTAGACCCAGGGGCACCTTCCTGATCCGGGAAAATAAAAACTGGCAGTTAGCAAGGTCTCGAGCCCGGGAACTTGCGTATGGAAATCCCTTCGCTCTCCCAGATGGACCATTGTCCCTGAAATAAGTAGTACATCCCAAACATGATAAGTTATTTATTGCAATAATATGTCTTTTTTAAAAAACTGATTTGCCATACAAAATATTGTTATACCTTTATTTAACACATTACCGAAAAATAGATAATCATTTACTAACAAACTATTCGTTTGTCCACAACATCCCATTGTAATATAAAATTATTCAAATTTTCCTCTTGTTCTGAAAAATGTTTGCACAGATTCTCAATTAATCAAAACATCTTTAATTTGAAAAGATATATACATATATTTATCTATAAACATACACCGACTATGTCTAAAATGTCAAAACTTATAAAAAAAATATTTGTGGGTTAAATATCAAGAGTTTTTTCAAATAGATTCAGTTATAGGTTAAAGGTTGCAATTACTTATTTCCATTTCAGCTGCTGATAATACTTCAGTCTTTGATATTAAATCTATAACTGATTTATCAATCGAAGGAAAGTCTTATCTTTTTTCTCGAGACCAAAATATCAGCAAAGAATGTCAACTGTTAGGAGATGGTAAAAAAATTAATGTTCAAATATTGCACCTAGAATTTTATAATAATGACCGGAGAAATACTCAAAATACAGAAAAAAGCACAGAAAATGAAATATTTTCCATAAAAGACAAACACGAAAATAAATTTGAACTGAAATCGACCGCTTTGTAAGTTTATTATTATTGATAGATTTATAAGTATATTTTCATTACTCGTTTTTCTACAGCTGTTTATATAATATTGATCTATTTATAAAAACAAAGTTGTATTTATTTCTACTGTGCTTAATAATAACTAATTTGTATATATACAAAGTAATAAAATACTATTGAATTAATTGAATTAATGAAAAATGAAAGGAAATCTTTAGTTTTCTAGAGCTTGATAAAACAAATGTATCAGTGGAGGATGGAGAAATTCAAATATTTATGAATTATGGCTTCATATGGATGGAAATAGAAGGTAATTTATTTTTATAAGCATTCAATAATTATTATTGTAAATAAAAGATTGTCAGCGTCTTGTTGTCGTATATCCTCTGTGATAGCTAATATATTATTGTGGCAAATCAACAATAAAAGTCGCATTTTACCGCTGCTGTTATTGTCGGCACTCTTGTATACGACAATCAAATCTGGACCCTATATGTCACACACAAATAACACTCAGTTCGTTTCAAATGCACTGCCTCGGGCGTATAATAGGCATCACTTGAAAGAACCAAACAAACAATAAAAAAAAAATATTGAAACAGGCCAACCTGCCTAGAATGGTCGCTATGCTACGCTATGGTTAGGCTATGTTAATAGAAATAGCCGATAGCAATAGGTCTACAGGTCGTCTTTATTCCCGATTTAGAAACAAACGTAATCGGGAGGCTACAGGTGTAGATTTTGAAAGTAAGAAGTCCCGAAGAAGTTGAAGGTGTCACTAACCAATAAATAAGGGAAGTTGGCATCAACAAAAGACAGGGGAGATCAGCACGGTGACCAGTATGAGAGGGTGTTTATCGAGCGGTCAAGAAGGGGATTGTTTTTGTCTAGTGTGTAGCCGGGGTGGATGCGGGGATAAGCTCCCTCATCTCATGAAATGCTCCAATGGCCTGCGTCTCTAATTGCCTCTGACAGCCGAATCCAGCTCCTGGCCTTTACGAGCGACTTGCAAATAAATCCGACGAAGCCCGTTCCTAACTAACAGGAGAAGGGGTGAAAGGCGGACCACTGGCGCCTAAAAACCAGTTGATTCGGGCAGATGGGGCTCGTCAGCCGTGGTTGGCTGCTCATCTAGGAGAAGGAAAACTCTGACTTCAAACCTCCGCTGCCTTGCGGCTACACTCATCCCTAAGAAAGGCTAGGGGAATAAACCCCGATCACAAATCAGGAGCCGGAATCCCTAAGGCAGACTGGCGTTGCCTGCAACGTCCCTCTGGCAATTCCTGCGACGCAGCTGATGTCAAGTTGTACTGGCTCCGCCTTTCCCTTGCACCCATCAGCTGAGTTGAGAGAGGGAGTATGCTGCATGGGCAACAGCTTATTCCCTACATCACCTGCCCAGGCTCGTGCCCTGGAGAGGACACTCCAGCTTCGCTTCACAGCGTCGACACAACACGGGAAGTAGTAGTCACCGGTTATAAGCCACCCGCTCAATTGGCGTAGAGCTGGCGCCAGGGACTGCTTCCGACGGTGGGAGAGATGACAATGTCTCATTGGACAGCTACCGCCCGCCTCAAGCTGGGCAGCCCCAAGTCAATTAGATGTTGTCCCGCCACAGTTTGCCTGCCCTACTACGTGCGTAGGGCTTAGGGCACGCACATGCCCGACAAGTGGACTGCAACTCATGCACCAAGCAACAAAATAAAAACAAAAAGGAAAACCCCAATCCTTAAACTGGGGAGCTGGAATGTACGGACACTGACTCCCGGTCTGTCAGACAACCTTCAAGACATCAGCGATGCTCGGAAAACATCAGTCATCAACGACGAACTCGTAAGGCTACGGGTCGACATAGCCACTTTACGAGAGACACGGCTGTCAGGTTCCGGGTCCCTAAGAGAAAAAGACTTCACATTTTTCTGGCAAGGTAAAAGTGTGGAAGAAGTCAGAGAATACGGCGTCGGATTTGCTGTCCGGAACTCCCTACTGGGGATGATAGTACCATGCCAACAGGGAACTGAAAGACTACTTTCACTCCGCCTCCCTAACTCAACAGGGTCGCCAACCTAATTAGTGCATACGCACCAACTCTCAGCGCCACCGCATACACAAAAGATGAGTTCTATGACCAGCTGGACTCACTGCTAGGCATCGACGTGAGCATGACATATCATCCAGACAGGAAAATAGAGTTCACGCAAGCTCTCTCGAACTCACTAGACACTGATCTCCCTGGCAGGAGCGTGTAAGAAAAGTGGGACTACCTCAGAGAAACAACACACAGCACAGCCATGCAGGTCTTTGGAAGAAAAAAGACAAAAAACAATGACTGGTTCGAGGCCAACTCTGTCACGCTCACCCCCGCCATAGAAGAAAGACGAAGTGCTCACCAAGAATACAATAACTCTCCCAATCAACAGACACTGCAGGCATATAGATCAGCCAGGAGCAGGGTTCAGAGGCTAGCAAGGCAGTGCGCAAATGACTACTGGCTTCAACTATGCCAGAGCATTCAACTATCGGCTGAAACTGGAAACATCAGAGGCATGTACGATGGCATAAAAAAGGCCATGGGTCCTACAAAGAAGGTCACAGCCCCACTGAAGTCTTCAACAGGCGTGATAATTCATGATAAGAGCAAACAGATGGACAGATGGGTGGAACACTACTCAGAGTTGTACTCCAGGCAAAACCACATCACACAAGAGGCCATCGATGCTGTCCAAAGTCTCCCCCTCATGGCAGAACTGGAGGACATACCTACCCTGGCAGAACTAAAAGAAGCTATCGAGCGATTACCATTAGCAAAGGCTCTAGGTCAAGATGGTATCCCACCAGAGGTTATCAAGTGTGGCAGCAGCGTATTAGTGAAGCACCTGCATGGCCTCCTCTGCCAGTGCTGGGAAGAAGGAGCAGTACCCGAGGACATGAGAAATGCCAACATAATTACCCTGTATAAAAATAAGGGAGATAGAAGTGACTGTAATAATTACAGGGGTATTTCCCTCCTCAGCATTGTGGGAAAGGTCTTTGCACGGGTTGTTCTAAAGAAACTGCAAAGGCTTGCTGAGAGAGTGTACCCCGAATCACAGTGCGGGTTTTGAGCAGAAAGATCCACAATCGATATGATCTTCTCACTAAGACAACTCCAAGAAAAGTGTCGCGAGCAACACATGCCCCTCTATCTGGCTTTCATTGATCTGACAAAGGCCTTCGACTTGGTCAGCAGACATGGACTCTTTACAGTCCTGGCAAAAGTTGGCTGCCCACCGAAACTACTGAAGATAATACAGTCATTCCATGACGGAATGAAAGGCACAGTGCAGTATGACGGGTCAACTTCAGCCGCATTTGATATCCTCAGCGGTGTCAAGCAGGGCTGTGTCCTTGCCCCAACACTCCTTGGCATCTTTTTTGCCAGCCTGTTGAGACACGCCTTTGGAACTTCTACCGAGGGGGTCTATCTACACACCCGTTCTGATGGTAAACTATTCAACTTGGCCAGAGTTAAGTCTAAGAGGAAGATACGGGAGACCGTCATTAGGGACATGCTTTTCGCAGATGACGCTGCCTTAGCCACACACACAGAGGCAGAACTGCAAAACCTAATGGACCGCTTCGCCAAGGCCGCTAGCGACTTCGGTCTCACTATCAGCTTAAAAAAGACAAATGTGATGTCCCGGGAAGCTGCTTCTCCCAAAATCAACATCAATTACTGCGAACTTGAGGCTTTGGAGCATTACACATACCTTGGCTCCACTATCAGCAACAACCTTTCTCTAGATGCAGAGCTTAACACAAGGATCGGCAAGGCCTCCACAACACTGGCCAGACTATCGCACAGAGTTTGGAACAACAAAAAGCTGACCATAAGAACCAAGGTTGCAGTGTACCGTGCATGTGTGCTAAGCACTATACTCTACGCCAGCGAAGCCTGGACGCTATACTCTAAACAAGAGAAGAGATTGAGTGCTTTTCACGTGCGCTGCCTCCGACGCATACTCGGAATATCCTGGCAGGACCATGTCACGAACAACGAGGTACTGCGGCAGGCTGGGATGCAAAGCATGCCTACTCTAATCCGCCAACGCCGGCTCAGGTGGCTAGGACATGTATGTCGGATGGAGAATGGCCGAATACCCAAAGACATCCTTTACTCAGAACTGGCCACAGGAAAGAGGACTGCGGGCCGTCCCCACCTCCGATATAAGGATGTCTGCAAGGGAGACATGAAAGCCCTTGCCATTGACACAAACAGCTGGGAGGAACTAGCCAAGGACAGGTCCAGCTGGAGACATGCGCTGGCCTCCGGGCTAGAAGCTGGAGAGAGAAACCTGCAACGGCTCGCTGATGAGAAGCGCACCAAAAGGAATGGAAGAAGAGACCAGCCCATGACCAGTTCTGCCTTCCTGTGCCGGACGTGCAATAGGGACTGTCACTCGCATGTGGGCTTGTACAGCCATAGCAGAAGCTGCAAGGCCAGGAGTGCACATTCCCCAAGGGCACAATAAACTCCGTCGTCTCTCGAGACAAACGGAAGCCAACAACAATATCGTTGTAGAGTCACAGAATTTGTTGCGGGTGAGAATAGACCAGGGAATAAACACACTGCGCTAAGTCTAACAAAGTGCAACCTTGGATATCCTGAACTCACATGTCACATATCTCTCGCGGATAGTACTTCATAAATATGACATATACTGCAGAGCTGGTGTAAATCAGCCCTAAGGATGCAGGAAATCTAATAGTATTTCGAGACTAGGGAGCCAATAAATATATTAAATCGAAAATGCCAATAATTTAATTTCAAATTTGATAATTTTAAACTCAAGTTGATACATGTTTAATTAATTCAAAGGTAATTAACTCAATGTAAGACATCTACATGATATTTTCAATTGTTACACATTATTATTTTATACAAACTCTAAATTAATATTCGAAACAATTAATTTTCAACTCTTTAATCAATGAATAAATTAATTAGTGAAGGTTTCAATGCCATAATGTTGAGTTTAGATTTTATATGATGTAACTTAACTATTAGTTTACAAAACATATTGTTGGTAAATAGAAAACAGTTAAATCAATATTAATGGAAATAAATATCATACATATATTATATAAGTTTGGATATTTTACGAATACAAGAGACTTTACAGGTATAAAGTAATTATCACTGTATTGTTCAGTATATTGACAGAATTTGTGTTTTATATTTCCAGTATTCTATTAATACGTTTTATTGAATTTTCAGCTGGGAACTTTTCTCGAATCATTTGTAAAGATTGGGATGGTAAGCAAGTGTAATAAAGCATTTAAAGAGTTAGATTTTTCATTACGACGTAATGATGCGGGATGCTGTGGCCAGTACGATGCTCTCGTGACTGTAATGCTCACACGTTGAGTTCCCTACCTCACTTGGTTCGTTGGTTTAGAGGTCGATGGCAATGTTTTAGACCAAGCAATTCTCCGTTGACAACGCTCGATATTTTTATTTGCGTGCTAACTTTCAAACAGATTAAGTATTTTCCTCTCACAACACTCCAACTCGACAAACGAATTAAGAAAACAGACTATCAGCGTTAACTGAATAGACTATACGTTTATTCCATAGTCACATGTAGACATTAACATATTGTTACGTTCCCTAATTTTGTCATTTTTGTTTTCTCCTGTGTTTACTGGAGTGCGCTGATTTCTTTTTATCTCCCCTGCACCCAGTATTGTTTTGTCTCCCTTTATTTCAACTGTGTTGGTCATGCTTGACCGCACGCTTAAGAATTTTTTTTTTAATTTTTATTATTTTTCATTCTGTATTGTATGTACCGATAACCCGGTTTCCCTCGCTTGGGCACGAGGTTATTTTTTTTTCTACTTGACACAGTGTGTTGTGTTTCTGGTCAGTCTTGGTACGAGTCTTGAGTCGACCGGTTTTTCGGTATGCTTGTTTCTGTGTGCGTTTCTTTCTGCGTAGTGTATCTTTGTAAGTAGTAATTTGTCTTAGATTGTCTTTGGTATTATAGTTTGTCTATTTGTATTAGCATTTCTTGTGTATTATATTTTAGAGTTTAAAATTTGTATTTTCTTTTGTACTTTGTAATTATATATGGTAATTGTCTTATTTCTGTATTAAATAACTAAAGTATTTTGTTAATCTTAAATCTTGACTTGAGAGTATTTTTGTTTTGCGTTACGTTTTATTTGCTTAATTTATTTACAGAGTAGAAATTTAGTTTATTCTTTTGGGGGTTTATGTTAAAATACTCTTCTCTTTATTACGTTTAACGAGCCACTCTACAAATTTAATTGATACGTAATAATATCAATAATCAGACGCATCTATCAGAACAACAGCTGTATTCTGACGATTCCAAACATTGGTAAAATATCCAAATAGTGAAAATGAATTATTAGGAAATAACAAGTACACAGGTATTATAGCATAGTCTTAACATAATCCGAAATCAGTCACACGTCATAGCTAATATGCATTTCCGTGTGTACCCGACTAGAGTCAAGTCTACACAATATATTATAGGAATACAATGGCAGTCAGGGGCGATCTTCATATGTCGTCATCAACCCCTGATCCAATCAGTCCCAATGTGCACGCCAACTCATCGACCAGTAATCTGTCAATCCATAACTCAAGGGCGTTGCCAACTGACCAACGCTATTGTCTCCCTTTGTCTTGTCTCCTAGTCGGCCGGTATCTACAAACGTCCAGGTTAGACATCTTACCACATTTACCCTATCTTCGTATACCTCGTGTGCTTCACTCGAGTCTGTTGCCCGCAGACATAACCTAATGGTCTATCTGTACGGTATCGCTGCACCCTACATCTCGCCTAGACAAAGGCGCTTAACAGAGCTAACGAGTAGGGCGATGGGATTTTAAAAGAACGGATAAGTCCCTAAAGATAACACCACGCAAGGAGCGGCAACTCATCCCTGGGCTAAGTCCGTGTCGAACCAAGTAACAAAGGGGAGTGTCTGCCCCTTTACAAGGTCCGTGTTGACACAAAGGGAAGATAGAGGATCGTTCCGCCTCCGGGTGGGGAGGGAAAACGAGGGTGGGAAGGGGGAGAATTTTGCCCTGCCTACCTAATTACATACAACGGCCATAGCATTAATTAATAAGTACTAAAATATGCCGCTATAATAAATGTCACATCATGACATACGATATCAATTGTATTGATGAACTGACTCTATTTTCTAAGCTAGAGTAACTAGGCTATGTATACTCCCCCCCCCCTTTTCCACAAAACCAAAAATACAAATACACACAGATTTATCCAATTCCAAAAATGTAGGCTACAACAAAACAATAGGTAGTTTGGGGTTAATCTTTATTTGTTTTTGTAACTTTACATTTTTTAAAGATTTTAATTTAAAATACTTTTAATTTGTGGCAAGATGGAAACTTCAGAAATATTGAGAGCAAAGCGGTGATAATGCGTAAAACATTAACAGAAGAAAAAAAAGAAGATAATATCATTAAATACTTTGTAAGATATTAAGGCGAAAACCCTTGTTTTTCTATATTCATTAATAAATACACAAAAAGTACTTGCTTTTCTAATGACACTCGATAAAAAGGAACGTCTGTTAAAAATAATTACATTAGAGTATTTACCAGTTAGTATATATTTTATATTACATAACATTGTTGACTCTCGGTGTATTTCAAATTCATCCCCACCGCCCCTTGTCAATAACAGTCAAATGTTATCAAACCCTATCATTGTAGCCTACATACTTTAACTGTATTATTCTCACAGGCCCTGCATCCATCAGGAATGAACATTCAACGTTAATTATTATAGTTGCTGTAGTTGGGTGCCTTTTTCCAATTGTCATTGGAGTGGCGCTCTGTATTTATTGCAGGTAAACAAACAAGTAGTTTTACACTGTAAACGCATTAAATAGAATACCACCAATTTATTAATATTACTACGAATTAAATTAATACACCTAATAGATTTTGTGTTGAAAGTCAAACGTGTTAACGAACTATGGTACTTTAAAAAGTAAGTAAAGTACCCTTCGGACCAAAGTGATCATAGGGCCGGTGAAGCATCGTTCACCAGTTTCTGTGGCCACGGCATACTAGGGGATGTGGGACCAGCACAATGCCCAGCCGCCTTTACTTTACCCCAACTAATGTCAGGTTCCCATCAGAGCTGGGTAGACTCAGGGACACCCTCAAGTCCTGGAAAAAAATCCCGGCTTCACCAGGATTTGAACCCATGACCCTCGGATCGCCAGTCGAACGCGCTGCCGCTCGGCTACCGTGCCCCGTGTTAACGAACTATGGTACTTTACTAAGGCACAATTTGATTATATTTTTTTAAACAACAGAAAATGTTGAATTGTGCTATTTGACCTTGACCTGTTAAGACTTTACGAAAACTCTTTAGTAACATTTATTTTCCATCAGTAATCACCGAAAGTAGACAAACGTTTTTTTGGTGTAGTTTCGGTATCGGCCGAAGCCGAAAAGTACTTTCAATTTTCTTTCGGTTTCGGCCGAAACGAATAATATTGACTTTTGGTCATCAGTCATTTTTAACTTTCAAAATTTAGACTGCGACTCTAGAGCTGCATTTATCAATCTGCTTTTGGATAATTTCATTAAGTTAAACTGTATCGAATTAATCTGTGTGAAGTAGAAAATGGAAGTTAATCCTAAACTAGTTAAGGGGGAAAAGGACTGAAAAATTTAATTCAGTTATTACGGGACCAAAATGATTTGTAATCACATATACATCTTGAGTGGCCTTGATAAAAACATAAGTAATTTTTATGATATGCCATGGTTACGGCCGCCATTTTGAAAATAAATAAACATTACAAAAGTTATACAATTTTTAAAATTAGTATAAATATTTTGGTTTCAATAGTGTTTTTACTATTACAATTTTAGGTACTAGACACAATTTTAATTGAACTTTTCAAAAAAAAAATGTATGCATTTTTTAATTTTAGTATAGGAATTTTGTATAAAATGTATTAACCTTTTTTTCTTTTAATACATTATACAGCCAAACTAATTAAACATTCACCTCTAGGTATAATATATAAAGCTACATACTAAATTTCAACATGCTATATCTAATGCTTCTCATTATTTTGTAATTATCATAGTACAAACACAACAAAATACATATTGAGAAAAACGCATTTAAAGGCAAAGAATCGACAAAGAAATGGAGTCGAAACACATATTTCAAACTCAAGATTTCAGTACAAAACCGTCATTTTGTCAATTTTACTTGATGAATTTTTGTTAAAATTAGGTTTAACAAGCTATTTTTAACAAAAACTAAACAACTCTATTTTTAAAGAAATATGCCAAATATGCCCCCTCCCAGTCAGTCCTGTTGCCCCTTAATATTACAAAAAAAATTGCAGTCTTTTTAATTCTTCGGTTTCGGCACTTTCGGTTCATCTTTCGGTTTTGCACAAAAGTCAATGTATAACTATCGGTATGGTTTTGTTTTCGGCCGAAACCAAAAATTTGGTTTCGGTCGGTCTTTACATAATACCCTAGTATACAGTGACCACCAACTTTTGAACCTGGTTTTACTTGCATCATGATCTTAAACGTTTACTCAACTAGCTTTCAACTTTTTATTTGTAGAATATATATTAATTTTAGTGATCATTTTAAAAAGAAATATTAACCAAAATGTGATTATCTGAAACTACTATAATAATCTGTAGCATTGCAATAAAAAATGTAAAAACAATTTTGAACCAATTATCGATAGTTGTGTTATTTTTGTTTTCTTTTTATTTCATATTTTGTAGGTCAAGAGGAGTATGTATTGGTTTACACTGTTGTATGGTGACTACGCTTTCTTCAAAGAAAATCGTTCAAGTATGAATTAGCATTCTTCTCTTAATTTGATTGAAAAGAAAACTTTTGCCTTAACCAATGATTTGGTCTTGCATATTAATACGGATTAACATCATATTAAATAATATTATGGTGTTCTTTTCCTCTGACTACTTAATAAGAGTTTTTGCACATGGAATAAAATAAGAACTGTGGCCTCTCTGCCTTAATGAGAATTTAATTAAATAGTTCCCCGAGATAGAATTTGATGCCTTATGTAATATTATATTTCTAAATGTAATTAGTTACTGTGCTACGTTTTTTTATTTGTGAAAATAACCTAACAGCTCTATTTTTTTTTAAATTATTTTTTTTTATTCTCTTTTATTGAGAAATCCAGGGTATGTTTCCCCATTCTAGTATAATATATTTAAGGTTAAGATATCATAATAATATCATGATCTAGTGACATCTCCAAAAGAATTATTAACTCTGCGATTATTAGTGCGAACGTGGGTATCAGCCTAAATTCAAATACATATTTATAGTACACGTGTGTAAACTTTCATTGACCAATTACAATATCTTTAATGTTCCAAGCAAAAAGAACTTTATTTTTAAGTTGATTTCTATCATAAATACAACAAAACTACAACAAAAACTATATAGAAATGTTTTATACTTCTTGGAAATTTATAACGTTGAATCAATGGACATTTAAGGGGAATTTTTTATATTAATATTCTGTATTGTTTACTAAATCTAAAGCAAAATGCTGAAGAATCTGTTTCCGTTGTCAAAACACCAAAAGATATTGGACGAGAATTTCCGGGTAATGGTCATAAAGAGAAAGAAACCCCACCCACTTCAGTGTATTTTACTGTTGAGAGAAACTCCTCAACATCTAAATATCTTTTATCTGATGGCAATGACAATGGGTGAGGTGAAATTTTAATTATTTGTAGCAAATCATAATAATAACGGTTTTTGTTTTGAAGTTTTCAATATGATCGTATATAGAGCTGAAATATAATAAAGCTGAAAAAGTATTAAAAAATAATAATTTCAAAATGTGGGACCTACCGGTATTTTGAGTAATTATTTTAATAATTATATTCCAAAGTTGTCTAAAGATTTTACAATATATGTTTCACTAGCAGACCTTTTGGGCTATTGGCTTAGAAAAGCAGACCCTACAAGTTTCTTTGACCTCGTTGCATACTAGGCGATTCTGTCGCAAACACAACGCTCAGCTGTCTTGCCCCGGTTAAGTCTATGGTGTAATTCTATATCTATCTCTCCATATTCTATTAGTAAATGTTGCTTATTTCATTGAAGAACAGACTTTTTACGTGATATTATGCAAATTTTTATGCTACTTTATTCACGTGTAAAAATCACTAGCAGTCTGCAGAGCGTACACGATAGATAGCTCAATAATATTGTAGGAACACACGTGTCACATGTGTCGGCCGCCATGGATCGGAAACTATTCATTTCCATGTTATTCAAGTCAAGAACTTAACCCAACAAAAATTGCTTTCTTGTTAAATTTTGAACACGATTTGTGTGTGCGCTATTAATATCAAAACGATCTTATGTTAACGTGCTTTTAATTGTATTATTCTTCTGTCCGCTATGCTGAACAAGAAGAATAATCTTTAGATTTCTTCTTTATAGCGATACAAACAGGAACTAGTAATGTAAACATTCATAATACCGAATATCTAAAGGCGTTTGTAAAGTTCTGTTGTAGCAGAACTGTCTCTAGCAGAGTTGTAAAATCACGCACTAATCTATGTAACAATGAATTGGCCTAGCTTATATAAATATGCAGCTTTTTAGTAAACATGTTAAATAATATTTAAGTTTTGTTATTTTAAACCAACAAACATCATGCATATTTATTTTCTTTAAAATAAATGGTTTAATACACTACATATTAAAAAATATAGACACTTCTTTTTCTATAACTATACATAGATAAGTAGATTTATGGATAGATATCTATAATAATAGATAAATATATATTTGGTAGATAGATAGACAGATAGATAGATTGATAGGTAGATAGACAGATAGACGGACAGAACGATATACCGATAGACCGATAGACAGACCGATAGACAGATAGACCGATCGAGAGATAGACAGATAGACAAATAGTTAGATAGATAGACAGATAAATAGATAGATAGACAGATAGACAGACAGATAGATAGAGGTACTATTGATTTATTGATTGATTGACAATAAATTGATAATAATATAGATTTATATATTGTGTTTTTATAATTAGCCTAGACTCTGTCAACCCCTAAAATAATTGACAATTATTTTAAAACTCAGATCAACCAATGAAACATCGACTACCAGAGCAGACAATTTGGAGTCGAATTATTCGCATCTATATCGCTCAGTAGCTCGGCAACAGCGGGAACCCGATAATGTGTACAACGAATGATATGTATAAAATACGACAGTATTCAAATAGTAACAAGAAATTGTTTCTTCTTGGTCTAACCTAAACAATCTTTCTATTATATTTATTAATGGCAACCACTCGCATTTCTCTGCTACAAAAAGTGTTCGTAATATAAAATGTGTTCATAATACAAAAAGTGTTCTTCAAATTGTTCTTAATTATTAAATCTAAAAAAATATTATTACATTTATACAACGAAGAGAAAAATACAGAAAAGGCATAAAACCATGTTAAATTATACCATGCATTTATTTAAACTGTTCATTATTGTAGCAATTATTTTATTTTATTTTGGTTTCTGTTCAACTGGTACTTATTTCACTAGTTTTCGACGCCGTCAAGATTTATTGTAAATCAGGCCCTTGGAATCAAATTGCAATTTATTTTCATTGTTTGTATGAACATGTAAAGAGACAGTGATATGTAAAATGTAAACAAAATCCATTCCATTTCTTACTTAAAGGTAAAACAAAGTTCAAATCGTAACAATGTACATGTTAAAATTTATCTTTAACAGTTAATAAAACTAGTATAACATTTCTTTTGAAAATGTGTTCACTTTTGTTTGATATTTTCTATATTTCATTTGACGCATAAATGAGTTGTTATTCTAATGCTAACTGATGCTTAAAAGCTTAGCAGTTAATAAATATAATAATTATTTTAAAACTACTTTAGACTTTCACGTTTTACTTTTTGTTTTGCACAATTTTATGAATACATTTTTAAAGCTGAATACTCATTTTTTAATGTAACTATTTAATGTTATTTAATGTATATGTTGTGTGCATGAGAAAAGCTTCACACCTGTTTAATTACTGATCACCAACGTAATATTACAGTTTTGAATAACGGAGAAGAGGTGGGGGCGCCAAAACTGTAAAAGAATTTGTGGATAGTGAGGAAGGTGCATACAACTGGGATCTGGTACTTTTGATAAATGATTTCCGTCTCTGCTATAAAACCGGTATATTATGTGTGAAAAAAAGTGGACGCCGTATCAGAAGGCTAACAATTTTTAACACCTGGTCTGCTATTCACTAGAAAGCCACACCTAATGGTCATCCAATACCTGATTTTTATCTGGGCGTTTGCGGGAGCATGAAAACGTAAATGCTATGACTCAAAGGCTGACTGTGCACAGGTGTGCACATGTCTGTGGTGAATCAATGGTGTGTTCGTGGGGCCTGTGTGTGATGAATCAAGGGTATGGTTGAGGGGCGTGTGTGTGATGAATCAGAGGTGTGGCCGAGGGGGCAAAGTTTTTAGTACCATACTCATTTCTTTGATGTGTTTTTTTTCATGTATATTCACACACGCTTAGAACGCCAGGAAAACACTCGTTGCCCTTAACTGTAAACATACTTTTTTGGACACTATTTGTCTAGGTAAAATAGTTACAAATAATGAAACGAATAACTATTGTATACTTTAATAGGTATCAAACTGTTAAATTCATATTTCAGACTTGATAATTTTAGCCAATGTCATATTTGTTGCTGTTGTCGTAACTAAGCGCAAAACGAGACACGATGAGTGAATAGGTAAAAGGGGGAATATGAAGAAAATAAGTTTCGCATGAGTTAGCACAGCTCCTTGTTTCTAACTGTTAGGCCTACTACTCGGTTCGAACCCTAAATTCAGTAAATAGTAGCCTATGGACGGATTTCGATACTCTGTAAAAAGCGTCTACTTGGTTAGGCGCTAAATGAAAGAAACATTTTCTAAGTAATGTTATCTATTTTATTTTCTGTCTCAAATTTTTTTTTTAAATGTTTTTTTTTTTTAATCTAATTTATATGTATTAAAATGTGCTTTTTAAACAACAATGTTTGTTGTTATTGTTCTTGTATCAACTAGGCTGAAGTTTAAAGCTATTAATAATCACACTTAACAATCAAGATCCGGTTACTAATGAACTATGGTCACAAAATATGTGTATAAAGGTCAAAGTTTAAGTGGCCACATGGCGAGCGTTTGGTCTGAGTTTAACTTTTTCTTTTCCCCGAAAGTATCAGAATTATAATACAACTAGTGGACTAGAATTTCGGCTCTTGTGTCCAGGGCGTAACGCTTAGGATTGAGCAATCTCTGTCCGGGCTTCAGCCACCCAACGACACGCCGAAGACGTGGCGTGCCGTGTAACGGGGAAGGTTTCCGCAGCCCAGCGATCGTTCACTGCGGTTCCCCTAAGGATCATTATCGTAGTGGCTCGCCCGTATACCTGCACTGTCACCCGGTAGCACATATCCTTTACTAAAAGTACATGCATCCAGGCACAGGGTGGTTCTCGAGACGGGATTGCTGCGTCCATTGCGCCCCCCCCCAGGGCCAGTGACCTCTCGGCAGTGTAATGGACCTCGGACCCGCTGCGGGGGCTGTGCCCCATGCGTTCGCCCGCCAATGTATTCTTAATGGGAATGTATCGGTGGTTTACACACTACGTCAGTCCTTGAGGCCACAATTCTTATGCATATGCCAGGGTCAGGTCGACCAGAAACAAAAAAAAATAACAAAAACTAAATACCGAAAGAAACATTCTCAACACTGTTTGATTAATACAATAAGCAAGAACTAAAATTAAATACCGAAAAAATCGTTATCACTTTAGTTTTTATAGTATTGAAATATTATTTTCTACGCTTTTTTTATTATTTACCTTTTTATTGTTTGGTATTGTGTTTTTTTTTCTTTTAGATAGTATATTATTGTTAATTTAATAGGCTATTATTAATAACAAGTCAACACAACTGTTCGCTACGTTATAATACCAGACGCTTGACAGTAACAATTATTATACATATGCCAGGGTCAGAAACAATTAAAAAGAACAAAAACTAAATACCGAAAAGAAACGTTCATTGTAATAGTCTCTTTTCTTTCTCTCTTAACATTAATATTAACTTAACTTAAATAATATTGTAGTCGTTCGATTCTCCGTCATTTTGACGGGCATATATATATATATATATATATATATATATATATAAACAAACTCACGCATATATATATGTTGATGATGATGATTGTTTCAGAGTTATTGAGATCATTTAGATTACTTTAAACTTGTTTAACTATTGTTTAGAATAAATACAAAATTGATTCAACATGTTCTGCTATATGGATTTGAAATATGAGGACCACCACAGCTGTTGGTGATTATTGCTTCAATAAATCAAGACACAAGAAAACAACTCTAATCTTTATTTTTGTTTAAATAGATGAAAGTTAAAGAGACCAGAATATATCATTTCCCTGCCAGAAACCGCCATTCACTCTTAGACAAAAACATAAGAATTACGTCACTTCCGTATTATCGAGAACGTCACACTCCAAGACATCTCGCTTAGAGATTAAAGGAAATATATAAATTAAATACTAAACAAAATACAATACCCTAGATAAAATAGCTCACAACAACAGCCTGCATGATGAAGATACAGACATTCATCAATTCATGAATTTGAAGGATTCTCAATGTACGCTGTTCGAATGAAGAACTCAGGCAATGCACGCTACAGGAACCAATTATAAATTATTGAAGATGGAGATGGAACGGTAAGCCACTAAAAAAAAGCCCACATTATAAGACAGACCGTCACCTGGAAGCAGCAAGACAAGAATAAAAAAGGCAGGCCGAAAATGACCTGGTGACAAGAACTTGAAGCAGACACCAGCATGATGGGACAAAATTTGAGACAGCTATAGACACTTGCCCAGTGCCAAGATGCATGGAAAGCTATTTTTCACGCCTATGCCCCATGCGGCGAAACATGCGATGGTGATGATGATGATGATGATAATGATAATGATGACGATGATAATGATGATGGTGATGATGATAATGATGATAATGATGACGATGATAATGGTGATAATGATGATGATGATAATGATAATGATGATGATAATGATCATAATGATACTGATAATGATGATGATGATGATGATCTTTAAATGTAATGTTGTTAGGAGTTAGGACCAATACAAAATAATTAATTCCAGTTCTACTATGTCTTTTCGACACAGATCTATGTTGTTGTTTCTTTCCTATCTCTTGGATGAATCTAGGTTATAACACGATGAATCCATACTGTTCTTCCAAGTCCATATGTTTTTTCGACTGTATAATAATTGCTATTGACCTTTATACCATACATTTTAACGGTACGTGACGCTTTTGCGCGACCGTTTTGGCGCAGCCGTTTTAGCGCGGGACGTTTTGGCGCGAGGAAATAATTGAGGAAAACATTATTTTTTTTGTTGTATAATAAATGAAACTAATAATAAATTATAATAATTTAAAACGATGTATTTTAATGCCTATTTTCAAAGGCCTATGTAGGACTAGTGAACTTTAAAAACTTAGTTTTTTTATCTATGCATAAAGACGTATGTATCTATTTATGGGCATAAAATGCTTATCTATTTATTTATCTATTTATATATATGTCGTCTTAATAGGGAAGTTGTTTGTTGTTGTTTATTGCTCCACACCTAGAACGTTAGGCCTTTATGCGAAAATTACGCGTGATCAGTGGCCACACCTTTCAAATAACTTGACTGTTGTAAAATAGTTGGGAGGGATTAAAACCAGGGTCAATCGTAGACAAGACGGTCAGAGACTTAATGATAACAATGGATGTTTTAGAATACTGGGTGGGTAGTAAAAAGATGAAAAGATTATTTTTTTTATTTGGTCAATGATGAGTGGTCATCGTGTCCAGTCAACAACGTGCGTACAAATCAGATATAATTATTTGATTGTGGTTATCTAGATTGGTAGCGGCAAATAAGCAGTTTCAGTAGAGACAACTGTATATAAGTCACTAAGAAAGGTTTAGTCATCATTTTTTCAATACATATATTGTGAGTCGCCAAGCACAGATTAAGTGATTTTGATATTCATTGGATTACTGTTACCGTTTCAATAGTTATTCAAGTGTTACTGTGCAGTGATTCTTAAGCTTGAATATAATAATATAATTGTATCAAAAGCTTAAAATGTATACTATTTGTTTTATTTAATATACACAAAAATATTTTTTTCCTCAAATGAAGTTATTAAGTTACTTTTATTAAATGATGTGATATGTTTTTATTCCATCGCGCCAAAACGTCCCGCGCCAAAACGGCGGCGCCAAAACGACCGTCGCGCCGAAACGGTTGCGACAAAACGGTCGCGCCAAAACGGCTGCGCCCAAACGTCCTGCTTCGCATTTTAATGTTGTATTATTCTATTAATCTACATAGATCTATTACATGTGTGTTTGTTCGCAATAGATTCCTCAGTCTTTTGATTTGTTTGGACAAAAGTTAAATACACCACATTTACTTGAAACTTCCACAGAAAAGATATTTTTATTATATCAAGTATAGTGTAGCTTTATTGAATTATAAGTAATAAAAGAATGCCTAATCATCAACATATATAATTGCCGTGAGTTTGTTTGTTTGTTTATATATATATACATATATATCAACATATATAATTACCGTGAGTTGGTTTATATGTTTGTTTATATATTTATATATATGTTTGTTCGCTATAGGCACCTAAGCCGTTTGACTAATCGGGACAAAAATTAAATGTATAAATCGGAAACGTACTCCGAAAGATAATTTTATTTTATGACTTATAATCATGAATGTGTTAATTTAAAACATTCAAAATGTTAGATCCAGCCATGCAAATTAAATATAACCGTACATAGCAAATGGCAATTTCCGTTCATTACTATGTTGAACGCGATATTTTGTAGGTTGAACGCGAGGGTCTTTTCGGGTTTCCCCAATTATGCTGTTGTTGTTTTTTTTAATGTGGCGAGACCTTTTTTATAAGTTACGCACCGCAATTTGGCTTGGAGAGTTTCAATTGTTTACTTAAAAAAATACTAGCGTATGACGTAATGTCTATCAAATTATTTATTTTTTCATTTTTGATGTTTGCATTATCCTTTTAAGTAAAAAGTAACCAAATGTTTTAATTATTTAATGGATTTACGTCACTATTGAGAATATCCTTTAATAGGCGACTGTATACACTCTATAAATTAAATGATACGAATTATAAAAAACAAGTTGGGCCTATAAATGATTACTTTCTAATACCGGGTACCATAAGCTTGACAGCAACAATATAAAATAAAAACTAAATACCGAAAGAAACATTCTCAGTAGGCTACTGTTTTATTGATACAATAAGCAAGAACAAAAATTAAATACAGAAAAAATCTTTCTCAATTTAGTTTTTATTGCCTTGAAATATTATTTTCTAATTTTGTTTAAATTATTACCTATTTTATTGTTTTGTATTTATATATATTTTTCTTTTAGATAGTATATGAGCATGCTAATTTAATAGCATGGATAGAAGAGCTATAGAAATGCCCATTCTTCGTCTTCTTCTTTGTTAATTTAATATTATTAATAACAAGACACAACTGTTCGCTACATTTTAATATCGAATTTAAAAGTCTCTTAAGTCTCTTTCGGCTCTTGTGTCCAGGGCGTTACGCTTAGGATTGAGCAATCTCTGTCCAGGCTCCAGCCAACCAACGACACGCCAAAGGCGTGGCGTGCCGTGTAACGGGGAAGGTTTACACAGCCCAGCGATCGTTCACTGCGGTTCTCCAAAGGAACATTATCGAGGTGGCTCGCCAGTATAGCTGTACTGTCACCCGGTAGCATAAATCCTAAAGGCCTACTATAGGTACATGCATCCAGGCACCGGGTGGTTCTTGAGACGGGATTGCAGCGTCCATTGCTTCCTCCCCACCGATACCAGTGGCCTCTCGGCAGTGTAATGTACCTCGGACCCGCTGCGGGGGCTGTGCCCCGTGCGTTCGCGCGTCAGTGTATTCTTTATGGGAATGTATCGGCGGTTTACACACTAGGCCAGTCCTTGAGGCCACAATTATTATGCATATGCCAGGGTCAGGTCGACCAGAAACAATTAAAAATAACAAAAACTAAATACCGAAAGAAACATTTTCAACACTGTTTTATTAATACAATAAGCAAGAACAAAAATTAAATACCGAAAAAAATCGTTCTCACTTTAGTTTTTATGGTATTGAAATATTATTTTATACGTTTTTTTTTTATTATTTACCTTTTTATTGTGGTTTTTTTCTCTTTTAGATAGTATATTATTGTTAATTTAATAGGCTATTATTAATAACAAGACAAGTCAACACAACTGCTTGCTACGTTTTAATATCAGAAGCTTGACAGTAACAATTATTATGCATATGCCAGGGTCAGGGCGACCAGAAACAATTGAAAAGAACAAATACTAAATACCGAAAAGAAACGTTCATTGTCTTCATTGTAATATAGTCTCTTTTCTTTATCTCTTAACAAAACACATTGTAGTCATTCGTTTCTCCGTCATTTTGACGGGCATAACCACTAGTATATATATATATATGTATATATATATATATATATATATATATATATATATATATATATATATGTTTGTTCGCTATAGGCACCTAAGCCGTTTGACTAATCGGGACAAAAATTAAATGTATAAATCCGAAACGTACGCCAAAAAATAATTTTATTTTATGACTTATAATCATGAATGTGTTAATTTAAAACATTCAAAATGTTAGATCCAGCCATGCAAATTAATACATAGCGAATGGCCATTTCCGTTCATTACTATGTTGAACGCGATATTTTGTATGTTGAACGCGAGGGTCTTTTCGGGTTTCCCCAATTATGCTGCTATTTTTTTTAATGTGGCGAGACCTTTTTTATAAGTTACGCACCGCAATTTGGCTTGGAGAGTTTCCATGGTTTACTTTAAACAAAATACTAGCGTATGACGTAATGTCTATGAAATTATTTCTTTTTTTCATTATTGATGTTTGCATTATCCTTTTAAGTAAAAGTAACCAAATGTTTTAATTATTTAATGGATTTACGTTGCTATTGAGAATATCCTTTAATAGGCGACTGTATACACTCTATAAATTAAATTATACGAATTTAAAAAAAATAACAAGTTAGGCTTATAAATGATAACTTTCAAATACCGGGTACCATAAGCTTGACAGCAACAATATAAAACAAAAACAAAATACCGATAGAAACATTATCAATACTGTTTTATTGATACAATAAGCAAGAACAAAAATTAAATACCGAAAAAAATCTTTCTCACTTTAGTTTTTATTGTATTGAAAAAATTATTTTCTACGCTTTTTTTTTTATTATTTACCTTTTTATTGTTTGGCATTGTGTTTTTTTTTCTTTTAAATAGTATATTATTGTTAATTTAATAGGATATTTTTAATAACAAGTCAAATCAACACAACTGTTCGCTACGTTTTAATACCAGACGCTTGACAGTTACAATTATTATGCATATGTTAGGGTCAGAAACAATAAAAAAGAAAAAAAACTAAATACCGAAAAGAAACGTTCATTGTAATAGTCTCTTTTCTTTCTCTCTTAACAAAACATATTGTAGTCGTTTCTCCGTCATTTTGACGGGCATAACCACTAGTATACACATAAAAATGTACATGAATTTAGCGACTAAATAACTATGTGCCTAATTAAAATATTATAAAAAGTTTTTTCTTTTCGATTGGGTATGACTGTAAAGTCTGGTGTTGTTTTGTTTATATTGTGGGTGTTAACTTCAAAGTATAATTTGGGTTTGTACCTATTATTGTTACTTACGCTTTTAGTAGCGGACTACCCAGCTTTTTTATAGACACAATGTGTTAACTGTTCAAATAGTCATGTCACAATCAAGGGGTAGATACGCTATGATGTCGTCGAGAGCTGAATCTCTATTTTACAAACATTACTTAGAGCCAGACCATAAAAACATAGCAGTAAAAAATACACAAATCAAATCATAATTTAATTAATATTATAACTATCTTTCAGTGTTGTTTTTTAAAGTGCATATTTGCATATTATAAGAGAATACAATTACATGTGTAGACATTATAATATTATAAAATAAACTTAGTCATTTCCAAATGTCATTAATTATAACAAATGGTTTATTTTATAAAAAGTGTTTGGTTTTTAATTTTATTTTAATATGGGAGCTGTACCTGACTCATCGAAGAGACGGAGCCACATTAGCCCACCCTTGTTATTATCTATTTGATTCATTGGGAGAAACATTTCAAATCACCCAAAACTGTGGACTGTTTTCTCAAGTAACGAGGTATCCACAATACAATAAAGAAGGAGAATTATTATTTTCCAACGACTGTAAAATATCCCATTTGTTTTAAAGTATCTGCAAACGAGTTGAAAAGCCACACGGGAAGTAAAATATAAGTTTAGTAAAAGACCACCTTAACTAAGTAGTTAGTTTTTTGTTTAGTTTATTTCAGTTCGTTTTTATTTCGTTTTCCTTCCCATTATTCTGTTTGTCTGTCTACCGCCCAAGAGAAACCGGGAAGTTTTTTTTTTCAATGGTCTACTGACGGAAGAAAGTTCTTATTTGTTTGTTTGTGTTTAACGAGTCATGAGTTCTTTCTTCCTAAACGAAATCTTCTCAAATTATACAACTCGTGGTGTGACTTTTCTATTGTTCTCTTTTTGTGTTTCTAAAATAATGTTGTTTTTTTGTGTTTTTTTCAATCAAGCTGAAATTAGCCATGACATAGTAATTCTTTTGTCATTGACAATTGACACCTGTTTCATTTCAGCTAGAGCATGGTGAATGTGTTTAAAAAATATATATACATTATATTGGCCTATAACTTATATTCATTAGATAAGAAAAGATAAGATAAGAATGGGCATTTCTTATCGCGCTTCTTTCTATGCTATTAAATTAGCATGCTCAGTGCGCTCTTGGTGTGATGTGCAGTGGCAGATGTATTAGCCAAAGAGAAAGGTCTTTAAATTATTTTTTAAAGTTTCACTTGCCTGAGATAGACTGTTCCATAAAGAAGGCGCCACTGACTCAAATGAGCGCACTCCCAGGTACTTCTTTCTGTGTCCATCCAAACTAGGAGTTTTGAGGAGTGACTGTGTTGAAGATCGCAGTTCCCTAGATGGCTCATGCCTTGATATAAGCTCTCGAAGATAAGAAGGAGCAATGCCCTTTATGCATCCGTACATAATGGACAAAATTTTATGCTCTATTCGCTTTATCACCGGGAGCCAGTTGAGATCTTATAGTGTTGGGTAGATATGATCTTGCCTCCTCACCCCCGAAACAATGTGCGCCGCGGTGTTCTGCACTCTCTGTAATCTTTGCAGCTGGTTCTGGGGCAAATCCCACAGGCAACTATTGCAGTAATCCAACCTTGACTGGATAAGAGAGACTGCTACGATATTGGCCGTCCTTCTATTGAATTGAGGTCGCAGCTGACCCAGGGCACGTAGATGAGACGAACAAGCACCACAGCTCTGATATGTGGAACCATTGATATTTTATTATCAATAAAAAGGCCAAGGTCTCTAACCGTGTTGGACAGCGTTATCTCGGAAGCCCCAACCTTGATCGTAATAATAGAGATTTTCCGAAGACGGACATCAGAACCACAGATGTTTATTAGGTATCAACTATTTATTTTAAGTATATGCTAATTATATTCAGGTATATTCAAGTAGATACTAAGTAGGCCTATATCACAATTATATACCACAAATAGGTCCAGTTTAAATCAAGACTATGTCACGTTTATGCAAAGTCTTTGTCTAGTATGCCATGGGTTGCGGCACACTAGCCTGTCGAAAACAATCATCCAAGACACGGTAGAAGGTGGACGTCGGAGACTAGATAAGAAATATATTCAATAGGCTATAAATAGCATTGCAACTACTGGTAAAACAATACTCAATTTTTTTTAGTATAAATCCATAAGAAATTATATTTCAGAGCATAGAAAAATATGTCTTACTTGACGAGAGATGCCAAAAGAACTGATGTAATTTCTTACTGATTCTCATGGGTCTATGATATGGGTCGATACGATACCATAACCAAATACAAGAGAATACATTACATTATGGCTGATATAAACAGATAATATATAATAAAATACTAGCGTGCGATGGAATATTCGAGAATCACCGCCATCAACGTTTGAAATCGGCCATGTTGTCCGGTGCTGTAGCTGGGAAAAACCAAGAAGTCTTGGCTTATGAAATTATTTCGATCATTACGACGACAATTCTTATGTATTCATTTAATTATGGTACAATGTATAAATTTACGTTTCGTAACACAAGACTCCCAATGATTAGATTGTGTCTCGTGTATCATCGGTGTATCTGAAAAGTTTTACCATAATCTTAATATGTATATTGTGTCTAGTGTGTCTTTGGTGTGTCTTAAAAGTTGTACCAGACCCTAAATATGTATGTTGTGTCTATTGTGTCTTTGGTGTGTCTTAAAAGTTTTACCAGACCATCAATATGTATGTTGTGTCTAATGTGTCTTTGGTGTGTCTTAAAAGTTTTACCAGACCCTAAATATGTATGTTGTTTCTAGTGTGTTATTGGTATGTCTGAGAAGTTTTACCAAACCCTGAACATTTATGTTTAGTCTAGCGCGTCATACCAGATTCTGATGTTAAAGTGTTTTTTACGCAATGACTGTAATACTAAAAATAAGAAAGACAACTGGGATAAGAAAGAAAACTGAATAATTAATTGAGTTAACTTTTCTTAGTATTATATAGTTATATATTCAGTTATATATATAGTTATATATATTCATTATATGTTCAGTCTAATGTTCACAGCCATGCTCAGTGATGCATTTAGGGATGGACCTGAGGATGTAGACATTAGGTACCGCACTGATGGCGGGCTGTTCAACCTTAGGAGACTCAAAGCAAAAACAAAGGTCAGGTCTGACACCATTCATGACTTACTATTTGCCGACGACTGCGCTCTCGATGCCGGCTCTGAAGCTGATCTGAAACACAGTGTTGAAAAATTTTCCAGTGCATGCTCAAACTTTGGACTTACCATCAGCACTAAGAAGACAGAAGTCCTGTACCAACCAGCCCCCGGAAAGCCCTACGTCGAGCCAAACATCAGTATCAATGGTGAAAAAATCAACACAGTAAACCGCTTTACGTACCTTGGTAGTACACTGTCTCAGGGTGTTGTCATTGATGATGAAGTAAACCTCCGTATCTCAAAAGCCAGTGCAACCTTTGGAAGTCTGAACAAAAATGTTTGGAACAGAAGGGGCATTAGCACCCAAACCAAAATAAAAGTCTACAGAGCAGTCGTGCTCCCTACTTTACTATATGCATGTGAGACTTGGACTGTTTATCAACGACATGCTAAGCTCCTAAATCACTTCCACACAAAAAGCCTGAGAAAAATCCTAAATATCAAATGGCAGGACAAAATTCCAGACTTTGAGGTACTTGCCAGGGCAGGACTCCCAAGCATCCACACAAGTCTGATGCAGTCTCAACTTCGCTGGGCTGGGCATGTTATACGCATTCCTGACTGCCGTCTTCCAAAGAGGCTCTTCTATGGCGAGCTAAAAAACGGTCAGCGAGCTCGCGGAGATCCAAAAAAGCGATATAAAGACACCCTCAAGGCATCACTCAAAGCGTTATCCATTAAAGAGGACTCCTGGGAGGTGACAGCCAAAGACCGTGCCTCATGGCGCTCAGAGGTCCATGAAGGAGCAGCTCTTTGCGAAGAGCAAAAACAGAGAGCAGCTGAGTCCAAGAGACAAGCCAGGAAAGATCGTGCACTAGAGCCCATTGTCGACGCTCTGACCTTCCCCTGTACGGTTTGCAGTCGTACCTTCCGCGATAGGATAGGCCTCTTTAGCCACATGAAAACCCACCGCACAGCCACACCCCATACTTCATAGGACGACAAAAATGGTCACCGTCGATCACGACGGACGAACAACATAGTTATTGTCATTTTGATTTGTTAAACGTAAGTGTCTTTAAGGTCCATCAAATTATTATCTTTTTCGTTATTGAATTTCTAAAATCTTAATGAATCTTTTGTGAAAAACTTTAGTTCAGTGAGAAGCATGCTAAAAGTTTCGTTAATTTAATTGTTGTGCGCATCATGAAGAGACTGATTGGACATTTTTTTTTTCAATTTGGCGAGCACATGATCTAGTAAGTTTTAGTAACAAGTGGTTTAAACAAATATAAAGTTTAAAAAAATAAAATGAATAATCATCATCATCAACAACATATATAATTACCGTGAGTTTGTTTATATGTTTATATATATAATTATTTATATATATGTTTGCATTATCCTTTTAAGTAAAAGTAACCACATGTTTTAATTATTTAATGGATTTACGTCGTTATTGAGAATATCCTTTAATAGGCGACTTTATACACGCTATAAATTAAATGATACGAATTATACAAAAACAGATTAGGCCTATAAATGATTACTTTCAAATACCGGGTACCATAAGCTTGACAGCAACAATATACACTAAAAACTAAATACCGAAAGAAACATTCTCAATACTGTTTTATTGATACAATAAGCAAGAACGAAAATTAAATACCGAAAAAACTTTAGTTTGTATTGCAATGAAATATTATTTTCTATTTTTTTTTTATTATTTACCTTTTTTTATTGTTTTGTATTTATGTTTTTTTTATCTTTCAGATAGTATATTATTGTTAATTTTATATTATTAATAACAAGTCAAGTCAACACAACTGTTCGCTACATTTTAATATGGAATTAAAAAGTCTCTTAAAAAAAACCAGGACGAGCCTTTCGGCTCTTGTGTCCAGAGCGTAACGCTTAGGATTGAGCAATCTTTGTCCGGGCTCCAGTAACCCAACGACACGCCGAAGGCGTGGCGTGCCGTGTAACGGGGAAGGTTTCCGCAGCCCAGCGATCGGTCACTGCGGTTCCCCTGAGGATCATTATCGTGGTGGCTCGCCAGTATACCTGCACTTTCACCCGGTAGCACAAACCCTATACTATAGTTACATGCATCCAGGAACCGGGTGGTTCTCGAGACGGGATTGCAGCGTCCATTGCTTCCTCCCCCTCCCCCCAACCTCGAGACCAGTGGCCTCTCAGCAGTGTAATGGACCTTGGACCCCATGCGTTCACCCGCCAGTGTATTCTTAATGGGAATGTATCGGCGGTTTACAAACTACGCCAGTCCTTGAGGCCACAATTCTTATGCATATGCAGGTCAGGTCGACCAGAAACAAATAAAAAACACAAAAACTAAATGCCGAAAGAAACATTCTCAACACTGTTTTATTAATACAATAAGCAAGAACAAAAATTGTATACCGAAAAAATCGTTTTCACTTTAGTTTTTATTGTATTGAAATATTATTTTCTACGCTTTTTGTATTATTTACCTTTTTATTGTTTGGTATTGTGGTTTTTGTTTTCTTTTAGATAGTATATTATTGTTATTTTAATAGGCTATTATTAATAACAAGTCAACACAACTGTTCGCTACGTTTTAATACCAGACGCTTGAAAGTTACAATTATTATGCATATGCCAGGGCCAGAAACAATTAAAAGAACAAAAACTAAATACCGAAAAGAAACGTTCATTGTCTTTATTGTAATAGTCTCTTTTCTTTCTCTCTTAACAAAACATATTGTAGTCGTTCGTTTCTCCGTCATTTTGACGGGCATAACCACTAGTATAAACATAAATAACACCAGAATCTAAGTTAGCATGTTGTGTCTAATGTGTCTTTGGTGTGTCTGTGATATTTTACCACATTTTTGGTATTTATTTTTCGTTCAAACTTGACACTGGAGTATTTAATGAGCTCGATCAGTTTATTTACCGAGAACTATAAGATACAGATAGGCCTACTTAAACCAAACCGTTTTATTGTTTATTAGCTTTCGAAAACCCATTGTATTTATTGTTTATAATTTATATTAACATTAGCGTACCATTATTATTTTAGAAGTTGGATACTTTGTTAAAGAAATAGAAAGTTTTCGACTAGGTTCAGGACTATAAGTTTGTTTACTTTTAAATAAAGTAAAATATTTAAAAACTCGTGACACGTTGAGTGGAGGGGAGAGTGGAGGAAAACTATTTACATCACCATTCCCACCCTTTCACCAGCTACGGAGAACGACTATGACTTGAATTCTTATATACTTTTTCAGCATTTCTAGTAATAATACACTGTATCTTATTTTTAAAGTGATTGTTGTTGATGATGACAGTCATTTATATGGCGCACCTCTTCATATTATCACATTTAGTAAGCTTTATATTAACACAAGCCAGGATTCGAGCCCTGTGCCTTCGGATCGCCAGTCCAACGCGTTGCCGCTCGGATACCGCGCCCCATAATTCAAAATGTAGCAACGTAAAATAAAATCATGATAACTAGAGACTTTATAGACCAATAGAAAAAAAAACGCCTTCGTTAACACAACTTAGATATAAGACCTAAACAACATTGTAGAATAAATAAGGACTTTTAAAATTTAATTGGTTTCAAATGACATCACAGTGCTAAAAGAAATACATAATAACACACAATATACAAAAAAGCGTGGATTATATTATAAAGCCTGAAAATTATTAGTATTAGCGCGTTCGACCGGCGAGCCGAAGGTCCCGGGTTCGAATCCTGGTGCAGGCTAGGATTTTTTCCCGGGTCTAAAGGGTGTCCCTGAGTCTACCCAGCTCTGATGGGTACCTGACTTTAGTCGGGGTAAAGTAAAGGCGGTTGTGCATAGTGCTGGCCACACAATCACGTAGTATGCCGGGGCCACAGAAAGTGGTGAACGCTGCTTCATCGGACCTATGGATCAACACGGTCCGACCGGTACTTTAGTTGTTTTTTTTACTTTATTTACAAAACTAAAGAATCCCTAGCAAGATTAAAATTACACAGTAGAAATAATGCCGTAGGAATGAGATTTCGTCCTATCTCAAGGAACTAATTAAACCATATGTTCCGCAAAGAACACTTCGTTCTGCCGACTCCTCGACTCTGTCCCGTTTTTCTCTGAAAACCGTTGGCCTTAGAGCCTTCTCAATATCCGGTCCGAAGGTGTGGACTCTACTTTCCATTCAACTCAGGCAAACAGGCTCCATTGATACCTTCAAAAAGACCTTAAAAACTCATTATTTCAATATTTACCTTATAACATGCTTTAGGGCCCTACTATCTTACTTATATGTTAGGTCGATTATTTTGTTTTATTTATTTGATTTGTTCTATGTTTGTAAGGTTTTGAATCATCATTTAGTTTTGTATTTCTTGGCCTATAGACAGGGCCGGATTTAGACTTGATGGGGCCCCAGGCTATTTGAGATATGGGGCCTTTCCTTTATAAGCTTATGTGTCAGTGCCAAATATGATTTTCGAATACCTAGAGGGTTAAACTGAAATATAATTAAGAAGTAGGCTATAGACCTATAGATAGTGAAATAATAAATACAAGGCTTTAATAAGATGGACCGCTTGCTTTGATATTTCTGTTATTTGATAACTTGAAACACATAGTTTCGTCATTTCCAATCGCAATAAGTCATCTAGACTTCGGTTTAGTAATTCGCTGTGATTTTCAAAATGGAAAATTAAGATTAAAATGGAAATGTGTATATAGCAGGAACCTTTAATGCAAAACGATAAGTCATTAATGACAGCCTTATTGGTTGCTTACGAAAAAAACAACAGACATATAAGCTCAAAAAATAGAGCAAGCGGTTAATCTTATTATAATCTTTGAATAAATCTTTAACTTAAAATCATTTTTATTCATAACAAACTTAAAAATGCAATCTCTGGTAAAAAGAAACAAAAGTTATTTTAAAAGGCACAATTTACAAAGTCTTATTATCTAATCCAGAGGTTCCCAACCCGGAACGATTCGTATGTGCCCGCCTCTCACTATTCGACAGAGACAGAATTTTTTTCATAAACATTATTTTAAAATATGATTTATTTTTATTCATTTGTTAGAGTTTTAATTTTTTTTGACTGCCTAGGTTTATTAAATATGTTCGATACTTGTCCCAACTTGTCTAGCGGCGAGCCAGACTGCACTATTTACGCTAGCCTGGAACGGCTAGTGCCATTTGCACATCACACCTTGTACACGCAGAAAACCCGAAGTGAACGAATGGAACGAACGCCACGAACTGATCCGATAAACGCCGAAGGCGCCAAATCACAAGGCACATAACTCTGATTGCTTCTGCGATCATCGGCTCACTTCGGGTTTTCCGCGTGTACATGGAGTGATGCGCAAAAAGCATTCCCCGCCTGGTACCGCGTTGTTGTTATTGTGATTGCTGCCCTGTTCGGGTCGCGACAGTTAGATAAGAGACATGTTCGTCAGACAAAACACGAATTAGGAGTTTTCTATAAAAAAAAAATTAACAGGCTAAAAGCTAGGTGCGTAATTTATTGTATTCATAAGCGATGATCTATTAATAAACTATTATTATTGAGGAGATAGTTATAGTTCTTGTTATAATATATTTATGCATATAATACAGAACAGACTTGCGCTATAATATTGATATTATATTGTAGTTCAATTATTATTTTTTTTATTATTTATTTTAGCCCTAAAATGAGTGGACCAAGTAAAAGACAACGAACCTATAATTTTAACACTGACTGGGAGGAATCATATTGTTTCGTTAATTTGAAAAATAAATGCGTTTGTTTGTTGTGTGGTAGTAGCATTGCAGTGCCGAAAAAACATAACGTTGAACGACACTTTCAGACAAATCATGGCACTTTTAATGTGAATTATCCTCTTAAATCTGAAGTAAAAAAGAAAAACAAAATTGTAATCTAAAATCAAGTCTAACTGCACAACAGACTGTTTTCACTAGACATGTGGAAAATTCTAAAAAGGCCACCATTGCTTCTTTCAAAATATCTCACATGCTCGCAAAAAAGAAGAAACCTTTCATTGATGGTGAGTTGTTTAAGAAACTATTTTTGACTGGTGCCGATTGTTTGTTTGATGGATTTTTCTAACAAACGTGAGATTGTCTCAGCAATACAAGACTTACAGTTGTCAAATAACACAGTCACAAGAAGAATACATGTAATTTCAACAGACATACAAACTCAGTTAAAAACTGACTTGGAAATATGTGACTGGTTCTCGCTACAATTTGACGAGTCAACAGATATATCAGACACCGCACAGTTAGCAGTTATGGTGAGAATGGTGTTTAGTAACTTCACAGTAAAAGAGGATATGTTACAAATATTACCTATGAAAGGACAGACAAGGGGTGAGGATATTTATAATACATTCAAAGCATACGCCAAGTCAATAAATATGCTTTTGCACAAGCTGTCTGCAATAACCACTGATGGGGCGTCAGCAATGATGGGTAAAAACAAAGGATTTATTGCCCTCTTCATGAAGGATGATTCATTTTCAAACTTCATGTCCTACCATTGTATTATCCACCGGGAAGCTCTGTGTTGTAAAATTTTGCCATTTGAACACGTCATGAAAATAGTTACAATAATAATCAATTCTATTCGAGCAGCTCCTTTGCAACACCGACTTTTCAAGGCCCTGTTAGAAGATACTGAAGATAAAGAACATGATCTTATTCTGCATACTGTAGTAGGCCTACGTTGGCTCAGTAAAGGAAAGGTTCTTACAAGATTTGTGAGTTAAATTGAAGAAATAAAAACATTTATAAACGATAGAAAGGAAAATTATGATGAACATGTTTAATTATTAAATGTTACTACTAAATAAAATATTAATGAAGTATGTGACGAATGGAAACGAATCGGTCGTCACATAGGCCGAATTTTATAACTGCCAATGTTTATAACAAATGTATTAGCATCACAACCATGTATGGATTAGGAATATATGTACATTATTTTGATTAAGCGTAAGAGAGAGAGAGAGAGAGAGAAGGTTTAGAAATATAAATGTTGTTTGTAAATGTTAGTATATTACCTTGTTCCCATATAGCGGGGTTTCCCGGCCAAGTAAAATGATACTATACCGCCCTCCCCCCCCTTCCACCTTCCCGTGTCACCTTTTCCACCCGCGACGTGGTTATCCCCCCTTACCTGTTAAGATAGGAATCATCTCCCTCCAACTTTGAATGGCGTACGAATTTAACGACCAGTGTCCAGATTGCAATCAAGGGTCACATAGTCTCGTGAATATCGCGCCCTCTCGCCCCGCCCCCCGTTTTCCACCTTCCTGGGTGACCATATATTTCCTACCTTATCTTGTCACTGTTTCAGGAAATATAATTCCAGTTGATATCATTTTTTCTGATCGCCAACGGTGGACATTGACATTTTTATGCATAGCTCTGGCCTTCTGCAAATGGCCCATAATTGGGCGACTTTCTAAGGCCAGGGAGATCCTTCTGTTGATCTCAAAATTTAGTACCAGATGTCAAACCATTGGTATAGTTTACACTCCCCCTCTTCATGTCCGCTATATAAGTTGAAACTGTTCGCTGTAAATTTAGTCCTAGCGCCAGTCTCTTAAGCAGACACACTTTCATTTTAGTTAGAAGTCAGATCTAACTATTGTAAATATTGTTCTACTCAGATTGGTTGATTCCTCATTTTATAGGCCAGTTTAGTCACGAAGTTTTGCATTTTGTTGATGAATTGCCTGCATCTGCTAATAGCTCACTTTCATCATTGTATTATTACTGCTAGCCATTTTCCGCTACCATTGAATAAAGTCATACAGTTTTCTATCATAAGACAACAGCGTTGGTTACTGTTTGGTTAGAACGTGACATTGTTTGTTAGACTTAGACGTTTACGAAGCCACGTCTAAGGAAAGGTGTCAAATATAAATTTGCAAAAGTACAGTAGAGGCTGCCATCCGACTTCAGAAGATACCTCCAGACCAACGAAGCCAAGGGTGTGAGTTGAAACCTCCACCACACGTGTAACCGAGTCGAATCCACAACTACCGGGTTACATAATTGAGGTCTCGTCCGGTGATTAAAATCTGGGCACCATTTGAAGCGGTCCAGCTTGATTGTATTTTTGCTGGGGGCTCTTATTCACCTCTAACAGAAAAGCCACTGTCCTGACAACCCGGTGACAACCTGTATCAACCCCTACAACAAAACACTGCCTGTCTCCTGAAGAAAGTCAACTAGACCTACCCTGCTCATTTCATTGAACATTGCTTGTTACCTGAAGAGTGTCAACTGCCAACCAGACAACCCTGTAGACAACCCTTTGCTACACGTTTATCCACCTGACACCGTAGATCAGCTTCAACGCCGCCGTGAGACAACACAGCTAATAGTTACCGAAGTCCACAAGACAGAATTAAAAACATTCTAACATTCTAGTGACATTAGTGAATAGTTTATAAGTGTGTGTGTGTGTGTTAGTGATATGCATTTCTGTAATTCAAATTTGGAAGGCTGAAGGGTAAGTGATCCTTTTACTTTTGTTATATCATTGGCATTTTAGCATAATTTAGAAGTTATAATATCATGGCCGATATTGTAAGCATTAAACGTGTTGCTAGAGAAGAAGCTGAGGCCGCTAACCTCACTGGTAATGAGATGTTAGAATATATTAAGCAACAGGTCGCTGAGTTTAGGGAGGCAGAAAAGTTAAAAATTGAGTCCGAAAATGAAAAGTTAAAAATTGAATCAGAAAAAGACAAGTTAAAATTTCTAGGCCACATGGTAGAATGTAACCACCTCATGCCAGCTGAGGACAAAATAGCTAAACTCAGAGACGCCCCGAGGCCCACCACCAAATCAGGGGTAAGGTCATTTCTTGGTTTCTGTGGCTATTATCAAAAGTTCGTAGCCAATTACAACACTATAGCCGCCCCGTTGTCAGACCTCACTAAGAAGGGACAACCTGATCCAATATTATGGGATGACAATTGCGAACGTGCGTTTACCACACTGAAGGCAGCTCTAGTCGACAAACCGATCTTACGACTCCCTGATTTATCAAGACAGTTCGTTATTAGGACAGACGCTAGTTTTTCTGGGCTGGGCGCAGTCCTTATGCAGACCGACCCAGACGACGACAGACTTTACCCAATAGCTTATGCTAGCCGGAAATTGACCAAAGCAGAAATGAACTACCCCATTATCGAGCTAGAATGTTTAGCTGTAGTTTATGGGATAGAAAAATTCCAAACATACTTGTACGGAAAACAGTTTACTTTGCAGACAGACCACCGACCCCTCACATTCATGGCGTCAGCCAAAAATCTTAACCGCCGACTAATGCGACACTCCCTGACGTTGTCCCAGTATTCTTTTAAAACCCAATACATACCAGGTCCAGAAAACTGCCTATCAGATTTCCTCAGCCGCCATCCTATTGCGGAAGAAACTGGAGAGAACTAAGAAGCCCTCCTTGTTTAATGTGTACATATTCTGCCATTATCATAAATCTGTAAGTATCTCAGTTTACCTCTTAGTTTTTTTTTGGTGTTATAGACTTGTAACTTTTGGGGTGTATAATCTCGCGATTGTTCTCGTAATAGCGCTTATTAACAGTTCTTATCATAGATAAGAACTTTTGTTGGTGGGGATATTGTGACGAATCGAAACGAATCGGTCGTCACATAGGCCGAATTTTATAACTGCCAATGTTTATAACCAATGTATTAGCATCACAACCATGTATGGATTAGGAATATATGTACATTATTTTGATTAAGCGTAAGAGAGAGAGAGAGAGAGAAGGTTTAGAAATATAAATGTTGTTTGTAAATGTTAGTATATTACCTTGTTCCCATATAGCGGGGTTTCCCGGCCAAGTAAAATGATACTATACCGCCCTCCCCCCCCTTCCACCTTCCCGTGTCACCTTTTCCACCCGCGACGTGGTTATCCCCCCTTACCTGTTAAGATAGGAATCATCTCCCTCCAACTTTGAATGGCGTACGAATTTAACGACCAGTGTCCAGATTGCAATCAAGGGTCACATAGTCTCGTGAATATCGCGCCCTCTCGCCCCGCCCCCCGTTTTCCACCTTCCTGGGTGACCATATATTTCCTACCTTATCTTGTCACTGTTTCAGGAAATATAATTCCAGTTGATATCATTTTTTCTGATCGCCAACGGTGGACATTGACATTTTTATGCATAGCTCTGGCCTTCTGCAAATGGCCCATAATTGGGCGACTTTCTAAGGCCAGGGAGATCCTTCTGTTGATCTCAAAATTTAGTACCAGATGTCAAACCATTGGTATAGTTTACACTCCCCCTCTTCATGTCCGCTATATAAGTTGAAACTGTTCGCTGTAAATTTAGTCCTAGCGCCAGTCTCTTAAGCAGACACACTTTCATTTTAGTTAGAAGTCAGATCTAACTATTGTAAATATTGTTCTACTCAGATTGGTTGATTCCTCATTTTATAGGCCAGTTTAGTCACGAAGTTTTGCATTTTGTTGATGAATTGCCTGCATCTGCTAATAGCTCACTTTCATCATTGTATTATTACTGCTAGCCATTTTCCGCTACCATTGAATAAAGTCATACAGTTTTCTATCATAAGACAACAGCGTTGGTTACTGTTTGGTTAGAACGTGACATTGTTTGTTAGACTTAGACGTTTACGAAGCCACGTCTAAGGAAAGGTGTCAAATATAAATTTGCAAAAGTACAGTAGAGGCTGCCATCCGACTTCAGAAGATACCTCCAGACCAACGAAGCCAAGGGTGTGAGTTGAAACCTCCACCACACGTGTAACCGAGTCGAATCCACAACTACCGGGTTACAAAGTATAAAAAATATATGAATTTAACAGATACATTATAAAGCTAAATAATTAGCACAAATCCAATGTAGAATCATAATCTATTCTTACTAAACATGTTATCGTGATATTCGTGATATCATAAAAATATAAAAATGTCTATTAATTAAAATGGAACAAATAATAATAGACTGTTAAGAAAATGTGATATTTCACTTACCCACTTAATTAGCTCATCTAATATATATACATATATATTAATATTACGTTTGCCGTACATATAATTAGAATGAAGCTAGCTACGGGTGGGGCGGGGAGACCAATTTTTGGGGAGGGAATTACAATCGCCCCCCCCCCTCCCCACACACACAGACATTATTCCTTAAAAGGATTTTTAATTACTATATTTTTCTTTATTTTATAATTATTCTCTTTAGAACTATTTAAAGCATCTAATTTCTGTTTTCTAATTGACATTTTAAACACAATATTACTTGTTCAATAGTTAAGGTCAGAAATTGTGTATTAGTTCAGAATTCGCCTTCTAATTTCCCCCCACCCAGGTCATGCACTATTACCCACCGCCTTTTTGCACTGTTGTTCCCCCCTCCTCTTTATACTAGGTGCCTTCCTTGCCATCTACCTCCCCCCTCTTGCACTGTTTGCCCCCCTCACCCGGGGGTCAGTCCACCTCATCTTGCTTCCTTATTGATAATTGTATACTCAGCCTATTACAGAAATCTCTATGAGAAAATTATAATATAAAACTTTCATATTATGAAATAGATCAATTTAATCTACCGCATTTTTACTTTTCAACTATTGATAACAAGATGTTTTCAATAGTTTACGAGTAATGTGAACTGTCAACTAATTTAGAATTAACGTCTCTATTCCCTCAGTAACATAGACAAGATACACTATTGCCCCCCCTCCCTAACGAAACACTTGCCCCCTTGCTCTCTAGTTCCTATAATCCTTTAAAATGCTCGCCCCTCTCTCTCCTACTTTGAAGTCCTGACGACGCCACTGAATAACCTTATTAGTAATATCCTTTAAAGGTCATAAGAAATTATGATTTCTACATTTTGCAAATAGTTATAATATAGATAGTTTAAGTCTAATCTCAGAGAATGTTTTGATAGTAATGGTAATGGTAATGGTAATTTATATAGCGCTTCTATCCATGCTATTTTAGCATGCTCAGTGCGCTCTAGAAAACTATTAATCTGTGAGAGGTTTCACTGCTGCCGGTTAAGCGCATGTGATAACAACTCAATATTAACGTCATCTAGTCCCAAAACTCCTGTAGGGCGACAGGGATCTGCCGGTGGCGGGGCTCGAACCCGCGACGTGTCAAGTGGTTTTTTGTTTGACAGTCTGGTGAGCTAACCGCTAGGCCAGCCGGCTTCACATAGTGGGACATATAATATGTTTTCTTGTTTTTTTTTTCCAATACATATATATAAAGTGTATATATTATATGTTTATGCTTTATGGAAAATTCTGCTGACACAAATATGATGTGAAACAAGACTTAAATTTAACTGCAAATATAACCGAGGTCCTGATTTAACTATTATAACTTATTTATTTATTATTCCCTGATAGTAGCGAGGAAATGTTTCCTGCAATAATCTTACTAATCTTATATATTACAGACGCTCCCTTCTTTAAAGAAGATCACTGCGTCCTACGCTTATCCGTGGTCTGAGTCTAGTCTTGTACTTTTATTAGAATTTTAAATATGTTAAGTTACTGGTTTTCCTGGTTTGTTTAAGCAACCCATTCCATGCCGGCTGTCACTCGGGGAGAAAGATACAACTCTAACAAGTTGGGACAGAACAAATAGGACCCTTTCCCCGCCATCACTCGACACTAATTCTATTTTCAGTTTGAAAATTATATTCTAGTGCGTAATTTTCCAAAAGCCACTCGGTACCGGGCAATAAAAGAAAACACACACACACACAAACAAACAAACAAACGGGTTGTAAGAGAGAAGTAATTATTCAAATCTAGGTCAGTTGGCAGGAAACAGCATAAATAAACTGTTGCTATCTTATGCGTAGTTGTTTAAATATAATGCGATATGAATGCTGTGTTGGGATCAAAATCATGTTCCTTATAGACTAGTATAGGCAGAGCCGTATTTAGGATTGTGCGGGGAATGTTCCCAAATGTAGGCCTATGTGGGGGCCCCTCGTGGCCTCGCCCCTGCCTTACACATACCTCAGAAAAGTGCCCTTTATTCATGTTACATTATCTAAAATCATTTTAAAACATTATGTTGCGCTTAGCTTGGTTGGACTTGAGCGCTTAAATTTGAAGGGGAATAAATGAAATGTGTTTTACATTTTCAACCAAAGAATGGGGATGTCACTAAAAAAAATCTTTTTGGGAGGAGTGGGGGCCCCTGATCCGATGGAACTTGTGGAACATGCCTAAATACGCCACTGAGTATAGGCTATAGGAATGCCATTGTGTATATAAATAACCCGGTTACATACAACAAACAAACGTTAGCGAAAAGCTAGTCTTGTCCCATATTAAAATGTGTTTTCAGTAGAAATACAATATATAACAGCACACAAAAACGAAGACTATTCAAGTTTTAGTTTTCCACGTTTTTCTGCGAGTCTTTGGAATTTCTTGTCTTCATTAAACACGACTTTGATCTTTCGAATGCAAGGCATCTTGACTTTGTCCAGACTTTTGTTTATTTCATCATCCGTTGCCCTTATTTCATCGCAGATTTTCATCAACTTGCCGATTTTAGACTCCTCTCTGGCGCTTTCCATCTCTACCAATAGGCTCTCTAGTTTTTCACTGTTCATATTCAACTCATCACATTTCTTCTCCAAAGTTTCCTGCTGATCGTCACAATGGCTGGAAATTTCCGCAGTCAAAGCATTCTTTTGTTCTGTTAACTTTGTAATTATGTTCTCAAAATATGAGTCAACTAACTTTGCGAGTTTTTCTTTCATGGTTCTAAACTCGGGCAAGGTTTTCTCTTGTATTTCTATACATTGTTTCAATTTCTTTAGAGTGTCCTGACATTTGACTTGGAGTTTGTCAAATTGTTTAAAAAACGTGCCTGGAGATTTATACAAATCTTCTAATGTATGCCCTTTACTAATTACTATGGTGCAATCTCTATATGTAGGAACATTATCGCGTTCACTGATATGATCTTGATGTGACCAAGTATATTTTGAAGCCTGTTCTTGTAGATTTAATGTTAAAGTGCTTATGGATTTTTTGCAACAAGTTTATTTGATCTTGAAGTTTTTCTGCCGAACGAGGAGACTCGATGGCTTTTTCTTCAGTAGTAGATGTCTTAAGTATTATTTGGTTGATTTCCTCTATAGTAAGGTCAATTAAACATTGTTGGGTGTCCTCATAATTAGGATCACGACTACATGCCATGGTCTTCCAACAGAATCTGCAATAAATGGGAAATAGAAGAGTTGTTCCATAATTAGGAATTTGTTTAAATATATAACATAAAAATAATGGGAAATTAATTACAGGTCTGTGGGAGAAGTATTCGAGGGTCACTACCACTGATCTATAAAATCTCATTTGATCTGCAAAGTGAGGCTAGCGGAAGTTTCCATTTTTTTACACTGTTTAGACAATTCACTTATCTATATAAGAGAGTTATAGGAATAAACCACCACATATAATTAAAACAAACTTACAAGTAAAAAAAGGAAGTCTCAATCCCGTGAGATGTATTTACAGGTCATGTGTTTAGGAATAATAGTTTTATAGATAATTTCAAGGATATTTGCTCTTTGCATCAAGGATATTGCTTCCGAGCTTAATCCATTTTTTTAATAGATTAGTGAATACTACTGTTGTGCGGATGTTTATTGTACGGGCTAAAAGAGCGGCGCACTCTTATTGGTTAGAATTACGAAATCCATGGAAGTTATTAAATAAGATAAAAGTATCATAACCCACAATAACATTTTAAAATGTAAATTGCTTTATTAGCCTTGAACAATTTTATATAACAAGGGTGAAGCTGAATCCTCTGAAAATGTTATAAAATTAATTATCTGATTATAACACTTAGTCAGACTAAATATTTATTATAATACATACAACACTATAAACATTTTAAGGCAATGGTGTGCTTGTATACTTACAATACAGTGGCTGCAAAGAAATAAAAGAAACACGAGCTTAGTTGCAAATGGTCAATAAACTGTAAACTAACTATACATTTAGATTCTGAATGACAAGAAAATAAAACACACTCAAAGCTCTACGTTGGAGTAACCTCTTTCTGCAGCGTTTTCCCACCTATATTTATACTGCATCCCCGTGGGTATTTTTTCAAAACCGATTACATAATGTGAAGTAGAAATATCCGATTTTGTAAGTAGTGAAGATAAGCTATGTAAATTATAAATATATTTTTGTAAATAAATAGAGCGTAAACATTATTTTTAAATAAGTATAATGAACTCTTCACTGGTTTAAAGGTAAAGAGGTCTAGTGTCAAAATCTTGGTTTTTTAGAGTCTGTGAATGGCACAGATGTTTGCAGGTTCGTCTTTTCTTCCATACAGTTTTGTGTTGGTGGAGGTCCTAGGGCCTATTGTGAAATGTTTTAAAATAAGACATGTTTTGGGGACATGCTCTGTGTTTTTAGGAGACGTACATTAAATGTTCCAGTGCCTAGCCTTCGGTGCATAAATTGAATTAAACATTAAAAACATTAAACATAAAAACGTATTTGACGACAATTTAAGAAACATGTAGTGTTAGAAGATACTAAGAGAAACATGCTGTGTTAGAATATACTAAGAGAAACATGCTGTGTTAGAATATACTAAGAGAAACATGTGTTAGAAGATACTAAGAAAAACCTGTGTTAGAAGATACTATGAGAATTATGTGTTAAAAGGTACTAAGAGAAACCTGTGTTAGAAGATACTAAGAGAAACCCGTGTTAGAAGATACTAAGAAAAACCTATGTTAGAAGATACTAAGAGAAACATGTCGTGTTAGAAGATACTAAGAGAAGCATGTCGTATTAGAAAAAACTAATAGAAACATGTCGTGTTAGAAAATACTGAGAGAAACCTGTGTTCGAAGATACTAAGAGAAACATGTCATGTTAGAAGATACTAAGAAAAACATGTCGTGCTAGAAGATACTAAGAGAAGCATGTTGTGCTAGAAGATACTAAGAGAAACTTGTCGTGTTTTAAGATACTAAGCTTCTTATCAGAAACTATTTAACTATGCATGTCTAATAAAATCTCTTTTTTAAAATAATTTTATATAGTAATAATATAAACAATTATATATAATCCAATAAAAATGGGATAGGGAGAAAAATATGTGGTTTGAAAAAAACTGGTTTTAGATTTATTGTTCCATCGCTAAAGTATTAAAATTTGTTTATTATAAGACATAGTAAACAAAAAGACAATTTTAAATATATTAATAAATAAAGTTTAGGGTAGCCCGATTCAAAACTATTCATTTCGTATAACAGGTGTGTTTGAAGGGGCACGGTGGCCGTGCTGCGGCGCAATCGGCTGGCGTACCGAAGGTCCCGGGTTCGAATCCTGGTGTAGGCTAGGATTTTCTCCCGGGTCTGGAAGGTGTCCCTGAGTCTGTGCCGTGGCCACAGAAACTGGTGAACGCTGCTTCGCCGGACCTATGGATCAATTCAGTCCGACGGGATACTTTACTGAGAGGGGTGTTTAATGGAGTGGCAAGAATAACCCAACAACTTGATTCCGTCATTACTCCAGTTTCTCTGAATTTATTATGATTTTATAATGACGTTATTATGATTTTATAATGACTTTATTATTATTTTATGATGACTTTATTATGATTTTATGATGACGTTATTATGATTTTATAATGACTTTATTTTTATTTTATAATGACTTTATTATGATTTTATAATGACGTTAATATGATTTTATAATGACTTTATTATGATTTTATGATGACTTTATTTTGATTTTATAATGACTTTATTATGATTTTATAATGACTTTATTATGATTTTATCATAGCTTTATCGTGAATTTATCGACCAGTGTCGAGTTTGCCCAATCCAGTAGCGGCGCAGTTTTATCTTTTAATCCCTTATTAGCCCTATTTTTTTGTTCGCCAATACCGGTGATCTGATGGTATGGACGTACCATTTCAGTTTACGTTTCCTTACTACTGCCTGTAGGTAAATGTAACCTAATATATGGACACTACGATTCTTTTTTGGCACTTCGTATCTCTTTGCTACCAAAAAAGCTTAAATACGTTCGTTGATTCGTTGATTTTTTTTCGCAAACATCTCTACAGAGTCTAAATCAACTGTTTTTACGTCTGCTGTTAGGGTACAGGTCTAACATGTATATTACCCCAGTCTTTTGATTTTTTAATTGGGCTAATATGGCTTTTTGACCAGATGGTAAAAGAACAATCTATTGAGCTATAGGCTCATGTAATTTTCGGATGATATATAATTTTACATTGCTGGTAAGTACCTATAAAAATATATATAAAAGTACATATTTTCTAAATTTTATAAATGCAATAGGCCGACTGGTTCTTCGGTTAGTTTACCAGACTTTCAACAAAACGGACCGGTTTCTAGCCCTGCCGCCGACCAATCCCTACCGCCCTGCAGGAGTTTTGGGCCTAGGTGACGTTACATTTTTCCTTCTAGAAGGACCGTCTGTATACTTGTACGTCTATGTCATACTTTGCATTTTATATTCAGTACACTTTACCTATTAATTATACATTTATAAAAGGACATTTTTCCGTCGATATTTATAACCCTTAACATCGGAAATATCCAGATAAAAATGTAGACATCAGTGAAAAAAACTATTAAAAGTGCTTATGTGTCACTGCCACTATTGTTGTTGTTGTTGTGACAGATGTGACATCGTTGTAATTATCAGAGTGCCGACTTCCATCTTTCTTTCAATAATAATTTTATCAAGGCGGGTTTACAGCAAGTAGTTTATTATTCATTGACAAAACAAGTAGTAAACAGATACTTTGATCTACATCTCACTTCACGTTCCATGAATCACATCATCTATTCTAACATTCTATACATAATATACATATCTCAAACACCATTTACCTTCCACTCTCTAAATAACTCTCTTCCTGACTGTTCGTCACACACCCATGGCCCCTCGTTGTATTCAGTACACTCTACCCATTTGTTCTATTTGTTCTATATATAAAAAGAAATTTTTCCGTCGATATTTATACCCTTCATCACGACATCAACAAATAGGAAATATCAGATAAAAATGTAAACGTCAGTGACAAAATGACTATAATAAGATGGACCACTTGCCCTATTTATGGAGGTTATACTATATGTCGTTTTATTTTTTCGAGCGCAACCAATAAGGCTTTTTTAAATTACTTCTATGCTCCTACGATTTCCGTTGTATACAACTTTCGATTTTAATCGTTATTTTCCATTGAGAAAATCGTAGCAAATTACTAAAGCGGAAGTCTAAAGGGCGTAGTGCGATCGGAAATTCTGAAACTAAGTGTTTCAAGTTATCAAATAGCAGAAATATCAAATCAAGCGGTCTTATTTTAGTCTCTGGAATAACTAACTATTATAAGTGCTGATGTAAAAGAAAAGAATTATAAAAGCGTTTAAAAATAGTCTTTCTACAGACCTTATGACGTGGAGCCCTTATCAAAACGTGCTAATCTCTTTTTTAGAGGCCGACTTAAAACGAAACCATACCGAAAGCTATAAATTTACTTTCGGTCGAAATGAAGCCGAAACCGAAAGTTTTACTACCCCTTTGGCCTAAATCGATTGATAAACCGAAATTGCCAAACTAAAGATTTTAAAAGACTTCACCTTGTTGGGTAATATTTACTAGTTTTATGGGTACTCAATTTAAGTAAGCCATAGAACATGTAATATACAGTTATATTATACATGTATTAAAAATGATTTTATTTAGAATTATCAATAAGCAGAGTAATATATGCAGCACGAAAGGTAATATCAGTTTCGTCCGAAAACGAAAACAAACCGAAAGCTAAGCTGAAGCAACGCCAAAAGAGGCCGTTTGCCTACTTTCGCACCGAAACCGAAACCTCTACTCTTTTGTTTCTTGAACACGTCCTCTCGACGCGTAGCCTCAAAGTGACCGTAATCTCAAGAGATGGCTAATTGCCACATCTCAGTTATTCTCAGTTATTCTCAGGCCAGACAAACAATGTCACTGCCGAATTCATTGAAAGTATGTACTTATGTGAGATGATGGTGATGCACGGCCAAACTGTATGGGCCCGCATGGAGTTGGCACAATAAATGACAACGGCCAAAAACTGCTGGATTTTTGCAGTTTTCATGGGCTTTGTGTAACAAATACATTCTTCTTTGGCAGAGACTCTCACAAGGTATCGTGGCGCCATCCACGTTCAAAACGATGGCATCAGCTAGATCTCTGCATCCCTCGGAGGACAGACCTAAAATGTGTTCTTCACACCCGCTCATACTATAGCGCTGACTGTAACACAGATCACTCGCTGGTGGTCAGTAAGGTCAAACTAACGATTAAAAAAACTTACAGTGCCAGCCAACACAGGCTTAAACGTATAAATACAAAGCAAGTGAACGACCCAACGAAATTTAGTTTTTCTGTGAAATACTGAAGGAATCAATGAGCCCAAAGGAGGGAGTAGGAACAAACGGCATCACTGCCAGGTGGGAAAAGCTGAGAGATGAAATCAATAACTCAGCTCTAAATGCATTTGGCTTACAAGAGAGAAGACACATTGACTGGTTTGACGCAAATATCAAACAGATGGAAACTGTTATAGAAAAGAAAAGAACAGCGCACTTGACTTACAAGGCGGAACCCTTGTCCTGAGACCTCAAAAATGGAAAGGCTCCAGGAAGTGATGTCATTCCTGCAGAAGTAATAAAAGCCATCAGGTCAATTCTGATTCCACAACTTCATGAACTTTTCTGCCTGTGTTGGGAATCGGGCTATGTGCTAGAGGATATGCGTGACGCAAGTATCGTTACGTTATATAAGAACAAAGGGGACCACAGAGACTGCAATAATTACAGAGGTAGCTCCTTCTTGAGCATAGTTGGTAAGATCTTTGTAAGAGTGGCACTATCAAGGCTGCAGGCATCTAGAGTCTACCAAGAGTTTCAGTGAGGTTTCAGAAGCGGCAGATCCACTACATACATGATTTCCTCCCTTCGCCGCCTACAAGAGAGGTTCCGCGAGATGAATAAGCCATCATACATTGCTTTTGTTGATCTAACTAAAGCATTTGATATGGTCAGAAGAAGTGGACTTCTCAAACTCCTGGCAAAGATACGATTCCCTCCAAAACGGCTCTCTCTTTCATTGCTTGTTTTCATGAGAATACCAGGTGCACCTACCTACCTACATCCTACATATCCCGTAGTCCGTTGGACCGTTGGGGCGCCACAGATGACATATACACCAGCCTCCATTCCTCTCGCCTCTCAGCCGTTCTCAATGCGTCGCACAGTTTTGTTCCTGTCCATTCCAGGATGTTGTCCTCCCATCGTTTCAGTTGTCTTCCTCTCTTTCTATCTCCTCTGGTGGTACCCTGCAGAATGGTTTGGGCAAGCCCGTTGGTTCTGGTTACGTGGCCATACCATTTCAGTTTCTTTTTTTTTTACTGTGGCCAGCAGGTCTTCATACTTTTCAATTTCCTGGTGTATTCTTTTTCGTATCTGTTCATTGGAGATATGATCTTTATAGCAGATACCGAGCAGGTTTCTGAAGCATCTCATCTCCATGGCGTTATTTTCTTTTCCAGCTCAGCTGTTAATGTCAATGATTCACAAGCATATAACAAAATGGAGAGGACCAGTGAGCGCATCAGCCTGATTTTGGTGCTGAGGGCTAAGTTCTTGTCTTTCAATATTGTCTTGAGCCTCTTTAGTGAGGCTGTTGTCTGGGCAATTCTGGACATTACTTCTGGTTTAAAGCCCTCTTCGGATACAATAGCTCCTAGGTATTTGAAGCTGCTTACTGTTTCCAAACTCTGCCAACCAATCTTGATCTGCGTGGTGATGCCACTGGTGTTACTAGTTATTAATTTAGGTGCACAGTGAAGTTTAATGGAGCGCAATCAGAGCCCTTTGAAGTCCGCAGTGGTGTTAAACAAGGCTACGTACTTTCACCTACCTTGTTTGGAACATTCTTCTCGTGCCTAGTGCACTATGCTTATGGAGACTGCAACGAGGATGTCTACCTTCCCACAAGGACATCTGAAAAGCTCTTCAATCGAAACGGGCTCAAAGCCACAACAAAGCTTAAGAGGGTACTGGTAAGGGAACCTCTCTATGCTGACGATGCAGCTATTGTTGCCGAATCTGCAAACGAGCTCCAGATGCTCATTGATAAACTTGATGAAACATGCCAAAAATTCGGCCTCAGCATTAGTCAAAACAAAACCAAGGTAATGGCTCAAAATGCTGCAATTGTGCCATGCATCACTATTGGTGGTCATCCACTAGAAGTAGTTGACGAGTTGTGCTATCTTGGGGGAAAATCTCAAGAAATGTGCTCGTAGATGGAGAGCTCAATAGTAGAATAGCTAAAGCCATGGGCACTATGGCAAGATAAAAAAAAAACTAGTCCTGACGAACCCCCTGCTCACACGCTCCAATAAATAGTCCTGGCAGGAGAGAAAATTGAACACCCTCCACCCTAGGTGTCTCACACGCATCTTAGATATAAGATGGCAGGAAGGGTTACAAATGCAGAGGTTTTACGAAGAGCAGGTTGTCAAGACATCCGCATTATTCTCAGCAACAACAGACGTCTAAGCTGGCTAGGTAATGTACGCCGAATGTCACAGGGTCGACTTCCACAGGCCACCCTTTATGGAACGCTATCTTTAGGACAGTGACCTGCTGGACGTCCAAAACTGAGATTTGCGGTTCTGTAAAATATATATGAAGCACCTCCAAATTAACCCAAAACAAATGGGAGATCATGGCGCAGGATAGGCCCTCCTGGAGGGCAGGAATCAAAGAAGGTTCCAGGCTGGCGGGAGAGGAGCGCTAGAAACAAAACGCTGGAGAAAAACGTGGTCCTCTCCGCTACATTCATCTGCAGCCAGTGTAACCGTGCCTGTACGTCCAGGATTGTCCTCTTTAGCCACATGAGGGTCTGCAATGGAAATGGATCATCTCTTGATACGTAAAATGCCGACGACGATGACATGTTCTTCTGTATGTTCGTTGACGCCCTACAATGCTGAGGAAATACCACAGGCGTTTATTACAATTCAACATGTACAAGATACAGCAATGTCAATAATGTGTTAAATATAGTCATATAGATCTCTCAATTTACGGCGGCAAGTCAACAGAACATAATTCATTCATTTATCATAATTCTATTTCCATAAGAGTTCCTCAAGTAATATTTACATGTAAAATGCTAAAACTAGATATTATTATTAATCTACTTTATTAAAACAACCGTGAAGTCTAAACCTATCATAATTTCTTTATTAATAACGTCTAATAGACATACCCATGAAAAATGCTAATGATTCGATTAAAGAATTATACTTTACTACTGCAGTAATAAATAATCTAGGGCAGGGATCAACAACCTATGACACACGTGCCAGGCTAGGCAGGCAGAGCGTTTTTCAATGTTACGCGGAAGACTCTGAAAAAGGAACTTCAAGTATCTTCTTTAAGAAAGTGAGTGCCAAATCAGGGTGGCTTTTAGTCTGTTGGCACGCTGAATAAATTAGAAATACCACACTATCATCAAAAGGTTGCCGACACCTGATCTAGAGGACAGAAGGGCAAAGAGTAAAGTAGTAATAATACACAAAGCATTAAACTCTAATTTAGAAATACAACCCAATAACAACCTATTGCAAAGCTCAGATAAACATATGGACAAAAACGCTTTACTTATCTCTAACGCTAGAACACATGCATATAAGTGCTCTTTCTTCCCGAGTGACATTTGGACATGGAATGGGTTGTCTGAACAAACCAGTAAAATCAATAACTTAACATCGGTTCACAGTCACTTCATCCCCAGACACTTAATCCTCGTCACTTAATCCTCGTCACTTAGTCCTCGAGTCAATTAATCCCGAGACACTTAATCATCAGACACTTAATCCTAAAATTGCAAATTTAGGTATAGAATTATAAAATCAGATCGAAATATAAATCATAACAAACACAAAAAAGCTAATAGTTCGATAATCAATTTATTATTTTGTTAGTAAGTGTTTGTGAGGTAAGTTTTTTTTTTAAATCAGTGTAACAGAAAAGCTAAAGATCGGAGATACGACAACATTGCCGCTTCAAAGACATAGATCAATTGGACATCTTGAGTCTCAGTAAGAGTGGTGTTTTAATTTTATCCACCGTCCTATTTAGCGTGGTTCTTTTATCATCAAAGCGAACCCGGCGCACGGCCGCCGTATCAAACAAAGGTAGAGTCGACCGCGAGTTACCGGTACCACCGGTGGCCAAGTTAAATAAACATTGTCGAGCAATCAAGCCACCGGTGACCAAGTTAAATAAACATTGTCGAGCAATCAAGCCTCCGTTGACCAAGTTAAATAAACATTGTCGAGCAATCAAGCCACCGGTGACCAAGTTAAATAAACATTGTCGAGCAATCAAGCCACCGGTGACCAAGTTAAATAAACATTGTCGAGCAATCAAGCCACCGGTGACCAAGTTAAATAAACATTGTCGAGCAATCAAGCCACCGGTGACCAAGTTAAATAAACATTGTCGAGCAATCAAGCCACCGGTGACCAAGTTAAATAAACCTTGTCGAGCAATCAAGCCACCGGTGACCAAGTTAAATAAACATTGTCGAGCAATCAAGCCAGGGGGCAATACTGAGATAAACGACGACGAAACCTTATCTCCTTGACCTTTTTATTTTCTTTTATCTTCAAACGTAGAAATCAATTAATGTTCTGTTAATTAGTATAATAGATCGTCACAGGAGGAGGCCCTTAAGTCTATCATAAGACAATTGCTAAAATTGTCAGCCATGCACTACATAGTGCTTTAGAAAAGATTAAGTGTCTGGCGATTAAGTGACTCTAGGATTAACTGATTAACTACCATGAGCCGCCCAAAGCGGCTCATGCGATTCATTCACTTTGTACCGCAAGCCGCTGACAGCGCCAAGATTATTTCGCCGAATTTAAAGCTTAATATTTGCATTATTTCGTTAAATTTTGTTCCGAAATTTGTAGTTACCGACGAACCTATTTTCGATTTCAAAGCGTAAACATTTTTAGTTTCTGTGCTAAATTTCGGTAAAAATAAGCGAAAAAAAAATAACTTTCTTCTCGTTTTCGGAAAATGTTTCCATTGTAAAACCTTATCTTGTTTGTGTAAATATCACTCAATTAACTTCATCTTTGATTTATTATGTTCGATTTTGAATATACTTTATAATAATTTTGATTGAAAGTTATAAATTCAGTTAAGAAAAAACGAAATATTAGGTAAAAGGAATTTTTTTATTTTTCCGTCTAATTTTTCGTAACTAATCACATTTTAACATAAATTATTGTCTAAACTAACACATTAACTAAATTTTGTTTATATTTATCTTATACACAATTTGATTCCCTACAAAATGGTATAACTTGTTTTAAAATCTTTCAATGGACAAGAGAACAACACACACATATGTACACACACCCACTTGTAAAAAAACGGGACAGAAATTTAATTCGGCCACAGCTTGATTTTTTTCTGCTGTTAATACGGTAGTTAATCAGTTAAGGGACGGGGATTAAGTGACGAAGATTAAGTGTCTGGGGATAGGAATAAACTCGGACCATGGATGAACGTAGGACACAATAATATTCTTTATAGAAGGAGCGTCTGTAATATAGAAGATGAAATAAAATAATGTACAGATTTTCACTCGTGGTATTTTGATTGAAATACCTTACATGATATTATGAATCAATAGATTCATTCATAAAAAACCACGTCACACTTTTGTTTACACAATCGCACGCATACAAACGTGCGCAAACAGCACGACATTGTCAAACAACTCGATATTGTCGCACACATGTTACTGATAGTGTCAGTGATATAAGGAGGCAATATACTCTGCGCAATTCATTCAGAAAAATATAAACAACAGACAGGTGAAAGATATATTATTTATGTAATCGATTTCCTTGTTCATGGTTTCCTAAACAATCTGTTTCATGGTCCTGTTTTATATGGTTAGTGTTAATTCCTGGACCTGTTGTATTTATGCATTTTCATGTTCACTATGTTACATTATTTATATTTCTACTTCTTCCTCCTGTTATATTTATACTTCTATTTCGTGACCCACTAGTATTGTTAATGCCCATACTATCCTATAAGTTATAAATAAATATGAATGTATCAACAATCTTGGTGATTAATATTTGTCTGTCCTCGAGGGCTTAGCAAAAATCTGTTACACAGCTTACTCTTATATGCCTATCATTAGCTCATTTTGATAATCTGACTTATCCGGTAGTTTTTATTACCTTGTTGTCTTCTTTAAGGGCTTGGTAATTTTTGCTTTTGTTACCAGGAACCTGGCAAATGGTAATCTCTCATTTGTTAGATGAAAACGATTCAAGAGCATAGCCAAAGCCGAGAAGGACACATGATATATCGGTGGATTAGTGATAGCTTGGTGTACAAGCATGGCGGTGAGAAGGAGCTTTTCTCGCTACTAGGATTAGCTGTCGTGAGAGGAATGTATACCATTGTCTCAAATAAACGGTCTATGGGTCCATGAATTCGTGCAATTTGGGTAGAGTGCGAACTGCCATAACAATCGATGTTACTCCCTCAGCGGCGTGAAGAGGTGGGGGTGAATAAATAGGGGGAATTCTTTATTAAGGTCAAGAGAAACAAAACGTTAAATTTAGTTTCTCTCAATATCTCACACAATGTCTTCATTAAATTAAATTACGTTAAAGGAATACAGTAAAGGAATAAAATCATAAAGACATGAATAAAATACAAACAACTTTTCAATACTTAAAGTAAACAAATTCAACACAAATTTACACTCCATTCACACTCCATTCACACTCCATTCACACTCCATTCACACTCCATTCACACTCCATTCACACTCCATTCACACTCCATTCACACTCCATTCACACTCCATTCGCACTCCATTCACACTCCATTCACATTCCATTCACACTTCATTCACACCATTCCATTCACACTTGTCAAAAGTATTCAGAAATATGTGCCAAGTTCTAAATTCCATCAAACTTATCAGTAAATTATCAAGTCAGATTTTACGCATTACTTATCGACAATAATATAATCTACATTTGAATGAGGTGACGTTATCTGCTGCTGCAACTTTTTTTATGGCTAGCTCGTATAAATTTTTGGCAATCTGTGATCGTTGAATATAAATTTCACGCGTTTAATATGGTTGGATTGAAAAACTGTAAGAAAAAAATGGCAATGGTAAAAGCGGTAAAAAAAATGGTTAGGATACCAGGAAATATTTTACTGTACTTGTGAAAACGTGTCGAAAGTAATAGACCGCCGCCATTTCTTGCATTGACATTATGCATAGTATATATATATATACTTATTTTGTTATTGACTATTTCTATGATGACTATTAATACGACTCGTTAAATCGGATTCAATGAAATCGTTGTATCTTTATTAGAAGTCTCTAGATTCTGCGAATCTGTAGTCCAAGCTAGGGGTTCCTTGACTGACAGGTCTAGGCAGTAATGTAGTTATATTCGGTATAATTATCTTCAACACCTTTCTTTCAACAGTGATAGATCAAACAACTCCAGTTGTTGAATAAACAATTTTATTTAAATTGTAGACTCAAGATAAACTATAAGTAAATGCATGAACAGATGGCGAACATACGAGTTTCATAAAATTACATAAAATATACAAGTATCAAAATAGCGACTTCTCTCTACAAACTTCCAAACTGAACTCTCTCTAAGGAGGTAGGGACTTTACAAAGAAAACTATTATCGAAGGTTCTACAGGGTCTTAATACGCATTTCAATTTGCGATCCAGAATCTAACCTTCAATTTCCACGGGGCTGAACGAATTATTTTATTTAAACTGCCCTTAGAGCATAAAGGTCAAACCTTGGACTCTAATACGCACTTGTTAATAGGTCAATGCCCTAGTATATCATTCCTCTATGACCGACATACGTAACAATTTGTACATTGTTTACATTTTAGATTATTATTGATTTCATCATCCTGTGCAATGCAAATCTAACATTTACTAAGTGCATTTAATACATTTGATTATGTCGCAACCTGCAGCATCTATTGATACTTAACAATTGTGATATTATTGCTGTTTTTAGCATTAGTTGTTTATCTAATAAGCCGAATGTCAGTTTCAATTTCGGCTACACTTTTCTCCGGTATATATGGAGAGAAGATGGTTAAAAGTGAAGAATCAGGTCTAGGTATGCGACAACCCTAACCCAAGGTGACTGTCAACATTCTAAGACCTTAGCTACTACATCTAAAACTAAACATCATTACACAATCTCACGAAATCAGACTACTAAGTAAATCATCAGTGAGGATTGTTAAAAAAAGAAACACGAAAAGAAACAAGAGTTTCAGAGATAACTGGAAAACGTTTATAAATAAAAAGTCGATTAATAAATCTAATTGATTTTAAAAATCGACAAAAAACTTAATATCATAGCCAAATCCAAATTTCAAGTACCCTAAACTACATTCTACGAAAGTCCCAACCAGATGTTAATAACACCTATCAAGCAGGGCTGTCCAACCACATGATGTCCCCAGCGTAGGTCCAGTCTATCTGCTTCAAATAGTCCAGAGTTAACACAGTGGCAGTGACTGTCTCACCACAAATATAACATTCCGGCAAAACACAATTATCCTGGATACAGGACTTTCCTTACCTTTTATCTAATACCATAAACAAACATGGACTCTTTACCCTAAAAATTTACTAGCTTCTAAAACTGGTAAACAAAATAACTGAAAACTTAGATATAAAGCTGAAAAAATAAGAAAGATTTATCTCACAATTTATAGGCCTTTTGTGGTTATGTGTGTATGTGCGTTTGCTTGTGTGTGCGTGGGTGAGTGAGTTTGTCTGTGCGTGTATGTACATGTGTTCATAGGTATGTTTTTAGAAAATGTTTATTGTATAAATTTTCGTATTTAAAAAAATCAGAAGAAATAGCCGAACATTCTAAGATATTGAGATTTATGTTCATCATTTTCTTAACATATTGTGTGAATAAACAAATCCGAATATATATTAACATTTTTCAATTTTTTCTTAACAAAATTTGAATATATTTCGTTTATACTAAAGACAAAGTGATCAAATTTTTTTAATTTGTTTTTCTGTTCATTACAATCAAGGAGAGGCTCAAATAAATCAGAAAAAAAAAATTCCCATTGATTGATTTTCAACGTTAGTATTCTATTTATAGCTTTGGTTTTAATCACGTTTGTGTTGTAACTCTGAAACTTGACTAATTACTAGATTGTCTCCCTTATTCTTTTCATTTTATATGGTACGTCTCATCTTGTAGTGTCACGTGGTATTTATGAATGAATATATTTTCTCAACGATGTAAGACATTGCTTTCATAAGACCTTGGGTTGAAATTTGTCCGAAATATATTTTAATTAGACTACTACACATTCTGTCGTTTATTTTTAAGGCATAAAATCATTCCCAATATGCGAATTCGTAAAGACTAAACAAAATGTCAAACAAAATTAAATAATATTGGCGGCTTGCTTTTTTTCCTGCCATTTGATGACTCGAATGTCTTCTTTTCGGAATCCCTAATCGCACTACGTCCTTTAGACTCTAGACGGTTTAGTAATTCGCTAAGATTTTCTGAATGGAAAAAAATAAATGGATTAAAATCGAAATGTGTATACAGCGGAAGTCTATAGAGAAGTATAGGCGTCATCAAAAACAGTATACGCGCGGTAAGAACAAATGTTAAGCTCTAAAAAGAGCAAGCGAGTCCATCTCATTATAGTCTGGGATGTGCACCGAAAAACTTGTGAACGTATTGAAGGCCGCACATGCGCAAACTAGTCTAACTACTCAGCTCTAAAAATATAGTAAAGCGGTCCATCACGAGTAACACCATTAGTAAAATCACTACACCTAGAAACACTAGACCAGCGGTTCCCAAACTGTGGGTCGCGACCCCTTTGGGGGTCGAATGACCATTTCGCGGGGGTCGCCAAAGATCTTCGGAAAACGTATGTCTTAGGAGCCGAAACACTGCTCATCTTTCCGTCTCCAAGCGAGTCCACCGACATGCAGATACATCCGCATACTACCTGTAGGCTAGTTGGCGTAATGACATCTAAACAGGTGTATGTGACTAGGTCGGCACCATAATGCACGTAGTATGCGGACCAGTAACACATGTGTAGAGAGTTGTGTTAAAAAGCCTCTTCTCTGTTAAAAGCAGCCATTGTGTTAAAAGCAGTAGTATTGGCGATAATACAACCGACACTTCATGATTATTTTAGAATTTAGTGTAGATTCTGTTCGGCCTGGATTTCAACGGAATTAGTGACCAAAAGTAATCGGAGAATCACTTTATGGTATATGGACAAATATTAGCAACAAAGACATTGCCACAACATATAAAAGAAGTAATAAAAAGCGTCATAAGTTGTGCCCTTTAGTAAAGACACGCTCTTTAAACAGTCGACTGTTTTCGCAATTGTGCAACGAGTATGATGTTCCGAACAATGCTTGCTATTTCACACTTGTGAGATGATTGTCGAGAGAAATTTAAACTAGTTATTTTAGCTTCATGGTGAACTTTTCAAAAATATATCTTATATCAGAAAGCAAGCGTTTTTTGGTGATAAAAGTGAACTGCAGACAATAACTTACTTGGTTGACATCATTGTCGTCTTGAATGAATGTATCACAGCAAGGTGGAAAATGTAACATGCCTTAATTTATCTAAAATGACCCTATCATTCCAAATGAATTCCTTGGATTTAAAATTTTGATGAAAATGAAATGTATATGCGTGCGTGTGTGCGTGCGTGCGTGCGTGCGTGCGTGCGTGCGTGTGTGCGTGTGTGCGTGTGTGCGTGTGTGCGTGTGTGCGTGTGTGCGTGTGTGTGTGTGTGCAGTTATTGCGCCGCACCGGGTCCCATAGAAGCTTATCTGTGTAATATTATTTGTAAGATCAATATTGAAGTTTAGGAAAAGTTACATTAATTTAAATTAAAAACTGTACTTGATTAAAGTTTCGAATAGTGAATAGGCCTGTAAGGCTATTTACATTCTAATGGTAAATGTTATGACAAATTGATAAAATGGTCCACAGTCATTTTCAAAGATTCCAGATGTCTAAAAACGTATGTAATGCAAATAAATCATCTAGATATGACTAGTGTTGGAAAGAAAGATCGAACCAGCATTTTATTTTCTCATGCGGCTCCTCTATCTGCTTTTTCTTTAAACATGACATTTAATCAGACAAAATGATTAAGATGATAAATTCTGTGAAATAACACTTTTACATGCTTGCAGCCGAAATTTCATGGTACTTTCCAAATCTGCATGACACCACATATCTATGTACTTGCCAGAAGCCCATTCACATTCGAAGTTGAAGATGTTCCTGAGAAAGCACAAGGGAGTTCATTGAGCGTATTAACAACGATGCATCGCTATAATGCCAGGTACAAAATTTAGGATCACATTTTTGCATTCATAAACTATTTTGACTGAGATTGTGTTGCGCCATTTTCTTCCATTTGCCACAAAATATCTTAGTAAACATGCTTTTCTAAAACTTGTTGGTTGTCAAGTCTAAACACAGTAGACTTATTGTTGGAGATGAACTGCTTACCGGTAATTGTGCTCTTGCAAAGACTGTCCCGAGAATTTCTGAACCGATGAGAAATTAAATACGCTATGTCAAACATCACAATAGCTGACGTTCGTGTTGTAATTAGAAATATGATCCTAAGCCTATACCGGTATCTTGCAATATTTAATTACATTTGTTTTTATATTTTCTTTTTTTTTTAATGTTTTATCGCTATGCCTTAATTAGGTTCAATTTGTAAAATAAAAATACATCCTGCATATCAGATATTTACATTATAAATCATAACAGTCGCAAAATGCAGTAATAAAGTAGGGACGAAATTATTTATTATTATTATGTTGTTGTTGTTTTGTTGTTTTTTGTTGTTGTTTTTTTTGGGGGAGTCGCCAAAGCATGAAAAACTGTATAAAGGGGTAGCGACCTAAAAAATTTTGGTAACCACTGCACTAGAAAGAAGGGCAAACAGTAAAGTAGTAAGATATCTAATTATACATAAGGCATACTAATCTAGAAATACAATCCAATAACAACTGTTGCAGAAGCTCAGATAAACAAGATGAAAAAAAACCACTTTTCTTATTCCCTTATGCAAGAAAAAATGCATATAGGTACTCTTTCTACTTTCTACCTGAGTGGCGTTCGGGCATGGAATGGGTTTCCTGAATAAACCAGGAAAACCAGTTACTTAACATCATTTAAAACATTAATAAAAATGCTGAACTAGACTCGGACCACGGATGAGTGTAGGACGCAATAATCATCTTTGTAGAAGGAGCGGCTGTAATGTATAAGATAAAAGTCTTGGTTTTATTAATAATTGTGAATTCCTAGTATAGTATTTATATTCATTATTTATAGTAAATAATTATGGTGATTGAGATAAAGTATAAGTATGTTTCATTAAAATAGAATTTGATAATTTACACCTGGAGCTCCAATCTTGACCAGCTCTTCACTTTAGGTAGCCAATATCTGTGATTTCTTAATGTCTTACTGTCTTCACTTACACTTGTTTTCAAACATGTTTATCAGGAGCAGGATCTGTGCCTGAAACTTCTGGAACGACAATTTCACAGTTGGCAGTAAACTGTAATAGTCCATGAGTTGTTATCATATTTCGCAGAAACTAGCAGATAAACCCGTTGTTGGTATGGAACAAGGCAATTCCATCGGCAAGGCCACTTCTTGTGGCCCGCGAACACCATTTTATACATTTTTATATATAGTATTATTGCAAATATTGCACAGTTTTTTTAAATACTCCAATGTTCTCGGTGTGCTAATTTTAGTTTATTTCTAATTTCCCTCTTTTATAGAACCGTAAAAAAGTAATTGACGTCACTTCAATGATTTAACATGTAGGCCAAATTAAAGCCCAAATAAAAAGTAAAAGTCAGACCAAATTAATCCATTGGACCTTTTGATTGATTTAACGTGTGTTTCTATTATTAATTATTATTACATTTTGCAGATTATCTCATATTGTTAAATATTTTTTTCTATTTTGAAGACTTTTATACCTTTGTCAAGCTGGATATCCTGTTTAAGAGTCTAACCATGTAGCTGATATTCCTAAATACAAAAACAAACTATTGTATACAAAAATAAAACAATAACCTTAAATAAGTGTTAATATAATAATTGGAATGTAGTTTATCTTGATCTTCTGATATTGTATTTCTATTATATAATAGTCTTGCCTTTCCATTAATGAATATTACAGATGCATCTAAATGGTTTACTTAAGCATGAAATATAAGGAAACAAAACGTACTATAGGATGAACAAAGAAGAAATGAACGAAGCTGAAGAGGAAGTTGTAGCGATAAGAGTTAAGCTAAATACAAACAATAGAGACTAAATAGAAAATTATGACGATACAAACATTGTTCAATAAGTCAACAAAATATAATGTAATGTAATTTTAATTGGGAATTATTCAGCATTGACGCAAATCTTGATGGTAATCTAACAAAATGTCGCTGTTTGACACATAAGTACATGGTCTAATTGCCCATTATAAATGTTACTATTACATCAGTTATTTATTGACATTCTTTGTAATCTCCTTTATAACCTTCACCTTTATCCATCATGCATCCAAGAGTTTTTTCCAGCTGTTTCAGCATTTTCACCAGCGCCTCCATGAGTGGTTTCAGAATTTCGCACAACATGTCAACTTTGGAGACTTCGCTCTCTCGCCTATACTGCCAATTTGGTCTGTAGCTTGGTCTGTTATTTGGTACGTAGTCTGAATTGTGATCGTGTTGGTGGCCGTGTTCGTAGTGCGGTTCGTAGTCTGGTTCGTTATGTCCATATTCGCCCTCCTTTTGTGGACAAACTTTCAGGCCTTCGATTGTTTTTCTAATGTTCTTGATGACCGCTTTCAGAGCTTGAAAGATAGCTGGTCCTGCTATATCTCCGACAACGCCATCTTTACCTAACAAGTCTAAGCCAGAAGACAATGGACCAACAGGCATCATTCGTTTCTCGACATTGATTGGATCACCGCAAGCGAACACAACAAAAGCCAACAGGACAACTGCCACGACACAAGTCATTTCAAAAGTTCTTCAGTTCAATGTAGATTTCAGAAGTTGCTTTAGAAATATCGGCTAGATACTTCAGTATTAAATGGCGACTTGTGACTTGATTATAAGTTTTCTACCTTATTTATACAATTAACTTGTTTGTGTTTATCCCAGATGTGACTTCATTACAAACTTCAATATCACACCGTTATTACCGTAGCTGTAAATCATTTCACAACTATATCATTCTATTAGGATTACCCGATTCATTGACCAGATTCCAGGTAATACCAAACACCTTTACAAAATACCGTTTATCTACCCTTCCCATGGGAAAATGTGTGGCATTTATTTTTATCTTTACCAGGCTGCTGAAATAATGGACGGATAACTGGCAATCCAGCGATCTAATTGATGCATTGTGCTATGTAGTATAATAATATCCAACTCTCACTTGATCTCAGTTCACACTTCTAAACAATCTATTGGTTTATATTGTTTATTAACCCAGTTTCAGAGAGTAAATGAGATCATTTATTTGTTATCATGAGTAAATAAATCCAAACGCAAACAATCCAACGGCAAACGTCACCTTTTCTTTCTAAATAACTCTAATAAAGAAAAACAGGGCCGACACCTACATAAAATACAAGGTCGAGGGCAGAGTTGGCGAATGTGAAAAACCCACAAAAATAACACGTCATTTCCGTGGGCGATATATTCATTGTACGTAGATTTTGAAGAAAGGCTTTGTATCTTTAATCCTTTCTTTTGAATTCAATTTTGTTATGTAAGGTATGTAAGCTTTTAAGTTTCTGTCTGCCGTGCGACCGAGCCCTCGGATGGCTCATTGACCCCCTTCCCGTCATCTTATTGAGTTGAATCATGGCACACAAACGTTAAGGCCATGACAACACATTCTATCAACTTTTCCGCCCCACTAAAATCATTGTTTAAATGTCTATTTCTATTTTCTTTAATGATTTTTTGTGTGCAATGGTAAATCCCTATTGAACGCAAAATACAATATATGTTAATCATTTAAAATGTAGCGCAGTTTTAAAATAATTTTTACTTCGCTTTTGTTAATTTTAGTTTTTCTGAACCTGAACGCCTATTAAAGAATTATTATTTTTAAATAATTATTTTAAGAGGTTGTAAAAAATATGTCGACTATATTACTGAGATATCCTGGGTTAAAACCCTGGTAAAGGCTAAGATAAATTCCATGGTCTGGAAAAAACACTCTGATGTTTACATGATAATGCTGATGGAAAGTAACATCAGCTGGGCCTTGTGCTGGCCACATAATCCGCTAGTAAATGTCGTGGCCACATAAATGTATGAACGTTGTTTTGATGACCCTGTGGAGTAATTTGGCCCGACGATATTACTAGTACTACTTTACATATCTTTAGTATAACATGTATAACTTATAACACTTATATAGCATGTATAACTTTTAACATTTATATAGCATGTATAACTTAAAACACTTATATAGCATGTATAACTTATAGCACTTATATAGCATGTATAACTTATAACACTTATATAGCATGTATAACTTATAACACTTATATAGCATGTATAATTTATAACACTTATATAGCATGTATAACTTATAACACTTATATAGCATGTATAACTTAAAACACTTATATACCATGTATATCTTATAACACTTATATAGCATGTATATCTTATAACACTTATATAGCATGTATATCTTATAACACGTATATAGCATGTATAACTTATAACACTTATATAGCATGTATAACTTATAACACTTATATAGCATGTATAACTTATAACACTTATATAGCATGTATAATGTATAAATTATAACACTTATATAGCATGTATAACTTATAACACTTATATAGCATGTATAACTTATAACACTTATAATTACTTTAAATACTTATATTTATTAAGTTGCAGTAAATACAGTTAAACTTGCAAGTTAAACATACAGTTTAACATAGATATGAAACATGTGTCTATAAAGCTAGTGTTGGCTAATGGGTGGGGGGGGGGGGGTGAAGGGGTGTTTATAGTTGTTGCTTGAGACTGTCGGATGAAGTTCGAAGTTGAAAACATATTTTCATACATTATTCTTGTATGTGTGTGATCGTCTGTGAGTGTATGTCTGTGTGTGTTGAGCGTGTGTGTGTATTTATGTTTGTATGTCTATGTGTTGGAGTGAGTTTTTGTGTATATGTATCTGTATGTATGTGGGCCAAGTTTTCTTTCAAAATTCAAAATTTCAAAACCTATGAGTATGCTGGACTGTTTGCTTTATTGGAGAAGACTGTTATGCGTTAGTTTTATTATGAAATATGCTACTAGTTTTAGAATAGAGATCGACTTTTCATCTCGTTTTCTAAATGACAAAGCGTATATTCCAGATTCTTATGAGACTTAAAAAGGGCTTAGTAAATGTTGTTTTTTAAGTTCGATTATATATTATTACCGGATTTAGTATAGTAAATTTAGAACTTCAGCAAAACAAAACATTTTTTAACAAGAGTGGATCGAAAAAGAGATATACTAAAAAAAATTTTGAAAATTTTTGCTTAAATACATTTTTAATGTTATGGGCTCTGTACAATAAGGGCAGTAATTAAGTTAAATAAAACAAATTCCAATTAATTCCCTTGTGTTCCAAGGGTACGAATAATAATTTAAAACATATATTTAATTAATAATTGTACGTTTTTGATCAAGGTGGGCCCCATTAAACATGTTGGGTCGCCAGTGACCCGAAGGGCTTCTAAAGGAAGTAAAGGTTGAGATTTCAAGAAACTGAATAGCTTCTTTTTTTTCTCTAGACTGCATGTTGTTGTTTGTTGTTGTTTGTTGTTGTTTGTTGTTGTTTGATTTAATTTTATTTTAGAGAAAGTTTTCTGCCTGTTAAACCCCGAATGTAAACTTTTATTTAGTACTTTCCAAACTTAAAACATTCAATCTTGACATTAGTATGTAAACAAAATGTTCTTGTTTGTTTGATTTCTTTCTAAAGATTTTTTTACTGATTGATGTTACATTTGTCAATGTATTTATTACCGAAATTATCTTTGTTTGTTATGGTTCTTTTTTTTTATATAGCTTTTAGAATATTTATTTTAAGATATATTTTTATTTTTAAGACATTTTTTTCAAATTAATACACTGCACACATCACTGTGAGATGAAGATGTTGTGACTTATTGTTTCTCTCTTTGTGGTTGATTGATTTAGTTTTTTCTTTTTTTTTTACCTTTACTTAAGTTAAATTAACAAAATTCTGTTAAGAATGTACAAAATTGTTATCTCTTAGAAAGCGATTTAATTTGAATAAATACCATTTTTGGATCAATTTAAAATTGATACCAACAATATATTCCTCATTATTTGGAAAGAGGGAAATAAATATGAAAACCCTTAAAGTATGTGCAGCCCTAAAACCTTTAAACACTTAAAAATTGAAATTCAACTAATTAAATATTGAGCATTGTTGGGTTAATCCAAGGATACCAAGAGTTTAGTTTTTTCTTTATTTTGTTGTTTATTTTGTTGTTTGTTGTAATCTCCCTGTGAGATAGTTGTTGATTATTTGTTTATTGAATTTGATATTGTAAGAAAGACACAACCGTCACCATACATTTTTGGGAAAGTATACTATAACTAGAATTGGGCACAGAAAATGCGTTTTTCTCAAAATATGTGGGTTTTTTGTTGTGTTTGGTGCTATGATAATTACAAAATAATTAGAAGCATTAAAGATAACATGTTGAAATTTGGTATGTAGCTTTATATATTATACTAGACAGGTTTTCGAGGTGAATGTATAATTAGTTTGTCTATAAAATGTATTAAAAGAAAAAAGTATTATTGAATTTTATACAAAATTACAATACAAAATTAAACAATTCATACAAAACATACTTTTAACAATATTCAATTTAAATTTTATCTTGTACCTAAAATGGTAATAGTACTACATAAAAACACTATTAAAACCAAAATACCTATTATACTTTTTAAAATTGTACAACTTTTGTAATGTTTATTTATTTTCAAGTGGCAACCAAGTTTCTGTCATAAAAATAACTTATGTTTTTATTAAGGCCACTCAAGACATATATTTATGTACGATGAAAATCATTTTGGTCCAGTAATAACTGAATTAAAATTTTCAGTCCTCTTCCCCCTTAAAGTACAGTTGTGTTCTTTACATTTATTATTAAAAGTGTATGCCAGTTAGAGGAATAAATCATATCAATTCAAGTAAAAATTACTGGAAACAGAAACCATCAGGTCTCCAGAACCGAGAGTAGAGGCGATGGTCGTATGAATCAAAATACACAAATAAACTCTAAATGTCAACGAGTGCATCTTGTGCATGCTCTGAAGGCTACAGGATCGTGGTCATGACATTATTTCACAAATCGCTGTTGACGTCCGATGTATTATTCATCTCGCACCCCCTTTTGTCAAGAATCGGCCAACGTTGTCACGATGTTGCTTTTGGGGTGAGCAATTTGTCACAATGTTGACACTGAGAGTGGTGCAGGGGGGTGGTTGAGTGGGGTTAATAACGGCTGGTTGTCGTGGGGTTAATGGTTACTGGTGGCTGGTTATCGTGGGGTTATGAGTTACCGATGCTACTGCAATTGTCCTGGAACAATGATTATTTCTCTCCTTGGCTCGTGAAGATGTTAAGAGTATACAAACAAACAGTTCTAAGATAAGCAAGCAAGTCTCTGGTTACTGTTCAGGTGTTTATTACGTTCGAATATCCAATGGTGAGAGATACATGTGAAGTTATACAGTAATATTGACACGAGTATATGCGAGTGTTATGGAATCCAAAGTTAGGCTACACAACTATACTACTGACATATGGTTACTGGCTTAACAGCTATATATATATATAACATGCGGGGTGATATACTACTGGAACAGATATGAAATTGGTCAGAATGTCTAACATTAGTACACGGTGGTGTTGTGGAATCCACTTTTAGGTTACACAAGTGTATTAACGAATTACTATTACTGGCTAATTATCTATAGTCCAAATGAGTAGGTTGGGAGTTAAGCTAAGACGATGCTCCTTCCTCGAGAGCTGAGCCAGAACTAAAATACAGTGTATCGGTCAAGCGCCAACCTCAGACTGACTTTACAGGAGTTGAGCGGGCGTCTCGTGAGACCAGTCACGTGACCGCTCCTCAATTGGTTGGGTGATTACATTAATTTGATTTACATATAATTCCCATTGGTCCTTTCGAACATATATTTACATAAGGGAAAAAGGTTTATTGGAGCCGAAATGGAGTTGGGGATGGGTGAGCAATTATACCGCCAAAACTGCGGGAAGGGGGTAGATGAAATAATTATTGCCGCCCGCACTCAGCGGGGTGAACAAGGGAGACGGGGGGGTCGAAGTGGGTGGGGTTAGTCTATATAAAAGACGATTGATACATACGTCATGCTGAGTGAAGGGAATTATCTCCCTTTGATAGACTTTGACCTGGTCACTCAAGTGGCTGGCGTGGGTTTTCGGCCGAGGGAATATTAAGTAGATGCGAAAACATTGACCGTCTCAAAGGTTAGCTAGCGAGTCGCCGCCCTTGGGTGATAGGAGGAGAGGGGGTAAGTGGGGTTTTCGCGGGGAAGGTGGGGTGGGTGTACAAGGGGGTTTATAGTGTAATGGCTACACATAACAACTTGAATTAATAATATGAATGAATAGTTATTATTACTTAGTATACAAGCACATTAACATACGGCATGAATAAATAGTTAAAATTATAATAGAATATATACATTAAGATTCACACTTCATTCACTCACGGTTTTAGTACCAGTTTGGGCGTATTGATTAGCAAACTCTGAATTGGGACTAAAACTAAAAGAGTGTAGTGAAGGTTAAAGGACAGGTGAAGAAGGGGGGTGGTTGGGGTGTTCCTATTGCGTGAGAGAGAAAGAAGGTAATAGTTTCAGACTACTCGTTCTATCTAATCTAACTCTACGCTAACCTTTGGTTCTATACTGCTACCTACGCTATAATCTATCTATGAGTGCTAAGAGTCGCGGTTTTAGTCCAGAATCGTGACAACTCACCCGGGCAGTTTGGGAATCTACTCAGAAAGTGGATTCATACCTAATTTACTGTCTCTGGGACATGGGGAAAGGGAGGTAACTACACACTCATTAACAGTGTGCGCGCGTGGGGTCGTATTACTGAGTATTATGGGCCATGAAGTGTGTAGGAGCACTGTTTAGTGTCCGCTATGCCGCGTGTGTCGAAAGGGGTTTTGGCCTAGGCACTGTTGCAGTGTGTCGAAAGTATTAGTAGCGAGTTTGTCCCAAGATAATGGGAACGATGTGGGTGCGTTGAGCAATCTAATTAACGGACGGGTAATTTTACGGAAGTTTGGTATAAGGGTATTCTGATAGTTGCTGAATTTGCACAGTGTTTGTCTTAGTTCGAGTCTCGTCGTGGGCAGCCTTGCATGACGGAGCTTATCTTTAATGGACATGGGGTGGGGGAGAGGTGTCTGGTTGGGGATGGGGCGGGGCGATCCGTAGGTTGCGGGTGTAGGCAGGCAATGCGTTTGTTTACCTACAATCGGTCTTTTGAGTAGGATGTCTACTTGTAGGCCTTCTATTACGGCGGACTCAATGGGGCATGTAAAAAGTGCTGAGCTGAGGTTTACGAGTGCGGTCGGTAGCTGCTGAATAGGAGAGTTATGAGATGGACCTTGGAGTCGCACATAGCGTCCTGTGTAGTCGCGGGGGTCGATTTTTGATTGCGTTATTAGGGCCTCAAAACTAAGACCGGAATCATACGTGCACGAGGCGAGTCGACCGTTGATTCTGACTATCTCGTCGACGTAGCTGCGAGGGAATTGGTTATATTTGTCTGCCGAGGAAATAGAGAACACGTGGTGGACTCGATCATAGTCACTGCTTGAGTACTGGTCACGCCCCTGATCGGCGGGTTCCTGTTCGGGAGCTAAGTAACTGGGGTAGTGCGTTTCTGTTTCATGTTCTGTCGGACCGTTAGTGTACTGCTGGTCGGGCTTTACGGGCTCTGTCGTGGTGTAAAATGCACTGGCGGCAAGATAGGGGGTGGGGTCGCGTCTGTTTCTGTCGTGAGCTAACTGAGGGGTGGGCCTGGTGTGGCGGTGGTCTCTACGTGGGTTGTGATGACGTGGTTGCCCGTGGTGGGGCGAGTGTGGCTGGGGAGCGGTTGATTGAGGGGGAGGGTTGACGCGGTGGTTGTCCCCATAAGGTCGGTGCGACTGTGGGTGTCCCGGGCGGGAGGAGGGGGATGACTCTATTAGGTTTGATTGCAGAAACCTATCTGCGCCCTGCAGGGAGGGGTTTAACCCGGTGATTCCTTGTTGAATAAGGAAGGCCCTTAGCCTAGGTGTCATCTGTGACTCTATTTGCTCAGTCATTACGAGGGTGACCATACCGTCGAATGACTGCTCGATATTGCCTAATTCAACCCACTTGAGTAGGTAAGATTGTATTCGCTCCGCGAATTGGGTATAATTTTCCCCCGGTCGTAGCGTGGACGACCGAAACTTCTTCTGGTAGTGGGATGAGTGTAACTGGTGGCGGTTTAGCAGCGCGTTTTTCAGTGCCACGCACGACTCCCTGTCTTCTGGGGCCAGTTTACAATAGGTGTTATAATCCTCTCCTCTCAGAGTGGAGACGAGGATCCTACAATGTAACTCTGGGGGGACCTCATTAAACTCCATACAGTCGCTAAACCGTCGGAGGTAAATGTCGAACTGTTCCAGTCGGGGTCGTGAACTACAGTCCATAGAGAAGCATGTCGGGGGAGGGGATGGTTGCTGGGGGTGGCTGAGCTAAATGATGAGGGGGAGTTTGGGTTGTCGCTGTTGTCCGGGGGCCTAGTGCTTGCGTCTAATTCAGCTAGTCTGAATTCATGTGTCCTGCGTGCCTCCTCATCTAGCCTATTTTCTTCTCTAACTCTCTCTTCCCTAGCTAACTGTTCTAACCTAAGTGTGTCCTCCCTAGCTAATTGTTCTAACCTAAGTGTGTCCTCCCTAGCTAATTGTTCTAACCTAAGTGTGTCCTCCCTAGCTAATTGTGCTGCTCTCTCCTCTCTCTCTAACTGATCTACTCTGCGTTTCTCCTCTAACTGTTCTATTCTACGTTTCTCCTCTAACTGTTCTATTCTACGTTTCTCTTCTCTTGCCCCGTGTACCGCTACCTGTTCAACTACGTATTTAGCGATGTCTGAGTCACAGTAACCTATGGCTATAGCCTCTTCTCTCAGCTGCTTACGCAATAGTACACCTTCAGCCATAGTGACAGAGTAAGGCGAGAGTAAGGCAGTAATCGGAAAGAGATATAACGAGATAGAAAGAGGAAATGTAAGCGGGATTGGGGTTCAGAGTTTATCTAATATAATACAACTCAAAATGGTACTCACCAAAACAGCGGTATTTAGAATTTCACACACATATACACGTATCCAATCGTAAAGTTATTGTTTTATGGCGCTTAGCGCTCTGTTGGTGTGGATAACTTCGGCTGGTCAGAGATTCTGTTTTCCCCGTGCCGGGACTGGATTAGTGTATAATGTTATTGTCTATTTTTCCGGGTTTAGGACCGGATACTACGGCGGTTCCTTAGGGAGGCTGATGGCGGTTCTCGGGTTCTCTGGGTTGATAGTTGTCGGGCAGGCACGTCGTTGCGGTGTCTCGGGTGACGATCTGGCGGTTGGGGTGGCGAATCTGGCTGCTGGTGTATCTGGGGTGACACAGGTGGCGTAGGGTGGCGAATCTGGCTGCTGGTATATCTGGGGTGACGCTCTGGCGGTTGGGGTGGCGAATCTGGCGTAACGGGTGACGCAGGTGGCGTAAGGCGACGAATCTGGCTGCTGGTGTATCTGGGGTGACGATCTGGCGCTTGGGATGGCGAATCTGGCGTAACGGGTGACGCAGGTGGCGTAAGGCGACGAATCTGGCTGCTGGTGTATCCAAGGTGACGATCTGGCGGTTGGGGTGGCGAATCTGGCGTAACGGGTGACGCAGGTGGCGTAGGGCGACGAATCTGGCTGCTGGTGTATCTGGGGTGTCTTGGCTGGCGTTGGGGTGGCGGATTTGGTTGCTGTAGCTTAGAATCTTTTTGTGATGGAGAGATGAGCCCCCATCCAGGATCGATTTCAGAGTTGGCGTAGTCCTCGGGTTGATGCTGTTGTTAGTGCCCTGAACGGCTTGAGTTCAGGATCCCGCGGCGAGGTCCCAATTTGTCACGATGTTGCTTTTGGGGTGAGCAATTTGTCACAATGTTGACACTGAGAGGGGTGCGGGGGGGTGGGGTTAATAACGGCTGGTTGTCGTGGGGTTAATGGTTACTGGTGGCTGGTTGTCGTGGGGTTATGAGTTACCGATGCTACTGCAATCGTCCTGGAACAATGATTATTTCTCTCCTTGGCTCGTGAAGATGTTAAGAGTATACAAACAAACAGTTCTAAGATAAGCAAGCAAGTCTCTGGTTACTGTTCAGGTGTTTATTACGTTCGAATATCCAATGGTGAGAGATACATGTGAAGTTATACAGTTGTTACGAGTAGATTTATTTCCATATTATATTGGTTCTGTTATTATTAACTAAAGTTAAAATGAAATAATCTTAAACCCGAAATGTTTCCGTGTTAGGAATAAAAACATGTATATGTCTAGACACTACGTCATAGCAATAAAATACGTCATATGCACGAGGGTTGAATACCGTTAGTTTAGTTTTTAGTTCTAGTTTGGGCGCTAATGTGTGAGGACTGTTTTTGACCATTTTCTTAAAGATAGGATTACAGCTTAGTTCGTTATAGAAGAATCTCAACTGATTAAGTTTCATTATATAATACTGGTACATGTATTCTGTGGTATTGTTATATTTTATCATCTCAACTTGTTGGAATAAAATTGTGTTCAATTTCAAACAGGATTGTGGATTTCCTATATATTAAGGTACAGTTTATCTAAATCATTTCATACACAAAGATTCATATCAAACGAGTAAAATAAACATCAAATCTAATTGAATAACATCAATACAAGTTCTTATACAACCTTGTGAGATCCAAGATGGATATGAATCAAAAGAATATAAATATATAATAATACATTACTAAAAATATCATCTAACGTCAGTAGCTGATTTCGCACGTTTTAACCCAGTTAAAAGAGATGGCAAATTCTCTGGGAATAGACATTACTGAAGTTACACCAGTTAGGAGTAAATTGATTCAAGATATTAAGGACTGTTTGAAAAGACATGGTAGAATGCTTGAAGAAAATACTATGAATAATGAAGAATCAGTGGTTCTCAATGTATCAGAAACCCTGAAAACAGACATAAATAACCATGAATTTAAAATGAATGTAAATGAACTAAGTGCGGACATGAAATTCCAGTTAGAAATGAAGAAGTTAGAAATTCAAGTACAATTAAAAGAGAAAGAATTGGAAAAAGAAAGAATCGCTAGTAATGAAAGGATTGAATTGGCAAAGTCTCGTTCGTCAACTCATACGATTCAGGAAACAAATAATGTGGAACTATATAAGTTTAAAAAGCATGTCCCAAGCATGGAGAACATAGAGATTGATGAGTTCTTTATGGTCTTCGAAAGAAACTCGATTGATTATAAATTTCCTGAAGATAAGAAAGCAGTACTTTTACGTTCAGCTCTAACAAAAGGCAAGGCTCTAGATGTTGTATTGAATTTGACTCCAGAGGAATGCAATGATTATGAACTAATAAAGAGCAGAGTACTATTGAGCTATGTTCTAACTCCAGAAAAGTATCGAAAGTTATATCGTGAGTACAAGAAGGAACCAGAAGTTTCACATGTTGATTTCCTGAGATTAGAGAAAAAGTATTTTGATCGATGGTTACGTTCTAAGAATGTGAATAAAGATTATGAAAAACTATATAATCTCATACTGATGGAGGATTTTACTGAGAAGATTCGCACTGATATAAAAGTTCATTTGGCTGATCGTGGTATTGAAATAGCAGAACAAGCAGCAGTAAAAGCCGATGAATACGTCATTATTCACCCGCATAGCCATTATTTTCAAAATGACAGAACAAGTTTGAGGACTCAAAACAGTAATACAGAGAGGAAGTTAAGATCGACAGAGGATAAAAGTAAACAAAAAGCCGATAAACAAGAGAATTCAAGTTTTGTACAAAAGAGAATTACCTGTACATTCTGTAAGAAAGATGGACATATAAAAGAGAATTGTTGGAGTCTACATAAAGAGAAAAGACCCATTAAAAACAAGAACAACGTGGCTTTATCACACATCGCCGTACAAACTGAAACTCACATAAATAAAACTGCCCACAAAAGAATTAAAGCTGAAAGAAAGACATTTGATGTTAGTCATGAGGAGATGGCGAAACACGCATGTCCAAGTTGCTCAAAGTCGGAAAAAGTCTTTGAAATGAAGACCGAGGCTATTGAACATTCTAGTTTCAACTCCAAAGGGAGTGTGACAGATGAACAATCAGTAAATAAAACGTTTACTTATGGAGGCAGTAGTGTAGCAAAAAACTCAGTAGGCAGAGAACTACCCGAGTGCATGCTATCGGATGTTAGCGAGGGCTATGTGTCACCTATAGATAATCAAGCTAGAGAACGGAAGATTAAAATTCTACGTGACTCCGGTGCTGATATATCTCTACTGTTGAAGAATACTGTACCAACGTCGAAATTGACTCATACAGGCCAGTATGCCTTAATCAGTACTATGGCTGGAACACTTACGGCACCGTTACATCGTATACAGTTGAAGTGTAATTACTTCACTGGATCTGTTATTGTTGGGATAGTGAAGAAATTTCCCTACAGAGGCATTTCATTACTTTTAGGAAGTGACATTGCCAAGAATCAGGTACATCCTGTACTTAAAGAAACCAAAGACTCTGTTCAGTGTAAGAATACTGAAAATTCAGTATGTGTTATCACCAGAGCTATGGAGAAACAGCAGATGACTAATGAATCAACAAAGAAACCAGAACCAACACCAGAGATTGACTTGCAAGCAACCTTCATGGCAGATGTTCTAGGTGGTCACTCAAGTCATACTGATCAAAATAATTTGTCGCCTAGACAACTACTCATTCTTGCTCAAGGCAAAGATCCAGAGATCGGGAAGCTAAAAGAGGAAGCAAAGAATGAAGGAGAGTTAGAAACAATGGCCGCAGGTTATTACCTGATGAACGAGTTGTTGATGAGGAAATGGAGAGGGAAAGAAAACGACGATGAAACATGCAGCGAAGTACATCAAATCGTGGTACCCAATGTATACCGCAAGGACATACTACATATGGCCCATGATTCACCGTATGCTGGTCACCTAGGGATACAGAAAACCTTCGACAGGATTCTTCCATATTTCTTCTGGCCTGGCCTTCGTCGTGACGTCACATCGTTTTGCAGATCATGTCATGTCTGCCAGATGGTCGGCAAGCCGAATCAGACCATTCCGGTAGCTCCTCTACGACCCATACCAGCATTCTCAGAACCCTTCAGTCACATCATTATAGACTGCGTCGGTCCGTTGCCTAAAACTAAGGCTGGCCACCAGTATCTGTTCACTATAATGTGTTCGGCAACGAGATTTCCAGAGGCTATTCCTCTACGTAGCATCAATGCCGACAAAATATCTGATGCACTTATCGGATTCTTCACCCGATATGGTCTTCCGAAAACCGTGCAGTCAGATCAAGGTTCAAATTTCACATCGAAGTTATTTCGCCAAGTCTTAGAACGGCTGGGTATTCGTCATGCAGTATCGAGTGCATATCATCCACAGAGTCAAGGCGCACTGGAACGATACCACCAAACATTGAAGAATATGCTCCGTACTTTCTGTTTCGAGCATAACGACGACTGGGATCGTGGTATTCCCTTCGGACTCTTCGCAACCAGAGAGGCTGTACAAGAATCTCTTGGTTTCAGTCCCTTTGAACTGGTATTCGGACACACAGTTCGTGGACCACTAAAGCTGTTACAAGAGACATGGTTATCATCTACTGAAGACACTGGTCTACTGACATACGTGGAAAATTTTAAAAATAGACTGTATAATGCATTAAAAGTTGTCAGATCTAATCTTTTGCAGGCACAAGACAAGATGAAGGTCTATTATGACGTCAACGCAAGAACCCGTATCTTCCAACCTGGTGATAAAGTTCTCATGCTGACGCCACTGTCTGGTCAACCCCTGAGTGCCAAGTTTACAGGACCCTACGAGGTTATGGCTAAGCTTAGTGAGGTTAAATATCTTGTAAAGACCCCTGATAGACGGAAATCGCAACGAGTGTGCCATATCAATATGTTGAAACCATACATTACCAGAGAAGAACAAAAAGTTGTTGCCTCGGTAAACACTGTTATTAAAGTCGGGAATAATTCACCCGAAATTGAGCGTGAAGTGGCAGAAAGCAAACTGCAAAATACAAAGGCTCTGAAAAACCTAAATGAAAAATTGGCACATTTACCTGATTGCGAACAATCCGCTATCAAAGGTCTAATTAATGAAAATATCCATTTATTTGGAGATGTACCTAGTAGAACTAGTGTAGTTAAGCATGATGTTATTTTAGATGAAAATACTAAAGCTATTAAACAACATCCATACAGGTCAAATCCTATCCAGTTAGAATGCATCCGTAAAGAGGTTCGCTACATGCTTGACAATGACATTATTACACCTAGTAGTAGTGACTGGTCTTCCCCTTGCGTATTGGTACCTAAAGCCGATGGATCCATGAGGTTTTGTGTGGACTACCGTAAGGTAAACAAAGTGACAAAACTGATTCCTATCCAATACCAAGAATCGACGATCTAATAGATCAAGTGAGTAATGCTAAGTTTGTGACGAAAATTGACCTATTGACGGCGTATTTTCAGATTCCACTGACGGAGAGGGCTCAGGAGATATCATCGTTTGTAACCCCTGACGGACTGTACAAATTTAAGGTCATGCCCTTTGGTATGGTTAATGCACCATCTACTTTTCAACGATTAATAAATACCATTACTCAGGACATTCCTAAATGTCATGCATACCTCGATGATATTGTTGTCTTTAGTGACGATTTTAAATCTCATTTAGATCAACTACATTTGTTATTTACGAAATTGACTCATGCTAATCTCACCATTAACTTGACTAAGAGTCAGTTCTGCCATGCAACCATCGAGTATCTAGGTCACATAGTGGGAAATGGTTTGGTAAAACCATTAAATGCAAAGGTTAAGGCTATTCGTGAGTTCCCTGTTCCTGAAACCTGTAAACAACTCCGTAGTTTTCTCGGGATGGCGGGGTACTACCGTCGGTTCTGTCAAAATTTCTCAACCATTGAATGTCCATTAACAAATCTATTAAAGAAGAATTGCACTTTCAAATGGTCTAATGAATGCCACCAGGCCTTTGAGAAATTAAAAGATGTTCTTTCTGAGGCACCTGTATTAGTAACACCCAATTACAGTAAACCCTTTAAAATTACCGTTGACGCGTGTGATACAGGGATGGGAGCGGTCATTTCTCAGAAGGGTGATGATTCATTGGAACACCCGATTAGTTTTTACTCTCAAAAATTTGATAAGCATCAAAGAAACTATAGTGTGATAGAAAAAGAACTTTTAGGATTAATCCTGGCATTGAAACATTTTGATTTTTATATCAATGGTTCTCCATATCCAATTGATATTTTAACTGATCATAACCCTTTAGTTTTCCTTTCCAGGGTTAAACAGAATCAAAGAATTATTCGCTGGAGCTTATTTCTCTAAGCATATAATTTAAATGTGGTATATTTACCAGGTAAACAAAATGTGGTTGCTGACACGTTGTCGCGCATGTAACTGGTAAACCAGAAGTTGAAAGTCAGTTTCTCATTAAATGTTTTCTTTTATGTCATTCATTGTATTGATTAACATATATATTATTGTAAATATGACAATAAATAAACTATGTTTTGAAATATTACAATATGAAACATTACAGAACAAAACTTCAAATTCTACTAGAAACAATCATACGTTGTAAGGTAAAAGGTAACTATTGCATACATCAATTGCACACACACCGGTATTTAACTTGAATACATCCACACTTGTGTTTGTTCAATTGATTATTGATGTGTTTTGCAAATTGTTTGTTTCTATGTCGTCATGTTATAATTTGGATGTCTTATTTTATGCTATGTAAAAGCTAAATCAGCTGAGATTATAACATTTTTTTAAATATTCTCGATGTCATAATTTAGACATCATAATAATATAATAACTGAAAATCATTAGTTAATGATACAGTGATCGGTTATAATAAATTAAACTTTCTAAAGAATTATCTATCAATTATTAATCGGTTCCACTTATTTGGGTAATTCATATCAATTGTGTGGGAAATGGTTATTGGTGGTAATAGTTTTATGGTCAACGTTGTACACACAATAATCATAATTGTAAATATTAATTGATAAATAAATGTTTAATTAATAATCATTGATAGAATAATGTGATAAGGGATTCCATAATAGCGACTTTGTTATTAAGGGGATATGTAATATATGGTTCATTTTAATCTTTAAAAGATTGTCCAATAGTCAATTAAATCTTACGAATAGTTTTGGAATTCGGTTCATTTTATGGGTACTCTACAAAGAATTCCATACTTAACGCTGTCTGTAATTCCTTTGTGTCTTAAGGGGGGGGGGGCGAGTGTTACGAGTAGATTTATTTCCATATTATATTGGTTCTTTTATTATTAACTAAAGTTAAAATGAAATAATCTTAAACCCGAAATGTTTCCGTGTTAGGAATAAAAACATGTATATGTCTAGACACTACGTCATAGCAATAAAATACGTCATATGCACGAGGGTTGAATACCGTTAGTTTAGTTTTTAGTTCTAGTTTGGGCGCTAATGTGTGAGGACTGTTTTTGACCATTTTCTTAAAGATAGGATTACAGCTTAGTTCGTTATAGAAGAATCTCAACTGATTAAGTTTCATTATATAATACTGGTACATGTATTTTGTGGTATTGTTATATTTTATCATCTCAACTTGTTGGAATAAAATTGTGTTCAATTTCAAACAGGATTGTGGATTTCCTATATATTAAGGTACAGTTTATCTAAATCATTTCATACACAAAGATTCATATCAAACGAGTAAAATAAACATCAAATCTAATTGAATAACATCAATACAAGTTCTTATACAACCTTGTGAGATCCAAGATGGATATGAATCAAAAGAAAAGAAATATATAATAATACATTACTAAAAATATCATCTAACGTCAGTAGCTGATTTCGCACGTGACACAGTAATATTGACACGAGTATATGCGAGTGTTATGGAATCCAAAGTTAGGCTACACAACTATACTACTGACATATGGTTACTGGCTTAACAGCTATATATATATATAACATGCGGGGTGATATACTACTGGAACAGATATGAAATTGGTCAGAATGTCTAACATTAGTACACGGTGGTGTTGTGGAATCCACTTTTAGGTTACACAAGTGTATTAACGAATTACTATTACTGGCTAATTATCTATAGTCCAAATGAGTAGGTTGGGAGTTAAGCTAAGACGATGCTCCTTCCTCGAGAGCTGAGCCAGAACTAAAATACAGTGTATCGGTCAAGCGCCAACCTCAGACTGACTTTACAGGAGTTGAGCGGGCGTCTCGTGAGACCAGTCACGTGACCGCTCCTCAATTTGGTTGGGTGATTACATTAATTTGATTTACATATAATTCCCATTGGTCCTTTCGAATATATATTTACATAAGGGAAAAAGGTTTATTGGAGCCGAAATGGAGTTGGGGATGGGTGAGCAATTATACCGCCAAAACTGCGGGAAGGGGGTAGATGAAATAATTATTGCCGCCCGCACTCAGCGGGGTGAACAAGGGAGACGGGGGGGTCGAAGTGGGTGGGGTTAGTCTATATAAAAGACGATTGATACATACGTCATGCTGAGTGAAGGGAATTATCTCCCTTTGATAGACTTTGACCTGGTCACTCAAATGGCTGGCGTGGGTTTTCGGCCGAGGGAATATTAAGTAGATGCGAAAACATTGACCGTCTCAAAGGTTAGCTAGCGAGTCGCCGCCCTTGGGTGATAGGAGGAGAGGGGGTAAGTGGGGTTTTCGCGGGGAAGGTGGGGTGGGTGTACAAGGGAGTTTATAGTGTAATGGCTACACATAACAACTTGAATTAATAATATGAATGAATAGTTATTATTACTTAGTATACAAGCACATTAACATACGGCATGAATAAATAGTTAAAATTATAATAGAATATATACATTAAGATTCACACTTCATTCACTCACGGTTTTAGTACCAGTTTGGGCGTATTGATTAGCAAACTCTGAATTGGGACTAAAACTAAAAGAGTGTAGTGAAGGTTAAAGGACAGGTGAAGAAGGGGGGTGGTTGGGGTGTTCCTATTGCGTGAGAGAGAAAGAAGGTAATAGTTTCAGACTACTCGTTCTATCTAATCTAACTCTACGCTAACCTTTGGTTCTATACTGCTACCTACGCTATAATCTATCTATGAGTGCTAAGAGTCGCGGTTTTAGTCCAGAATCGTGACAACTCACCCGGGCAGTTTGGGAATCTACTCAGAAAGTGGATTCATACCTAATTTACTGTCTCTGGGACATGGGGAAAGGGAGGTAACTACACACTCATTAACAGTGTGCGCGCGTGGGGTCGTATTACTGAGTATTATGGGCCATGAAGTGTGTAGGAGCACTGTTTAGTGTCCGCTATGCCGCGTGTGTCGAAAGGGGTTTTGGCCTAGGCACTGTTGCAGTGTGTCGAAAGTATTAGTAGCGAGTTTGTCCCAAGATAATGGGAACGATGTGGGTGCGTTGAGCAATCTAATTAACGGACGGGTAATTTTACGGAAGTTTGGTATAAGGGTATTCTGATAGTTGCTGAATTTGCACAGTGTTTGTCTTAGTTCGAGTCTCGTCGTGGGCAGCCTTGCATGACGGAGCTTATCTTTAATGGACATGGGGTGGGGGAGAGGTGTCTGGTTGGGGATGGGGCGGGGCGATCCGTAGGTTGCGGGTGTAGGCAGGCAATGCGTTTGTTTACCTACAATCGGTCTTCCGAGTAGGATGTCTACTTGTAGGCCTTCTATTACGGCGGCCTCAATGGGGCCTGTAAAAAGTGCTGAGCTGAGGTTTACGAGTGCGGTCGGTAGCTGCTGAATAGGAGAGTAATGAGATGGACCTTGGAGTCGCACATAGCGTCCTGTGTAGTCGCGGGGGTCGATTTTTGATTGCGTTATTAGGGCCTCAAAACTAAGACCGGAATCATACGTGCACGAGGCGAGTCGACCGTTGATTCTGACTATCTCGTCGACGTAGCTGCGAGGGAATTGGTTATATTTGTCTGCCGAGGAAATAGAGAACACGTGGTGGACTCGATCATAGTCACTGCTTGAGTACTGGTCACGCCCCTGATCGGCGGGTTCCTGTTCGGGAGCTAAGTAACTGGGGTAGTGCGTTTCTGTTTCATGTTTTGTCGGACCGTTAGTGTACTGCTGGTCGGGCTTTACGGGCTCTGTCGTGGTGTAAAATGCACTGGCGGCAAGATAGGGGGTGGGGTCGCGTCTGTTTCTGTCGTGAGCTAACTGAGGGGTGGGCCTGGTGTGGCGGTGGTCTCTACGTGGGTTGTGATGACGTGGTTGCCCGTGGTGGGGCGAGTGTGGCTGGGGAGCGGTTGATTGAGGGGGAGGGTTGACGCGGTGGTTGTCCCCATAAGGTCGGTGCGACTGTGGGTGTCCCGGGCGGGAGGAGGGGGATGACTCTATTAGGTTTGATTGCAGAAACCTATCTGCGCCCTGCAGGGAGGGGTTTAACCCGGTGATTCCTTGTTGAATAAGGAAGGCCCTTAGCCTAGGTGTCATCTGTGACTCTATTTGCTCAGTCATTACGAGGGTGACCATACCGTCGAATGACTGCTCGATATTGCCTAATTCAACCCACTTGAGTAGGTAAGATTGTATTCGCTCCGCGAATTGGGTATAATTTTCCCCCGGTCGTAGCGTGGACGACCGAAACTTCTTCTGGTAGTGGGATGAGTGTAACTGGTGGCGGTTTAGCAGCGCGTTTTTCAGTGCCACGCACGACTCCCTGTCTTCTGGGGCCAGTTTACAATAGGTGTTATAATCCTCTCCTCTCAGAGTGGAGACGAGGATCCTACAATGTAACTCTGGGGGGACCTCATTAAACTCCATACAGTCGCTAAACCGTCGGAGGTAAATGTCGAACTGTTCCAGTCGGGGTCGTGAACTACAGTCCATAGAGAAGCATGTCGGGGGAGGGGATGGTTGCTGGGGGTGGCTGAGCTAAATGATGAGGGGGAGTTTCGGTTGTCGCTGTTGTCCGGGGGCCTAGTGCTTGCGTCTAATTCAGCTAGTCTGAATTCATGTGTCCTGCGTGCCTCCTCATCTAGCCTATTTTCTTCTCTAACTCTCTCTTCCCTAGCTAACTGTTCTAACCTAAGTGTGTCCTCCCTAGCTAATTGTTCTAACCTAAGTGTGTCCTCCCTAGCTAATTGTTCTAACCTAAGTGTGTCCTCCCTAGCTAATTGTGCTGCTCTCTCCTCTCTCTCTAACTGATCTACTCTGCGTTTCTCCTCTAACTGTTCTATTCTACGTTTCTCCTCTAACTGTTCTATTCTACGTTTCTCTTCTCTTGCCCCGTGTACCGCTACCTGTTCAACTACGTATTTAGCGATGTCTGAGTCACAGTAACCTATGGCTATAGCCTCTTCTCTCAGCTGCTTACGCAATAGTACACCTTCAGCCATAGTGACAGAGTAAGGCGAGAGTAAGGCAGTAATCGGAAAGAGATATAACGAGATAGAAAGAGGAAATGTAAGCGGGATTGGGGTTCAGAGTTTATCTAATATAATACAACTCAAAATGGTACTCACCAAAACAGCGGTATTTAGAATTTCACACACATATACACGTATCCAATCGTAAAGTTATTGTTTTATGGCGCTTAGCGCTCTGTTGGTGTGGATAACTTCGGCTGGTCAGAGATTCTGTTTTCCCCGTGCCGGGACTGGATTAGTGTATAATGTTATTGTCTATTTTTCCGGGTTTAGGACCGGATACTACGGCGGTTCCTTAGGGAGGCTGATGGCGGTTCTCGGGTTCTCTGGGTTGATAGTTGTCGGGCAGGCACGTCGTTGCGGTGTCTCGGGTGACGATCTGGCGGTTGGGGTGGCGAATCTGGCTGCTGGTGTATCTGGGGTGACACAGGTGGCGTAGGGTGGCGAATCTGGCTGCTGGTATATCTGGGGTGACGCTCTGGCGGTTGGGGTGGCGAATCTGGCGTAACGGGTGACGCAGGTGGCGTAAGGCGACGAATCTGGCTGCTGGTGTATCTGGGGTGACGATCTGGCGGTTGGGATGGCGAATCTGGCGTAACGGGTGACGCAGGTGGCGTAAGGCGACGAATCTGGCTGCTGGTGTATCCAAGGTGACGATCTGGCGGTTGGGGTGGCGAATCTGGCGTAACGGGTGACGCAGGTGGCGTAGGGCGACGAATCTGGCTGCTGGTGTATCTGGGGTGTCTTGGCTGGCGTTGGGGTGGCGGATTTGGTTGCTGTAGCTTAGAATCTTTTTGTGATGGAGAGATGAGCCCCCATCCAGGATCGATTTCAGAGTCGGCGTAGTCCTCGGGTTGATGCTGTTGTTAGTGCCCTGAACGGCTTGAGTTCAGGATCCCGCGGCGAGGTCCCAATTTGTCACGATGTTGCTTTTGGGGTGAGCAATTTGTCACAATGTTGACACTGAGAGGGGTGCGGGGGGGGTGGGGTTAATAACGGCTGGTTGTCGTGGGGTTAATGGTTACTGGTGGCTGGTTGTCGTGGGGTTATGAGTTACCGATGCTACTGCAATCGTCCTGGAACAATGATTATTTCTCTCCTTGGCTCGTGAAGATGTTAAGAGTATACAAACAAACAGTTCTAAGATAAGCAAGCAAGTCTCTGGTTACTGTTCAGGTGTTTATTACGTTCGAATATCCAATGGTGAGAGATACATGTGAAGTTATACAGTAATATTGACACGAGTATATGCGAGTGTTATGGAATCCAAAGTTAGGCTACACAACTATACTACTGACATATGGTTACTGCAACTATAATACTGACATATGGTTACTGGTTAAACATATATATATATATAACATGCGGGGTGATATACTACTGGAACAGATATGAAATTGGTCAGAATGTCTAACATTAGTACACGGTGGTGTTGTGGAATCCACTATTAGGTTACACAACTGTATTAACGAATTACTATTACTGGCTAATTATCTATAGTCCAAATGAGTAGGTTGGGAGTTAAGCTAAGACGATGCTCCTTCCTCGAGAGCTGAGCCAGAACTAAAATACAGTGTATCGGTCAAGCGCCAACCTCAGACTGACTTTACAAGAGTTGAGCGGGCGTCTCGTGAGACCAGTCACGTGACCGCTCCTCAATTTGGTTGGGTGATTACATTAATTTGATTTACATATAATTCCCATTGGTCCTTTCGAACATATATTTACATAAGGGAAAAAGGTTTATTGGAGCCGAAATGGAGTTGGGGATGGGTGAGCAATTATACCGCCAAAACTGCGGGAAGGGGGTAGATGAAATAATTATTGCCGCCCACACTCAGCGGGGTGAACAAGGGAGACGGGGGGGGTCGAAGTGGGAGGGGTTAGTCTATATAAAAGACGATTGATACATACGTCATGCTGAGTGAAGGGAATTATCTCCCTTTGACAGACTTTGACCTGGTCACTCAAGTGGCTGGCGTGGGTTTTCGGCCGAGGGAATATTAAGTAGATGCGAAAACATTGACCGTCTCAAAGGTTAGCTAGCGAGTCGCCGCCCATGGGTGATAGGAGGAGAGGGGGTAAGTGGGGTTTTCGCGGGGAAGGTGGGGTGGGTGTACAAGGGAGTTTATAGTGTAATGGCTACACATAACAACTTGAATTAACAATATGAATGAATAGTTATTATTACTTATTATACAAGCACATTAACATACGGCATGAATAAATAGTTAAAATTATAATAGAATATATACATTAAGATTCACACTTCATTCACTCACGGTTTTAGTACCAGTTTGGGCGTATTGATTAGCAAACTCTGAATTGGGACTAAAACTAAAAGAGTGTAGTGAAGGTTAAAGGACAGGTGAAGAAAGGGGGTGGTTGGGGTGTTCCTATTGCGTGAGAGAGAAAGAAGGTAATAGTTTCAGACTACTCGTTCTATCTAATCTAACTCTACGCTAACCTTTGGTTCTATACTGCTACCTACGCTATAATCTATCTATGAGTGCTAATAGTCGCGGTTTTAGTCCAGAATCGTGACAAACGTTATGTATTCCCCTTTTCTTCTAAATATCAACATAGCTAATAAATGACACTGTTTATAAGTCACTATTGTATTATTCCAGCTGGTCCTGCACTCAATGGCACTGAACGTACAAAACTAATTGTAGTTGCTGTAGTAGCATTACCGTTAATTCTACTGAAAGTCGTTGGAGTGGTACTTACTTACTGCCCGTAACGCCGTGGGCGCATAGGGCAGCAATAAAGTCCTTCCATCTTTCTCTGTCACGTGCGACAATTCCAATCGTACCCCAGGAGTGACCAAATTCTTTTAATTCCTGCTCCACAGTTCTGCGCCAGGTTACTTTTGGCCGACCTCTCTTTCTTTTCCCTTTTGGTGTCCAGTGTAGTGCTGTCTGTTGCAGAGTACAATATTACAGGTAATTAATGATTGGCTTTACACTGTACCCACATAGATTAGAGCAATAAAGATGTTTATATTTAGAAGCTTTCTGATTTTCTGTTATGAGTCAAATTTTAATGTGTTAACAAAATTAAATTAGATATTTTACTTATACAAATGTATTTATTTTTAAAGTAACGTATTACCATTTGATCGTGTCCTTTTAAGTAGCATTTAGTTTGTATTAATAATTATGTTTTGAAATTCATTTTTTTTTCATTAATAATTTTTAGATTAACATTTGATATCACACATTTAAATTAACTATATATAGAGTCAGAGACACGATTGTCTAGCGGTAGCGCGCAGGCATTACCGTACCGTAGGTCCCTCGCCAGAATTATTTAAAAGTGTAGAGTAGAATAATCGTCCATAAATCTGGAGGGTTTCCCTGATGGCTACAGCGGGCATTAGTCGGTAAAGTAAAGTCGGCTTGCATTATGCTGGCCACAAGATATCCTAGTACATGGGTCTGCAACCTTTTTATTAGAGTGTGCCAAAGTAGGCCTTCTGATTCATTCAGCGTGCAAAAGCTTAAAAGTCGTTTCCTGCTCTAGCACCCAATGTCTTGTAGAAGAGACTTCAATTGCCTTTTCGGATGTCTTCCGCGTGCCATTGAAAATCTCTCTGCGTGCCAAGTATGGCACTCGTGTCGTCGTTGCCAACCCCTGCCCTAGTATTCGTGGTACCCGAGACTACTTTACATTGCTTTGCTTGCCCCTTGGTCTTAAAAGGATTTTTGTTTCTTTTTTTTTTTGTAGAATATAAAAATATAGCAATTTGAATGGTCAAGTTAACAACAGAAATTCACTATATATTTTAATGTGATTTATTTGAAGCTAATAAAATAATAATATGTAAAACTGATACAATATCTTTAAAAAAAACAACATTAAACAGTTGTCTTATTGTCACTTTATATTATTTCAAATTTGGAAAAACTATGTCGAATGGAGTATTTATTTGTTTACACTGTTGTATGGTGATGACAGAAAGAGACAGTACGCTTTCTGCAAGGAAAATTGTTCACGAATGATTCAGCATTCTGTTATTAAACTAATTTAGTTTTAAAAAAAAAAGATATTGGGTTAACCACTGGTTTGGTCTTGTATTTTGATACAGATTTACGTTATATTAAATGATAGGCTGGTCGTCTTAAGTCCTTGCATATGGAATAAGACTATATTTTTGTATCGCTTTGCCTATTCTAATAATTTAACTTAATTTTTCCCCGAGTTAGAGTTTGATGCTTTTTGTAGTAATAAGTTTTTATTTCTAGCTATATTTTGTTATATGTTTGTTTATTCAAGAAAATATACTTGTAGATTAACCCAACAGCTCTATTTTAAAATGTATTAATTTTTTATATTCTATTTTATTTAGAAATCCCAGGTAGGTTTCCCTATTTTAGTATGATACATCTAAGGTTAAGATAGCATTATATAGTATTTAGATCTTGTTACTTCTCAAAAAGAATTATAAACTCGTACGATTGTTCGTGCCAACGTAGGTATAAGCCTAATGGTAAATACATATTTATAGATTACGTGTGTAAACGTTTTTGGGCCAATTATCTTATCTTATACATTACAGACGCTCCTTCTATAAAGAAGATTTTTGCGTCCTACTCTCATCCGTGGTCCAAGTCTAGTCTTGCATATTTATGTCTTAAATGGTGTTAAGTTACTGGTTTCCCTGATTTGTTCAGGCAACCCATTCCTTGCCCGAATGCCACTCGGGAAGAAAGAGTACTTATTTGCGCTTGTTCTCGCATAAGGAACAAGGAAAGTGTTTTTGTCTTTATGTTTATCTGATCTTTGCAACAGGTTGTTATCGTGTTGTATTTCTAAATTAGAGTTAATGTCTTATATATTATTACTACTTTACTATTTGCCCTTCTGTCCTCTAGTGTTTCTAGGTTTAGTGATTTTAATAATGGTGTTACTCTTGTTAATTGGGAATATTCACTAGTTATGAACCTTGCAGCTCTTTTTTTAATTTGTTCTAATTTTTTAATGTATCTTTAGTTGATGGGTCCCATACAGATGCTGCATATTCTAGTATAGGCCTAACTAATGTGAGATAGCATTTTAATTTTATATTCTTATTACATTTGTAAAAGTTCCTTTTTATGAATCCTAATGTTTTGTTTGATTTTTTAATTACTTTACCAATATGAGGGTTCCAAGATAACTTATCATTTATTATAACTCCTAGATACTTAGCATTGTTAGTTTGAGTTAGTTCTTTACCATGAATGAAGTAGTTTTCTAATATTTGTTTCTTTTTCTTGGATACCCTTATTAGTTGGCATTTTTCTGGGTGAAAAGACATCCTCCAGTTTGATTCCCATTGTAGTAGTTCATCTAGGTCTTTTTGTAGAAGTTCACTATCTTTTCCTGTCTTTATTATTCTATAAATTATTTTAATTTTCTCTGTCCATGCCACTCATTGCATTCTTCTCTAAATTCACATCTTTGCTTTTTTCAAATATGCAGTCATTTTCACTCATTGGCTCACAGCCATATAAATAGATTGGTTCTATTTAGAACTTCGGTACTTTTTCCTAGTCTCTATCGCTAATGATTTGTTTCTTAATATATTTTTCATGAAGGCACTTTTGGCTTGAGCGATTCTAGCTTTGATTTGATTTTCACAGAGCCCATCTGATATAATAAGTGTCCCCAAGTGTTTGAACAATCTTTGCAAGTCACTCTCATTTTCTGTCCACAGGACTATATCATCTGCATACCTCAGATTGCTTATGTTGTGTTACGACTTAGGAACAATAATGTTTTTTAAAGTTTATCATATTATGGCTATGGTTTTTATATTCGTGAAGATGCATCTAGACTCTGTATCTATCAAACATGAAAGAATGTCTAGAATTAAATTTCAGTTTTTAATTATTTAGAACGATCGATCTAGGGCTAAGTTAAGCAATAGCCGGCAGTAAGCCTAAGCCTAATAAAAAAATGTTCGATACAAAAACTAGTTCTAAACGTTTTTTTTAGATGTAATTTCCCTAGGTATTTATTAATGGTACATTTATTAGTAACCATTAAACAATATAATAAATTGTCTCTCACCAGTCTTTTCATTTGCTAGTATATAATTATGAGTGTAACTACTTTCTTTCAGCCCAATTAAAATAGATTGTATGTATGATATATTTATATATATTTGATAACACAGCTCTCGCAGCACAAATAACTTTTAATTACATTTTAAAATCCATTATAATATAGAAATACATAGTTCCATGTTAAAGCAAAACATCTTCATAACGTCCAAACGCTCTAAGTCCATTTTATATCCAGTTACACTTCTTTTCATACATGTCTTGCTCAGACCAGAGCTAGTAGTTAACTGACTTAAATCATCCTTTCTCACGTGGTCTCGCTCCCATTCTTAACACATAAATCTCGTAAAAAGCAAGTTTAAACATAACATCGCAATTCCCTCAGTACTAACTACGACTTAGCATTATAGAAATATATATGATTGTTCAAGGACAAGAATGAACCTTTTGTATTTCAATCAGCTGCAATAACTCGTGATTATTAATATAAATGTTGATTACATGAGTTATTTCTCTTAGACCAGGCTATAGTAATCTGAATCTACAACACTTAGTATAAAGTTTCCATGTGTTTTTATGGTCTAAAATCTAAAAAAAGCACTATTGTAATAACATGAAAAAAAACACCAAGTCTTTAGTAAGATACTAAGTGTAAAGAAGGCTATAAATCTGTTCTGCCCCCAAAGCGAGTATGTATAGCATACTAAAAATAAATAGGGAGACGCCTATTTTCCATGACAACCGAGATAAAAGCGAAAAGGTCTATAACATTGTCTTCAATGACTTTTAAACTATTCCAAAGACTTCCACTGTATACAACATTTGTTTTTCATCTTAATTCTCCATTGAAAATATCTTAACAAACTACTAAACCGGAAGTCTAACTTAGAATAAATATAGAATTTATTATATACCTATTCTGTGGTGTCTACTTTGTAGTAGGTGTGTTTAAGAAGTGCTAGAGCAGAAGCAATGCCGGTGCTTTGGGTGTGTCTTAGAAGCTGTAGCAAACTTTATATATGTTGTGTCTAGTACGTCATTGTTGTATCTGCTCTAGCCTCCCAATATTTATGTTGTGTCTAGTGTGTCGTTGAATTGTCTTCAAATTGTTACCTTAATCTAAATATTTGTGTTTAGTTTAGCGTGTCATTCAAGATGTTTAATTTCTATTTTATGACTTGACTGTAATACTAAAAATAAGAAGTTTTACCAGAATCTAAATATGTATGATGTGTCCAATGTATTATTGCTGTGTCTTAGAAGTTTTACCATAATCTAAATATGTATGATGTGTCCAATGTATTATTGCTGTGTCTTAGAATTTTTACCAGAATCTAAATATGTATGATGTGTCTACTGTGTCATTGGTGTGTCTGAGAAGTTTTACCAGAATAAGTAAGCTTATGTATTGACGTTTTATATCACTTCTTAAAGTCTCTGATAGCAACGACCGATAAAAGTTGCTTAAACACAAAAAAGCTGAACTAAATACTTCTGATCTGAACATTTCAAGGTCAACAGAGACAAAACTAATAATGAGATATTGTCAGAAATAAATAGAACAAAAAAGTTGTGAAGATGATTCAAATTTTAATAAATATATTTTTTAAGTACCAAGATTATAATGATATCTAGATACGTGGAACTATTAAATATTACTACTAAAAAAAATATTGAGTACACAAAAAATATATATAAACTAGTGGTTATGCCCGTCAAAATGACGGAGAAACGAATGACTACAATATGTTTTGTTAAGAGAGAACGAAAAAAATACTTTTACCATAAAAACTGGACTGAGAACGTTTCTTTTCGGTATTTAGTTTTTGTTCTTTTTAATTGTTTCTGGTCGCCCTGGCCCTCGCATATGCATACGAATTGTTGCTGTCAAGCGTCTAGTATTAAAACCTAGCGAAAAGTTGTGTTGACGTGTCTTGTTATTAATAATATTAAATTAACAATAATATATTATCTAAAAGAAAAAGAACAAATACAAAAACCAAACAATAAAAAAGTAAATAATTTAAAAAAACGTCGAAAATAATATTTCAATACAATAAAAAGCCTTTCCTCTGTATGTGAAGCAAGAGCTGCATCATTAGCAAATAGCTTTAATACTATGATATATATCAATTTAGTAATCACATTTTTACCTTTCAACTATTGTTAACTAGATTTTTTCAATATTTTATGAGAAGTTTCCACTAATTTAGAAAGAAACCAACCTCAATCACAGTCATAGACAAGATAATAAAAATAATAATAATGCGTATATAGCGCATATCCCGTTGAGGACAGTTGTATGCGCTGACAACAGTTACAGACAGAGTACAACCAGTGAAGAACAGACAAAGATGTATATATACGTACAGTAAAGTACTGGAAAAGGTGAGTCTTCAGCCGGCTCCTGAAGGTGTTGAAGCTAGGGCTCAGGCGAAGCTGGAGCGGGAAGGGATTTCAAGCGGACGGGACCGCGTAAGAGAATGCACGTTGGCCAGCGGACACTGGCTTCGAGCGAGGGATCCGAGGAGTCAGTTCGTCAGTAGCCGAGCGAAGTGAACGGGATTGGGTGTAGACGTCAAGACAGGAGCGAAGGTAATCCGGGGCAGACACTTGTAGTAGAGGGAAGCCAGCTTGAAGGAGATCCCGTTGTTGATGGGTAGCCAGTGCAGATATCAGAGGAGTGATATGATTTGACTTCTTCTTCTTGAGGACTAGTCGGGCAACGCAGTTCTGGACACATTGAAGGCCCTAGAGGGAGGAGGTCGAGAGGCCAGCCAAGAGCGAATTGCAATAATCCAAGCGGGAGAAGAGGAGAGAGATGACAAGCTTCACGCAAGCTTCCTGGGTGGGATAGCGACGGATGGCGGCAATACGACGCAGGTGGATAAAGAAGTTTTTGGTGAGGAAGGAGATGTGGGGCTGCACGGACAGAGCGGAGTCTAGATAGACGCCGAGGCTCTTGACAGTTGGGGAGAACGGCACAGTAGCGTAAGCAGTGAGAGAAGCGACCTTCTGTCTCGTTTTGACGACAAGAGCTTCAGTCTTCTCACTGTTCAGCTTCAACTTGCTTCCAGTCATCCAGTTCTTGATGTCCAGGCAACAAATGGAAATAGTAGCAAGGAATCAATCGAAGTCCTCGGGCTTGGCGCTGTTATGGAGCTGGGTGTCATCGGCGAAAAAGTGATATTTCAGGTTTTTGCGCTCGATGAAAATTGTAGGGGGATTGGGGGTATACGGTGAAAAGAACTGGGCCGAGGACGGACCTCTGTGGCACACCATAGCATGATGACGGTCTGAGAGCGATTCTGATGATAGTTCCTGAACCAGATAAGGGCGACGTCGTACATGCCGAACGTTGAGCTGAGGCCATCGATGAGTAGGTGGTGGTCGATGATGTCGATGGCAGCGGACAAATCGAACAGCACAAGAGCAGAGACGTTCAGGAGGTCGGTGGTGATCCGCAGGAGCGATGTCTCGGTGCTGTGATAGTGGCGCTTCGCTTCGCCGACTGGTACGGGGCATCAGCGAGTGCATAGACAGGTGGACTTTTAACTGCTCGAGTATACCATATTTATGGTATCCTCCAGAGAGGTGTCGAGCTTATCGAAGCTTTTTCGCCTGGGATGCCGCCTCGTAGAAAATGTAGTTTGTAGCCAGGGAGGCGACGGGAGGTCCATAGTGGCGAGACTCCCGCCCCGTGCTAATAAGTCGGCCGAACGCCTCTAGACCGGCGGCGCCTTCCGAACATCTCTAGGTCTGCGTTGTTAGGTAACGATAGCTATCTGGTTGATCCTGCCAGTAGTCATATGCTTGTCTCAAAGATTAAGCCATGCATGTATATTTTACAGGCTGACACTCAATAGAGACGATTATACAATGGGACTCTCCCCGAGGACCTAGGAGAAGGAGTACACAAACCTAACACTGAGTACTTTTTACATTGTTGGGTAGTATGACGAACACCCAGTGCATCTAACTGTCTTTGATCACGCTATTGAACCTGTGCTGAAATGACCCCAACGGTAACTCATCTTACGTCCGTCGTTTACTTCCCACAACAATCTTGGGCCCTGCTATTTTACTGGATACTCTTGCCACGGGTTTCCAGTGTCGGAGATTGCGGTCCAGGGAAGGAAAAATAAATGATTGCCTTAAACATCGTGTGCGACCAGCCGAAAGGCTCTGTAGGTTTGTTAACCGAGCGTCTCTAGGTTGATGTATGGTGCGTGAGTACGCCTGACTGTTGTAGTGGAAACTTGCAATCGATAGTACCACGGGCTGAGGCACGTATACGATGTCCCCGTCAAATTGGGCTGTTATAAGTTACCTAAACCTCAGTCAATTGTAGTTCTAGTATGGTGGACAAGATGGATAAAAGCTCCTTGGCCGACGAGGCTTGCGTGATGCGGTCGCAGAAGTGCAAGACCTTGGCAGCTGTGATGGCATCCTTGACGAGGAGCTTCTTTTCCCTGAAGATCTGGCGGTGGACCTCGAGGCCAGAGAGTTGTCACACGCTCTCTGACCGCCGTCGTTCCTGCTTAGCAGATTTGACGTCATCGGAAACCAAAGGAGCGGGCGGTCGGTCAGAGACTGCACACGAAGATGGCGGGTTGTGCCTTTCCAGAAGCTGACGCAGTGTCAGTGTGAAAAAGGTGACAGTGTTGGAAGAGGGGTCGCCTGAGCGAGCAGCACGGCAGCCTTCACGCCAAAAGCATCAGTGTCTATAGCTCAAAGCTTGCGCAGGTGACCATCTTGCGCTTCTTTGCCGGCCCGGTGATGTTGACGACGAAGCTGACAGCAGAGTGGTCAAAGACCGGATGGTCGCTGACGACGTTGTTAAGTACCAGCTGGTTGGAGGGTCTGGTAACGATCTAGTCCAAGTTGTGCCCTGGAAGTGGGTGGGGAATGGGACGACCTGGTTGAGACTGTAGCTGTCCAGATACACTATTCCCCCCTCCCGCCACACTTACACTATTTGCCCTTTTCTTTACTTCCATTAACTTTGCACAATGCCCCCCCCCCATCCTACTTTGATGTTCTGGCTACGACACTAAATAAGCTAATTAGTCCTATCCCTTAATAATATAATAAATGAAGCTTATATAGCGCATATCCCGCAATCAGTTCTATGCGCTTAACAATAACAAACGATGATAACAATAACAGGCAAATATTTAAGAAAATGTGAGTGAGCTAGGCGTCCATAAGGAACAGGTGAGTCTTGAGTCCGGTCTTGAAAATGTTAAAGTTCGAGCTTTGTCGCAGCTGGAGTGGCAGGGTGTTCCGTGCGGAGGGGCCGGAGTAGGTGAAGGCCCGCTGACCAGCTGTCACGAGTTTTGTCCGCGGGATCAAATTGAGTTTGTCCGCAGCCGATCGAAGTGGGCGTGGTTTTGTATAGATTTCCAGACAGGAAATTAGGTAGTCCGGGGCAGAGTCATTGAGGCATTTATAGTATAGAGATGCCAGTTTATGTGAAATCCTATTTTGAATAGGGAGCCAGTGCAGAGAGTACAGTAGAGGTGAGATGTGGTCCGACTTCTTCTTTTTTAGGACTAGTCTGGCAGCGCAGTTTTGGACGCGTTGGAGTCCTTGAATGAAAGAGGCAGGGAGGCCGGCCAGAAGAGAGTTACAATAGTCCAATCGAGAGAAGAGGAGAGTGATGACGAGCTTAGTACAAGCTTCGGGAGTGAGGTAGCGACGGATAGTGGCAATACCTCGCAGGTGAAAAAAGCAGGTTTTAATGAGGAAGGAGATGTGGGGTTGTATGGACAGAGTGGAGTCCAGAAACATGCCAAGGCTCTTTACAGTTGGGGAGAAGGGCGCAGTAGCGTCACCCAACTGGAGGTCTGTCACGCTGAGGGAACCAAGCTTCTGTCTAGCCCCTACGAGTAAGGCTTCGGTCTTATCCTTGTTGAGCTTCAACTTGTTTTCTGTCATCCAGTTCTTGATATCCAGGAAACAACAGGAAATAGAAGCAAGGAGTTCAGACGATGTCCTCAGGCTTGGCGCTGTTTAGGAGTTGGGTGTAAAAGCCTTAAAAGTCATAATACAGTTTGACCCTACGTTTGTTGATTTATAAATGTTCCATGTAATTATAATTTAAGTTACTTTATGGACAGTCAAATCGCAAATAGTGTTCCAAAAGACTGGCCTATGTATTTTCTTTTCTTCAATACATTTTTATGCTTTAGGAAGAATCCTGCTGAAACGAATGTGTATTGAAATATTTTTTTTCAATTGCAACTGCAAATATAACCGAAAGTCCGGATTTAATTATTATTTCTCATTTATTTATTATGCACCGAAAGTAACGAAGAATTATATCCTGCCTGATGCAATCCTAACAAGTTGAGGCACAACAATATTAGAATCAACGTCACACGAAACTAATTTTATTTTTAAACTCTAATAAATGCCTGGTCGCAGATCTCAATTCACACTTGGAAGTAAACAGAACGTAAATCAGTCATTCATCGTAATTCTATTTCTTTAAGAGTTCCTGAAATGATATTTATAAATCTTATGTTAATATATGAATCTAAATAGACCAACGTTCAAATCTAAACATAGCATAATTTATCCATATAGAAGGTGAGAAGGTCTAATACACATATCACTTACATATGCTAAAGATTCAATTGAAGAGCTAATAAACTAATGCTTTACTAAAGTAGTAATAAATAATCGACAAATTTCAACCCAAGGTCGTATGAAAGCAATGAATTACATCATTTAGAAAGTATATTCTTTCATAAATACCACGTCACACTCTTCTTTACACATTCGCAGGTATAAACACTTGCACAAACAATCAGATTTTGTCGCACGCGTGTTACTGATAGCGTCAGATATTATAGAAATAATATACGCAACGCCATTCACCCAGAAAGAATGCCAAACAACAGCCAGATGAAGGTGATATATAACCAATTCCATAGGGCAGGGTTTTCCAACATTTCTTTCCTTTTCCTGTTATATTTATCAGTGGCCTAGCCAGGTTTTGACGCTGGGGGAGCCAAATTTTAGGAAAAGGGCCCCACTTTTAGCAATTTTTCCAGATTAATAGAATAACTAAGATTGTATACATGTCAAGTGTTATAAGAAAACTCTGTGCTTCAGGATACACACACTGTATAATAGTGCAGTTTTTATTTAACCATTCACGATTATTTTTCTAGCACCTAATAGAAATGGGAATTTTCTTTAGAAATTTATTGCATCTACTGCTCATTTTTGGGACGAACACCTTGTATCGAAAAGTATTTATAGAATAAACGCGAATGCTCTATAGCAGTGGTCGGCAACCTAAGGCACGCCAGACTTGGCGCTTAGAACGATTTTCAGTGGCATGCGAAAGACCTCCAAGAGTATTGTTTAATGCAAATTAAAAAACAACGTATGTCAGCATAATTAGTGGGTGCTGCATGGCGAACTACATGGGAATCATACTGGAAGTCGACTGTTTTAGTTCAGGAATGTTTGTATGCAAAGCTCTCATCATTGGACTAGCAATCTGTGATTCAATCTATTATTAAGATAGTCAACTGTATAGTTTATCAAGTCTCTTCTAGAAGAAAGTCATACGGAGTATAGGTAAAGTCTTGGATATATTCTTTTCTTGTCTTGAAGCAATTAAGATGTATCTTAATGGGGGAAAAACCCGTTATTGAATGAGGAGAACTGACTGTTGAAGCCAATGTTTCTGTATGACTTTGCGACACGTTTTAGTGTGTTAAACTTTCATTTACAAGACTGGGTCCAAAAAGCACTTGAAGTGTTGGGCAGCTGGAATGGATTTGCATTGAAACTGGGCATATCTTTCCGTGAAATCAATTTCAAAACATTTAACTCTTTCCCTAATTTAAGGCAAATTAAGATAGATGAGCATTTTCAGAAGTTCACTAGTTAGATCTATATTAAAACAATTAACTCGCTTGGTTTCACTAGCATCAAAGTTTGAGAATTTACTTGAAGGGAGATCATTTACCCGATTTCTTTACATTAATATTTCTAATATGTTTCTTTTTTGTTTCCTTTTTTTTAATTAATGGCTTAAAATTTATAACTCTAAAATGATCAAATCACACAAGATAGTTGAAAACTATATAAATATTTTATGTCTAAAGAATGTACATGTACATTTTAAAACATTAAAATAAATAACCAGTTTGTATAATTATAAGTATATCTTCCTCTTATTGTAATATTATTCTGTTTATTTTCCTTCGAATTAAATTAATTCCGGTATGTTAGAGTAAATCTCAGTTACTCTGAGAACAAATATTAAAGACTTTATTTCTAGACGTCTAATTCTAGCAATATTTATTGACAACTAAATTCAAATATTGATAACTATTAATGTGTAAGTTGAGTAATGAAATTGTGTATTAGCTACGAATGGATTTTTTTACTCCCTTTCTTTTAACTCGCACTGGCTGTTTGCTTGGTTGGTTGCTTGTTTGTTTGTTAGCAAAACTTTGCATCGATCTTTCGACCACTTCCCGTTGTCCAATCGAGCTGAAGCTTGGGCAGCAGACTTGTCCCAACTAACATTACATTCTATCAAATTTTCAGCATTATAGCCTTTGGACTAGTCACGAATTCCTTCGACCAATTTGGGAATCGACGAATTTTTTTCACGTAAAACATGGCTGCCTCTACCGGAAGAGATGGAAGTAAATAAACTTTTCGGATATGTTCGTTTTTACGAAATAAATAGAATGAAAATGACACAATGTATGGTTTTATGGTTTTTGCGGACCAAAGCTAGAAAAAAAAAGGATGAGCACAATTTTAGTGTGGAAATTCATAAGGTATGATATCACTTATATTTATTTTAATCTATCAAAATATAAATTAAATATAAACTTAGTTTACAAAGAAAGGGAGGTTAGTTTTATTTATGTTTAGCTCGTATTGATTTATGGCTTTTTCTCTGGTCGTTGAATATAAATTCCGCGCGTTTAACGTGGTGGAATAATATAAATATAATTGTAGGAAAAAAAAGCAATGGTAAATACGGCAAGGGTTAAAATGGCACGGTAAAAATGATTAAGTTAAAAAGATCTATTTTACTGTACTTGCCATAATAATAGACAGCCGCTATTTATTGCATTGGCATTGTGCTTAGTATATATCTCTACTAATTTGTGTATTGGTGTTTTTTTTTTTATAGATTATTATCGATTTCATCAACCGGTGCAATGCACTTAATAACTTAAGTTACTTTCCGGTACAACACAGTTCTCCTGAATAGAGGACTTTCCTTACCTTTTATTTAATGCCATAAACAAATTTGGACACTATAACTTTAAAAAAAATCACTAGCTTCGAAAACTGGTAAACAAAATTCATTTATGCAAACATAAACATTTAGCTGAAATAAAAAATAAAAATTCATTTCACTGTTTACATATAATAATATAGGCTTTTTGTGTTCTTTTTTTTAAATGGTTTTGTGTGTCTGTGTGTGTGCGTTTGCGTTTGTGTGCGTGGGTGAGTGTGTCTGTGCGTATATGTACATGTGTTCATAAGTCTCTATATGTTTATAGAAAAATGAGGTTTATTGTATATATTTTCGTAAAAACAAAACTAAACACTTTCTCAACATTATAAAATATTGAGTTTTTATTTTTCTACTAATGGTTGATCTGTACTATATTGTTTTTAACATATCTATCATGAATAAACAAATCTGTATAAGTGTTACAATTTTTTCTTCTGCTTTTTTTGTTTACAGAAATTTAACTACATTTAGATCTAGTTTATATTAGACAAGTGTGATGTAGTTTTGTTAATTTCTTTATTCTGTTTATTACAAGTAAGGAGACGACAAAATAAATCAGAAAAAAAAGAGATTCTCATTGATTGATTTTCAACTTATCAATCATTCTTTTTCTAGTTTTGGTTTTAAGCATGTTTGTGTTGTAGCTCTAAGACACGACAAATTCCTAAATTGTCTCTTTTACTCTTTTCATTTTATATAATTTGTCTTATTTTGGAGAGTGGCGTGGTATTTATCAAAGAATCTATTTTCTCAACGATGTCAGACATGCTAAAAAACAACTTTAAGGAGGAATGGCTAAATTAATGGGCTCAGGGAATAACTGGAAGAAAAATGTACAAAGAAATTAATCAGCCCAACAAACATGACAACATAAAGTTTCTCCCTCGCAAAGAACACTGCACTATATTCCAGTTGTGAACACTAAAACAGGACATATAACACTTATTACGTTGAAGTGTTTTAAATCTAGTTACGGTTATCCCTGAGTTCATACTGGAGATTTTAATTAAGATGAAATAGAGAAATGGCTCAATTAAATATAAGCTTGTCTAGGGGTTAATGGATGGCGTATGAACTCAAGAATATCCGTTAGAATCTAATAACCAAAGAATGAATAAACAGTTATCTAAACTAAAAACAATTACAAAACTATATTAAATAGAAGAATAAAACTCCTATGAATAAACTAAACAATTAACTTTATTTACATAAAAGGAAAATAAGACAATCAAATAACATTCATAATAAAGAAATCCTAATCTAGACGATTAACGGTTACAATAGAAAATAGTGCCAATAACCCTGGCAAGAAAAGTGATAACTATTAAGCTATAACTATAAAGTAGTATAAAATCTATGAATTATTGAAGTTCCTCTAATCAAATAAAGGATAACTACAATTAAGAAGACTTAAATATATATAGGAAGAAAGATACTATAGAAGGTATTAATATATGTTTAGCTGTTACGAATGGAAACTAAACTACAATAGAAATCATAGGCGTAAGATTAGTAAGAATGTAAATTGATGCTTATCGAATCCAATCAATAAAACAACAATCTAATATAAGATTTATTCTAGAAGATATATTAGAAGCTATTGTAAAAGATATTCTAAAAGATATTGTCTAAGATATTGTCGTAGTGTAATGTATGTAATAATATCCAACAACTTACTATTTAAAATAAAAGGGGGAGGAGAAAACAAAACAAATCCTAACCGTCCTACTGTCTAATCTACTCTAAAAACTAGGATCAATCTCCTGTTTATTTATAAAATGTATTAAAAACTTTAATTACATTTATTAGAGGATCAATATTCGTAACACACCTACACTTAGAAAAGAAAAAATTGACAATGATAATGGCAATTTTTTTTTACAAATATAAAATAATCATTTATGTTACTCAAAATAAGAAAAATATCATCCTCTATGATTTGGAACAAACAAAAGAAAATAATTTATGTTAAACAATATAATAAAATCATCAACCTCTAGGGTTTGTAACAAACAAAAAAAATAATTGTGATACAATCACTTCAATGAAACAGATTAGTAAGTTTCAAAAATCATGTGATGTGATCAATTAAAGAAAACATATTAACACTTAAGAATATAAACACAACATCAAGTCACCAACTGTCAAGAAATTCTTAAGAATATAAACACATTATCAACTGTCAAGAATTAGATACACCCATTAATTAAAAATAGTTCATGATAAAAATCACATTAGAGAAAAAATGTCCACTAGTAAATGTTCATGTTACTTTGGGCTTTCTCTAAATTAGTACGGGCCAATTCCCAAACATGGTGTATTTTCACTAAAAATCCTTGAAGTCCTTAGAATTATTTAATTAATATATGAATTCAGGAAAATTAACTTAAATAAGTTGCTAAACAAGTCAGTATGTTCAATTGAAAAAGTTTAACACAAGTCAATATAAATATCCATTGAACATTTACAACAATAATTATGAATGTTCAACTTGAATGTAGCATGAATGTTCAACTCCTTGAATGGCTCACTGAAAGGATTGAAAGTATTGTAAACTGGCTCTGTCTTCGCGACCAAAAGAAAACAGATCAGAGCTGTGCACCATCCAAACAACAAATCTTCCTGTAAGCAACAATCTGAGAAAGTTTCATCCTTACAGTCCACTGAGTTCAACTTTGTCACAATGTTTGGCATCTCTGGATCAGGTTGTGTAGGGCAAAAATCTGCTTGAGACATACAAGAAAGAAACTGCAGAATATTCAACAAAGAAATGTCCGAAGGACCATCTGTATGTGAAGATACTTTATGGTTTTGTTCCCTGTTCATCTCTATGGTAATCAAACAGTCTGGACCAAAGTCAGATTGATCTCTACTGGAATCAATAGACAGCAATGATGGCTGAATAATAACCTGTGGAAACTCTTGATCGCCGTCTAGGTCATTTCGTAACAACTGGAAATCTTTGACTGGAGGCTTTGTAACCATGTTGCGTGTCATCTCAGCATTAAACAAATTAAGGTCTGACTGAGTTTCATGTGGAAGCTCCAGAATTTTAACTGACCCAACTTCTTGCTTCACGATAGGTCCCCGTATATCAGTAGTATCTGATAAGGCTAAGACATTGTCCAGTAAAGGTGATAATTTAGTATCTCGTGACACTGTTGGCTTTCTAGATGTACTGGTCTTATTTGTAAAAGATCTCTCTGCATCAATGATGAAAATAGAGGCGGTATTTGATACGGAGGATTGAATACAATCATGTGATTGCGTTTTAACTTGTGGCTGTATTTCCTCCATTGACATTGAAGACAATAGTTCATTACCTTTGAACTTTGTTAAATTGCAAAGTGATGTAATCTTATCACTTTGAAGTGAATGACCACTATGTCCAGTGGCTTTAACATTACATATGGGCTTTGAGTCCTTGAAGTCTTGAGAAGGTCGACTGGGGCATTTTCGACATTGAGTAATAGAGTGGCCGGGTTTCTTACAATAATTGCAGAAAACATTTGAACGTGTCTTGGCAAAACTATCCTCTTGATTTAGACTTTGATTAAGGTAATTCTTCCGCGGGCTAAGGGACTTATTTTGAGGTGAAATACCAGTGTTCACTGGTGTTGCCGCATGAAGGCTTGTATTAGTAATTGTATTACTATTAGGACTCTGATTTTGATGGCTAGCAGTGACATAGGATGAACATCTATGCACAGGGTTATATGTGTCTGCCATCTCAGCAACCAAACGTAAGTCTTTAACATTTTGATGTGATGTGGTCTCATCACTTTGTATAAAATTAGAATGATCAAAAAATTCTTTAGGTTTGATATGGCCTATAGGCCTGGAGTCTTTAGAATGTCGAATGGGGCAGTTTCGACACTGATCAATAGTGTGGCCGAATCTCTTACAATATTTGCAAGAAACAATAGACTTAGTCTTGACAACACCACTGTCATTTTTAAGACTTAGGAGATTCTTCAGCGGACTAATGGACTTGTTTTGGTTTGAAATACCAGGATCAACTGGTGATGCCGCATGAAGGCTTTTAGTATTAATAATAGTAATTGTATTACTAGTATTATTAGAACTTTGATCATTGAGTGTTGGTACACTACGACAATATGAATCTGTGTAGAAAGCAGACCTATCTGACACAGGAGTAGTAGACTTAGGAATAGGACAAGACATGAAACTAGCATACTCCTCTTCTAACTGTTCCATTTTTAACTTATACTGTAACTCCATCTCTTTTAATTCTATCTGTAATTGTCTATCTTTTTCTATTTCCCACTTCTTAAATTCTCTCTCTTTCTCCTTTAATTCTATCTCTCTCTGCTTTAACAAATTCTCAGCCTGACTACCATCTACTTCTGGTGTCACTAAACTCAGATATTTCTTATCAAAAATACCCTTATTTACATAATAGAAAATTATTTGCTCTTTAAAAATCTGGGTGGGACTAGTAGCTCTATGAACTATCTTCAATTCCTTAATTATCTTATAGAAATCCTTTCTTTTCAAAGAATCTAAACTCTCTAAGGTAGGATTTTTAATAAAATCAGTAAACTCCATCTCTAAGAATGAAGAGAAAACAATAAGACTAAAAACTACAAATGTAGGTCAATAACACAGCTGTTAACGAAAAACAAACCGAATCACTACCGCGCACCGACAAGAAAAATTACTACTACCAGAAAACTAGATCTAAGAAATGTGTAAAATAATCAAATTCTAAGTCCCTAATTCAAATTAATCCAAGGACATGAGACCCCATATTACGTTGAAGTGTTTTAAATCTAGTTACGGTTATCCCTGAGTTCATACTGGAGATTTTAATTAAGATGAAATAGAGAAATGGCTCAATTAAATATAAGCTTGTCTAGGGGTTAATGGATGGCGTATGAACTCAAGAATATCCGTTAGAATCTAATAACCAAAGAATGAATAAACAGTTATCTAAACTAAAAACAATTACAAAACTATATTAAATAGAAGAATAAAACCCCTATGAATAAACTAAACAATTAACTTTATTTACATAAAAGGAAAATAAGACAATCAAATAACATTCATAATAAAGAAATCCTAATCTAGACGATTAACGGTTACAATAGAAAATAGTGCCAATAACCCTGGCAAGAAAAGTGATAACTATTAAGCTATAACTATAAAGTAGTATAAAATCTATGAATTATTGAAGTTCCTCTAATCAAATAAAGGATAACTACAATTAAGAAGACTTAAATATATATAGGAAGAAAGATACTATAGAAGGTATTAATATATGTTTAGCTGTTACGAATGGAAACTAAACTACAATAGAAATCATAGGCGTAAGATTAGTAAGAATGTAAATTGATGCTTATCGAATCCAATCAATAAAACAACAATCTAATATAAGATTTATTCTAGAAGATATATTAGAAGCTATTGTAAAAGATATTCTAAAAGATATTGTCTAAGATATTGTCGTAGTGTAATGTATGTAATAATATCCAACAACTTACTATTTAAAATAAAAGGGGGAGGAGAAAACAAAACAAATCCTAACCGTCCTACTGTCTAATCTACTCTAAAAACTAGGATCAATCTCCTGTTTATTTATAAAATGTATTAAAAACTTTAATTACATTTATTAGAGGATCAATATTCGTAACACACTCAACTCACAACTAAATAGAATAAACCCAACTCACCCACCTAACTGCAGACTTTGCCCCTGCCCACAAGAAACTGTGGACCACTTCCTGCTTGAATGCCCTGAGCTGACCTACCTCAGATACACTCTGCATCCCCTCAAACTATATAGCAGTATTGAACAATTGAAAAATCCATGTAAATGTGTTTATCTGGCATTGACTTCAAGAGAGCAAAAAGATCTGCAGACTGGCTAATAGAAGAAAAAGAAAAGATTGCTTGGGTTGAAATTAGTCCGAAATATATTTTATTTACTACATATTTTGTCGTGTTAGATTTTTATAAGGCAAAGAAGCATTCTCAATATGCAAATTCATAAACACTATAAGGTAATGCAAAACAAAATATAGCTCCTATATAAAGATGCGCCAAAAATTAAATATTCAGTTACTAAATGTGTTGATGTTTTAATTTGTTCATTCGGTACCGGTAATATGTTTCAAGAAGTGATACAAAAATACCCAAACTATGAACAAATATACACAGATGGATCGAAGAATGATACAGCGACATCTTCGGTTGCTCTTACCTCAAATAAAAGTAAAAAAAGAAAATATAATTCCAATATCTCAATAAATACTGCAGAGGCTTTAGCAATAAGTCTAGCATTAGACATTGCAGAAGAATCAGAAAACCAAGATTTCGTTACTATATCCGATTCGTTATCTTGTCTTACTGCTTTGGGAAACAGTAATATCAGGAATATATATGCATTGGATATTCTGACAAAATACCAATCAATATATGAAAAGGGCAAACGTGTCGTTTTCTTTTGGGTTCCTGGTCATGCAAAGATAGAGGGAAATGATTAAGCTGACAGAGAGGCAAAAGTCGCCTTGTTATCAGAGAGTATTATCCCAATACCATATCGAAACTTGAAGCCTTTGATAATTAGACACATAAGACAAAAATGGACTAACTTCTTGAAAATCGAATGCAATAAACTGCAATATTTGGAAAACTCAAAAACCTGGCATGATACGGGCCAACTTGTTCGAAAGGACGCAGTTATTCTCTGCAGACTACATACAGGACATACACAACTAACACATTCTTTTCTCTTAAAACGAGAAACGGCTCCAATGTGTGCTTTCTGCAATGTCAACTTAACAGTGTCTCACATTTTATTGGAGTGTAATACATGTGATGAAATTCGACGTAGGTTCTATTACTGTAGAACTCTTCATGAACTTTTCACCAAAATTAAACCAAAGCATATAATAAACTATATTAAAGACATACAACTGTACAACAGAATTTAAAGATATAAGAACAATAAAATGGATACAGGAGAAACATGACAACATTATTATCAAAAAGGCCACACATAACCATCGATGTTGATGGGCCGGAAAGTCAACAATTCAATTCAATAATTGCGACGCAACAGAACACCACTGTTGAAAGCCACACCACACGTGGGTCGAACAATGGCATGTTTTCACGGCCAAAATCAATTATCTACGATAAATCTAAAGAGTATTTTTGTCTAACGTTCATTTCCGATTTTTATTTGTGGGGCCGAAAAGATGTAGATTTTTTTTCAGGTAAAACAAGTCGTTCATTAAAACATGAAGAAAATCGTTAGAGCGCTTTTGAAGAAAATTTCCAGACATATATATATATACATACATACATACATAAATATATACAATTTTTGCTCGTATAATAGTATAGGATATGTTAAATAAGAGAATTCTTATTTAGAATACATATTATTTATAATAATGATTATGGTTATAATAGTATTTGTAATGCACTGCCAACGAACACAATGTTAACTCAGAGCGCATTTAACATACAACCATTACAACTAAGAATACTGACATAATCTATTGTCTAAATGTCAAAAAATTATAAAACTAAATGATGATTTAAAGACCAAGTGACGAGCTTTTTATCAAAATTTTGTTAACATTTTTTTTTTATAGTAAATAGTGAATTCATCATTTGAATGTTATTAAACATCATTTATACAAAATATTAAAGATAAATTGTAAGTAATTAGTTCAATATTTGCACTTAAATGTGTGTTTTTCGGAGGAAAAATCCAAATCTCGTAGCCATTTGAGATGTTTTTATTTCCGGCAATATAGGAAAGGGACGTAAAGCATGTTCTTAATTGCCCGAACTAGTTTCGGTCGAATCAGGTATCGTTCAATTCGCAAGAGCTACTGTTTGCTCTTAAATGGGCTCGTGCACTTTCGCCGACATTAGGGCGAGCTAGGAAGCTCAGCGAAATGGTGCTCTTGTTTTTAACTGGTCTATTTTTAGCGCTGAGGCGAACTGCCGGATGTTAGTATTGCTGCAAAATGGCTGCGCTCACAGACGAAGAAGCTTTGGGTGTTGCGATTACATTGCACAAAGATTTTGGGCAATATTGTTCAAGGCCTTGGTTTTTTTCACCCTTAATTTTATAGTCCCGATGGAGTGAGTTCCACAGGCATGGAACATTTTCCCATGCATCTATGAATATTACTAGACTGTCCTCTGACATCTCTGGCAGCTGACTGTCTTGTAAGACGCCATTTTTTTTCATTAAGACTAGGAAATTTTGGTGCCTTTTCGCATAATGAACGTGATCAATTCAGCCAATCAATACGCGGCTCCGTCAACATGTCGACGAAGCAATCGTTCGCCCGAATTTGGCTCGCCGATACCCCCCGAGATGTCGCTTGTCGAGCAATAGATCGCCCGGTTAAGCGCGAAAACGACGAAAGGCGAGCAATTTACGAAGCGAACGCTTGCTCGGGCTGTTCGGCGAAGTACAATTCGGGCAATTAAGAACATGCTTAAGAGAAGGGATTTCGACAAGGAAAAATGAATATAGTCACGTGTTTTGAATCTATTGCCACATGTTTTGAATCTTTTCCCGGTTCTTAATTTTAACAAAATGGTTATATATAGATTTATAGCATCGAGTTTTGTTTATTTATTTCCCTTCTCAAACGTCACCTCCGTATGAGGCTATTCCAAGTCTCGTTCCTTTGAGAAAAACCTCTTCACTTGGTCTTTAAAGCTTTACAAACAGAACATTTCAAATAAATGAAGCGTATGACCGACTTAACATGTAGGCCTAGGTAAGACAGTAGATTGAAATATGGGTATAAATTAAATAAGTGTGTCAGATTAATTGGGTTCGGGTACCTAAAACACGCGTGTCAGTCTTGGCACGGAGAGCGAATATCAATGGCACTTGGTACACCCCAGAAAACAATAATTCTTCACGCCTCTTCTAATCAAAAATTGAGTTCTAGAACAGGATGAATTTTAGGCTGTTCGCCTTCAGAATGAATTATAAATCCTACTTTGGCACTTATTTATCAAAATGTTGGACTATATAATAATAACGAGTACAGTTACATTAAATTTAGTAATTCAAAATCTACTTACACCTGGAATTCCAATCTTGACCAGCACATTAGGTAGCCTTTACCTGTGATTTCTTGTTGTCTTGCACCCTTGCTTTCTGCACCTAAACTTTTCTTAATCATGTTCATCAGGAGTAGGATCTGTGCCTGAAACTTCTGGAACGACTGATTTCACAGTTGGCAGTAAACTGTTCTTGCCCACGAGTTCTTATATTTGACAGAAACTAGCATATAAACCCGTTCTTAGTATGGAACAATGCATTGCCATCGGCGACCCGAAAGGCCACTTCTTGTACCCCGTGGACATCATTTTTTTTCCCCATTCTTTTTGTGGTAATGTTGCAAATATTGCACCGTTTTTATTAAAATATCCATATTTTCTCGGTGTGCTAATTTAAGTTTATTCCTAATTCTCTCTTTCATAGATTCGTAAAGTAGTAATTTAATTTAAGCAATTGTTACGAATATCGGTCATAAATGAATGACGTAGTAAGGCATTGACCTCTTAACAAGTGCGTATCAGAGTCCAAAGCGACCAAGGTTTGACCTTTATGCCCTGAGGGCAGTTTAAATAAAATAATTCGTTCAAATCCCGTGGAAATTGGGAGATAATTCTGGATCGTAGTAATTATAGAGAAAGAGGTTAAAATGCGTATTAAGACCCTGTAGAATCTTCGATGATCGTTTTCTTTGTAAAGTCCCAACCTCCTTAAAGTTAGTTCAGTTTAAACGTTTGTAGAGTGAAGTCGCTATATTCATACATGTACATATAATGCCATTTTATTGATACTTATGTTGCCACCAGTTGATGAAGTTTATTGATCGTTTATATTGAGTCTACAATTTAAATAAAATTGTTTATTCAACAACTGGAGTTGTTTGATCTATCGTTGTTGAGAAAGGTGTTGAAGATAATTATCACGAATATAACTACATTACTGCATAGACCTGTCAGTCAAGGAACCCCTAGCTTGGGCTACAGATTAGCAGAATCTAGAGACTTCTAATAAAGATACAACTATATTCATTGAATCCGATTTAACGAGTCGTAATAATAGTCAAACCTAAAGAGGTCCATAACAATTTGCGGGCTTGCGTCCGATATAGTTGTATAGTGAAGCATATATTCAAGTTGTGTTGTGTTGTGTGTTGGAGCAGTGACCTACTGAGCAAGCCTAAGAACGCTGAAATTATTCTTCCGATTGGAAAAACGTAAGTTGGAAAAATTTACCACTTTATAAATCTCTTAACTAAAGAATGGAATTTATTGAAAATCCAGAAGAAGAAGTTCTGAAAACTTTATCAATAAAGAAGTTAAAAGAGATCGCTGAGATCTTAAAGATAGAAGTTACTGAAACTACACCATCGAGGACTGTGTTGACACAGCAGATAAAAGATGTGTTGATTGCGAGTGGCAAGTTGAAAGTAGAATCAAGCGCGGAGGGATATCAAGTTGAAGGTCAGACGTCGAAATCTATGTCCGAACAGTTTAGATTTCAGTTAGAAATGAAACGGATGGAAATGGAGATGGAACAAAAACGTTTTGATCGTGAGATAGAAGAAAAACGTCTTGAGATGGAAGATAAGAAAAGTCAAAGAGAAATAGAAAGTCAGGAAAGAATAGAACTGGCGAAGATAGGCGCTACTAAAAAAGAATCTCATAATGATGTAGAGATGGCCAGATGGAAAAAGCTAGTCCCTACCTACATTGATAAAGAAAGTGAAATAGCTAATTTCTTCCAGACCTTTGAAATTTCTTGCAGAGATTTTAAGTTCCCAGAAGATAAATGGGGAATATTAGTCAGAACAGCTTTTACTCAGGGAAGGGCAAGAGATTGTATTCTATTGTTAAAAGAGGAGCATTTAAATGATTATGAAATCATCAAAGATTCTGTACTTAAAGCCTATAACCAAATACCGGAAAGTTATCGGAAAAGGTTCCGTCAGTACACAATGTCCCCTTACCAAACACACTTAGACTTCCTTCGAGCAGAAGAAAAGCTAATGGATCAGTGGATAAAATCCAGAAATATCTCCACATTAAAAGAAATGAAAGATATCATTCTCTTAGAGGATTTTATTAACAAAGTGAGGCCGGATATAAGAATGTATTTATCCGAGCGTGATATCACTGACCCACATAAGGCTGCTGATTTAGCTGAACAGTACACATTGTGTCATAGGACAGCTGATGGAAAGAATGTTAATAGGCCACAACGGCCAGCAGAAAACACACAACAACAACATCGTGAAAAAGAGCATTTTGTGAAACAAAATGATGTTAATAAAAAACCTATCAACAAAAACGTCCAATGTACTTTTTGTAAAAGGACAGGACATAGCATAGAAGACTGTTGGAGTATACGAAGCAACAAAAGACCTAACAAAGTGGTAATGTGCACTAGCCATAAACCAATACAGAATGTACAAGAAAGCGAAGATACAAACGAACTGAATTCGAAGAGAGATTATTCTAAACCAGAAACACTGAGGGTGGATTTGCCTGAGAGCAAAAGTCAGAAGGTAGAGAAATCTACAACTGAAGATAATGAGGATAAATATCCTGATTATAAATACAGAATGGCTACTATTGGATTAATTGTCCAAGTCCACAGAGACGAAAAAGTAGACCAAAGTATTTTTGACTCGGAAAAGAGTCTGAAGTCATCGAAAGATGAAACAACACCCGAAAGTCATGGTCAAGGGAAGAATAAAATTGACACAGAGACCCTGTGCAGTTTTCAACCGTTCATTAGTGAAGGTTGTGTGGCCTTACAAAAGGAAGGACCACTGAAGTCCGTAAGAATATTACGAGACACAGGAGCATCATTAACACTGCTGCTTAAAGATGTATTACCATTGAATGATAATACATTGACAGGACAGACTGTCCTATTGAGAGGTTTTGAATGGAAAGAAGAAATACCTCTACATAGGATATACCTCACATCTGACTTGGTGACAGGATATGTGACAGTTGGAGTAATATCAAAACTTCCTGTTGAGGGCATATCTGTTATCCTAGCAAATGATTTGGCGAAAGGGAGGGTGAGACCTGAACTGATTGTGAAGGAAAATCCAGACCCTAGTCCTATTGTGGAGACAGGAAAAGAAAAAGAACTTTATCCTGTAGGTGATGTCATAAAGGGTATGACACCACAGAAAAAGAAAGAAGAAATTATCTCACAAGAAAAGGAAAAGAAAGAAGAAATTATCCCACGAGAGAAGAAAGAGGAAGAAGAAGTGGAACGTGATACTACTATTTTCTCCATGATTGAAGATTGTCCGAAAGGAAATGATCAATCAAAGAAGTCATCACAAAATGAATTGATTGCTGAGCAGAAAGTAGACCCAGAGTTGCTACAGTTGCATGAGAAAGCTGTCGACGAGAAAGAAACTCCTACTACTGATGTCTATGAACAGATAGACCACAGCATAAACAAACAACAATGCAAACCTGCAGTTGCCGGTACAGATGAAGATTGGAGGAGCATCACTGAAGAAACGAGTGCGGAGAGCTGGACCGAAACTATCAAAAGCTATGGGTTACCACAATCCATACCGACAGATCGAAGGACCAACTTCGCCCCGGAACTCTTCAATCCAGTCCTAAAGAACTTATGCCTGGAGCAGGAGATGTCAACTGAATCCTATCCGGAAAGTCGAGGAGCCTATGGACCAATCTTTGGACCCACTGTCCAAGGACCACTCAAACTACTTCAAGAGGAATGGCAGACCGAATTGGACCTCCTTGGGCTGAGCAAGTACCTAGATAAGTACATAAAATTTTTGTCTGACATAACTGTGTTTGTTAGAAAAAAATTGTACACTGCTCACATGCAGATGCCATTGTTGTGTGATGAAAGAAAGGCAAAAATATTATATCATTTGAAAATGATAAAGCCTTACCTTCTGAAAACAATTGGAATAAGCTTGATGTTGTTAACATTGTTACTCTTATTTGTAAAATTTATGCCTGGAGTACAGGATGAATTGAATGACAGATTCACTGATAGTTAGTTACCAAACTTACTATTTTAAAACTAAATCCCTTACTTGTGAAGAAAAAGGACTGAGTAAAAGTATTGTTAGAGTAAATATCATTATAGTGTGATATTTCTAAACAAACCTGTTAGGTTGAGCATTTAAAATAATTGCTATAAGAGAAAAAGATCAGTTTTATCCGCAGAATTGGTTTCTAAATCAGAGGACATTATAAATGTGGACTGATTATAAGATATGTTTGAGAATCTCTGGAAATGATAATTGAAACATTTGGCAGAGAGGATAATTTGATTGAAAAAGATGTAAATGGTTTTAAAAAAAAAAGGAGAATTTTCTATCACTAAAGTATTGAGAAATGTTTATGATTGTACTATGGAAATTTATTTTATCATGTACTGTTGTTGAAATAATTGCACTGAGTCAGGATGCAAATTTCTTCTATGTGAATTTATTCATTTGTTCTATTATCATTGAATGTATGATAATGTAGGGTAAAAATAGTTGCAGCAAGACAGAACTATGACTAACAAGAATTCCAAGAAATGTATTATATATGATTTTTCACTTTTAGGATACTGTTACATGAAAAGCAGACCAGAAGTGAAACTAATGTAAACTTTGTATCCTTGTTTTGTATAAATTTAGGATGTGCCACTGACTTGACACTGTAAACCAGAATGGTTGAGAATGTCATGGTTGAGAATTTATAATGTTGACATACCAATGTTCAACTAATGTATTATTAATTAAGGATTTCATGTCAAGATTGTAAAACTAATCTATATTTTTTTGTATTAGTTAAAATAGATTGAATGAATTGTATTGACAAGCAAAAGATTGGGTAGACCTGAACACTGTGAAAGTAACAGGAACCTAGAACCTATGAATAAAACCTTTATGGAAAATGGAAAAGAGCAATGTACACCACTGAAAAGATTGGAAATGAAATGTTTTACCACACCAGTCAAACCAGCAGTTTGTTTTGTACATAAATTGTTACATTGATTTCGCTATGAAAAAAAAAAATTAATAGTAGCCTATGCTTAACTCTTTTCTACTTCAATAATATTGTATTTAATGTAATCTAAAGAAAATAAGTACTTACTGTGTAGTACTAAGATTGTATGAAGATAATATAACTTGTTTTAATTGATAGTTAATTAAGTAAATTAACCAAATTTGTTTAAGTAAATCCATGATTGTCTGAATGTTTCAATTTAACCTGCTACGATGTGAACTCTTTTAAAAAAGAAAATAATGACGTCGAAAGGTCATGGTAAAATGAAAGATTGAAATATTTTTAATGATTTTTGCTATAAACTATTTTAATTCGTGAACAGACTATGTTTAATGTTCTCAAAATAATATAAATGAATTTGATTTTGAGATGATAGATGTTAAAGAATGCTCATTTAATACGATAACTATTTAATCGCGTAGCAATATTTTTTTGACCTAGGCTGTGATGAGGTAAATTTGCATAGCGATGTCAACATTGTTAAAATCAATTGAGAATGAGAGAGAGAGAGAGAGAGAGAGAGAGAGAAAGGCGGAATTGACCTACATTTTGGGTCGCGTCACAGACAGTTGTCTAATGTTGTCCAAGCCTACAGGCTGAAAAAAAAATACTGTCGAGAAAATGATCGTGTTGTTGTGTAATTAGGTCAAGCCTAGTAGTATTTTTTTCATCAAGAGCGTTGGTTTTTTTTCTCCTTATGAAAAAATAAGTCGTGTCTGCATAGACATTAAGTGATTTTTTTCTTTTGTTGTTTGATTACAAATGTAAAAGATATTAGTTTATAAATTAAATGGACGAGAGAGTTTTTATTACAGTGGAATGTTCAATGTAATAGAAATTATTAACTTGTATTATATTATATCTATTAAGAATGATTATGTATTTTTCTTGTATACAAGATTTAGATAAACAATTTAATTGTCCATTGTTTTGAATTAAAAATGGAATGATTGAATGACTATAGTTAAGCCATTTGATAAGATGAATTTATATTGCATATATTATTATGTTATTGTTATCAGTTCGATTGAATTATTGGGATCGCCAATTGAACTGTATTGTTTTTCCCGGAATATTTTCTTTTATAATTATTCCTTAAAATTAACATTTTTCGTATGGTTAAAATGTAAAGGAAATAATTATAAAGCTTTAGAAGGGGGGGGATGTTACGAATATCGGTCATAAATGAATGACGTAGTAAGGCATTGACCTCTTAACAAGTGCGTATCAGAGTCCAAAGCGACCAAGGTTTGACCTTTATGCCCTGAGGGCAGTTTAAATAAAATAATTCGTTCAAATCCCGTGGAAATTGGGAGATAATTCTGGATCGTAGTAATTATAGAGAAAGAGGTTAAAATGCGTATTAAGACCCTGTAGAATCTTCGATGATCGTTTTCTTTGTAAAGTCCCAACCTCCTTAAAGTTAGTTCAGTTTAAACGTTTGTAGAGTGAAGTCGCTATATTCATACATGTACATATAATGCCATTTTATTGATACTTATGTTGCCACCAGTTGATGAAGTTTATTGATCGTTTATATTGAGTCTACAATTTAAATAAAATTGTTTATTCAACAACTGGAGTTGTTTGATCTATCGTTGTTGAGAAAGGTGTTGAAGATAATTATCACGAATATAACTACATTACTGCATAGACCTGTCAGTCAAGGAACCCCTAGCTTGGGCTACAGATTAGCAGAATCTAGAGACTTCTAATAAAGATACAACTATATTCATTGAATCCGATTTAACGAGTCGTAATAATAGTCAAACCTAAAGAGGTCCATAACACAATGAAAATGATTTAATATGAAGGCCTAAGTAATGCAAAACGAAGAGTAAAAGTCAAGACTATATTAATCCATAGGACCTGTAAATTGACTGAACGTTTTTTTTCTATTATTATTAAATTTTGCATATTATCTCTAATCGTTAAGTGTATTTCTTTTTATATTTTGAAGATTTTTATACCATTGTAAATTATTAAAAGGTGGAACGCAGTCATCAATAAAGTATTTTTTTAAGGGCCCCTCCAGCCTTTACAAGCTGGATATCCTGTTTAAGAGTCCAACCTTGTAGCTGATATTCCTAAATGCAAAAGCAAACTATTGTATACAAAAATCAAACAATAACCTGAAATAAGTGTTAATAATATAATTAAAATGTAGTTTATCCTAATCTTCCGATATTGTATATTATTGTTATATTGTATAATAGTCTTGCCTTTCCATTGTTAAATATTACAGGTGCATGTAATGATTAATGTTTTACTTGAACAAAAAATATAAAGAAACAAAACGTACTATAGGATGAAAAAAGAAGAAATGAACGAAGCTGAAGAAAAAGTTGTAGCGATAAATGTTAAGCTAAATACAAACAATAGAGACTAAATAGAAAATCATGACGATGCAAATATTGTCCAATAAGTCAACAAAATATAATGTAATGTAGTTTTAATTGGGAATTATTCAGCATTGACACAAATCTTGATGGTAATCTAACAAAATGTTGCTGGTTGATACATAAGTACATGGTCTAATTGCCCATTATATATGTTACTATTACATCAGTTATTTATTGACATTCTTTGTAATCTCCTTTATAACCTTCACTTTTATCCATCATGCATCCAAGAGTTTTCTCCAGTTGTTTCAGCATTTTCACCAGCGCCTCCATAAGTGGTTTCAGAATCTCGCACAATATGTCAACCTTGGAGACTTCGCTTTCTCGCCTGTACTGCTCGTTTGGTCTGTAGCTTGGTCTGTAACTTGGTACGTAGCCTGAATTGTGGACGTATTGGGGGCCGTGTTCGTAGTCTGGTTCGTAGTCTGGTACGTACTCAGGTTCGCCCTTCTTCTGTGGACAAACTTTCAGGCCTTCGATAGTTTTTCTGATGTTTTTGATGATCGCTTTCAGAGCTTGTAAGACAGCTGGTCCTGCTATATCTCCGACAACGCCATCTTTACCTAACAAGTCTAAGCCAGAAGACAATGGACCAACAGGCATCATTCGTTTCTCGACATTGATTGGATCACCGCAAGCGAACACAACAAAAGCCAACAGGACAACTGCCACGACACAAGTCATTTCAAAAGTTCTTTAGTTCAATGTAGATTTAAGAAGTTGCTTTAGAAATATCGGCTAGATACTTCAGTATTAAATGGCGACTTGTGACTTGATTATAAGTTTTCTACCTGTATTTATACAATTAACTTGTTTGTGTTTATCCCAGATGTGACTTCATTACAAACTTCAATATCACACCGGTATTACCGTAGCTGTAAATCATTTCACAACTATATCATTATATTAGGATTACCTGATTCATTGACCAGATTCTATGTAATACCAAACACGTTCAGAAAATATCGTTTATCTACACTTCCCATGGGAAAATGGGTCATTTCGTCATACATGTGTGATATTTCTTTTTTATCTTTACCAGGCTGCTGAAATGATGGACAACTGGCAACACTGCTTTCTAATGAATGTATATTGTGTTATGTATTATGATAATATCTAATTCTCACTTGATCTCAGTTCACACTTCTAAACAATCTATTGATTATTATTGTTCATTAACCAAGTTTCAGAGAATAAATGAGATCATTTATTATCATTTTCTTTCTAAATGAGTCTAATAAATGAACACGTCCGACACCTACATAAAATACAAGGCCGAGGACCGAGAGGGTGAATGTGAAAAACGCGAACAAATAACACGTCACTTCCGTGGGCGATTTATTCATTGTTGATCGAATTTTAAAATAGTCTGTTTATTTTTAATCCTTTTTTTTTTTTAATTATCTTTTGTCATGCATTTTATGTATGTATTTTTTTTTGTCTGACCGGCTACCGTTCCTTTGGATGGCTAATTGACCCTTCACCCTCTTTTCGTCTTCTTAGTGAGCTGAAACCTACTACACTGACGTTGAGGCCATTACAACACATTTATACAACTTTCCGGCTCCCTCAAAGATCTTATTAAAATATTTTTTTTCTTTATGCTTTATCGTGTGCATTGATATATATTACCATTGAACGCATAATAAAAATATTTGATTAATTTAAAATGTAATGTAATTTAAAATAATTTTTACTTCGCTTTTGTTCATTTTTTTATTTTCTTTTATTCTTTTGTTTTATTGTGGGTGGCACAAAAACAAATCTTTTTAAAGCTGAACCTAAAATCCATATAAAAGAATTTTTATTATATTAAAAAATTATTTTAGGGGTTGTAGAAAAAAAAAAGTTTGACTAGCGTACTGCAGAACCTGTGTTGAAATCCTGGTAAATGCTAGTAGTTTTTCCGGTGTCATTAAGAATCACTCTGATGTTTACCTAATAGTGTTGGGTAAAAGTAAAATGGGCTGGGCCTTGTTCTGGACACACTACATAGAAATAAAATATGCATCTTTAGTAATAGTGTTGGGTAAAAGTAAAATGGGCTGGGCCTTGTTCTGGACACACTACATAGAAATAAAATATGCATCTTTAGTAATAGTGTTGGGTAAAAGTAAAATCGGCTGGGCCTTGTTCTGGACACACTACATAGAAATAAAATATGCATCTTTAGTAATAGTGTTGGGTAAAAGTAAAATCGGCTGGGCCTTGTTCTGGACACACTACATAGAAATAAAATATGCATCTTTAGTAATAGTGTTGGCTTAGAGGTGGGGGTGGAGGGGGTACCTGTCTCAATAAAATCCTGATGAGCCTTCCGGCACTTTTATCCAGGACGTAACGATGCGGGTGAACCAAGGGGTGCACACCAAGGTTTCTGTCCCTACACCGGCCTACACGGCACGCCCAATGCGTGGTGTGCCGTGTAATATAGGGTACTGTCTCGATAGTTTAGCTATATTTCAAAGTGCAGAAGGCCCCTCTGGTAATTATCGTGGTGGCTCGCCTGTGTACTGGCAATATCGCCCGGCAGCAAAAAAATCCCAAGCTATAGGTATGGGCATCTAAGACGTAGCTCGTAGCTTCCTCCCCACCGAGGCTCGGGTCCTCTCGGGGGTGCAATGTACCTCGGACGTGCAGCATTGGCTGTCCCCCATGCGTTCACCCTCCGCGAAACGAATGTTTAGGTGGTTTACACAATTCAACAGTCTTTGTGGCCCATATATACACAAGTGTAAAAGAGTCGGAAGACATTCCTCTTTTGAAACAAATAGTTCCATACATCGTTCTTGTATGTGTTTGATCGACTGTGAGTGTATGTCTTTGTGTTTGAGTGTGTGTGTTTGTACGTCTATGTGCAAGTGTGTTTGTATATATATATATATCTGTATATATATGGTCCAAATTGTCAGACACATATTTAATTTCAAAATTTAGTTATACTTATCAGTATGCTAGACTTTTAGCTAGTTGGATTGAACAAATTTAATCTGTTTGGCGTTAGTTTTAGAACATTGTATGAAAGGTGCTTCTGGTTTGATAATACATGTAGGCTACACTTAAATAAACCAATATAATAAAGAGCATCTCCTTAACATTACAGGCTTTCTGAAACGACGTTCAAGCTGTTGATTGATTTTTTACTTGTTCAGATAGCCCATTGAAAACCGAAATGCCACCTTGATAAATATATATGAATACTTCTCTGCATAAATGTAATAACTGTTACGAATATCGGTCATAGATGAATGACGTACAAAGGCATTGACCTCTTAACAAGTGCGTATTAGAGTCCAAGGTTTGACCTTTATGCCCTGAGGGCAGTTTAAATAAAATAATTTGTCCAACCCCGTGGAAATTGGAGGATAATTCTGGATCGCAGTATTCTATAGAGAAAGAGGTTAAAATGCGTATTAAGACCCTGTAGAATCTTCGATGATAGTTTTCTTTGTAAAGTCCCCACCTCCTTAAAGAGTTCAGTTTGAAAGTTTGTAGAGTGAAGTCGCTGTATTGATACTTGTATATTATATGCCATTTAATGAAATTCTTATGTTGCCATCAGTTGATGCATTTATTGATCGTTTATATTGAGTCTACAATTTAAATAAAATTGTTTATTCAACAACTGGAGTTGTTTGATCTATCATTGTTGAGAAAGGTGTTGAAGATAATTATCCCGAATATAACTACATTGCTGCATAGACATGTCAGTCAAGGAACCCCTAGCTTGGGCTACAGATTAGCAGAATCTAGAGACTTCTAATAAAGATACAACTATATTCATTGAATCCGATTTAACGAGTCGTAATAATAGTCATCATAGAGACAGTCCATAACATAACAAAATCTTTCTCTGTGTGTTCTATTATATTATTAATCTGTATTGTAAACATATTACTGCTTCTTTTTCAATTTCATTTATAGTACTTTTCTAGTAGTACTTTTCTAGTAGTACTTTTCTAGTAGTACTTTTCTAGTAGTACTTTTCTAGTAGTACTTTTCTAGTAGTACTTTTCTAGTAGTACTTTTCTAGTAGTACTTTTCTAGTAGTACTTTTCTAGTAGTACTTTTCTAGTAGTACTTTTCTAGTAGTACTTTTCTAGTAGTACTTTTCTAGTAGTACTTTTCTAGTAGTACTTTTCTAGTAGTACTTTTCTAGTAGTACTTTTCTAGTAGTACTTTTCTAGTAGTACTTTTACTGCTTCAGAGTATTTTTTCAAGAAATATTTTTGAATGTTGTTATTTTATAAATTACACGTGTTTGATGTGGGATTAACTGACAATGGTTTTTTTTTTATCTCGTTTGCTGAATGTATGGTTACCATAAGTGCTCAGATGAAAAAGAGGACACATAAAATCACCCTTATGCGTTTTTATACAAAAATGGCTCCCGATCCGGACACCCCGATGGTTACCTTAGTAACCTTCAGGGCCTTTACAAGCTTTTATAGCGCCCCAGGGCACACGTTTCAGCGCCGCCCCCTTGCACACTGTAACTGCTTGTTTAGTGCTTTTTTTGCTATTTTTAGACTACATTTGCCGCCCCCCTCTCTGGAAGTGTTGCCCCCGGGCATATGCCCCCCTCTGCCCCCCCCCCCATGTGAGGGCACTGGTAACCTTACCATTGAGCTAAATATTGCTAGAGCGCGCATTAAGTTCACGGACCAGAATAATAATATTATAATACTATTTTGTAATCTTGGTTCCGTCAACAGTTCCGTGAATAATGAATTAAACATGCGTTTGTTACTCTCCTAGGATCCCCTTTCTCTACACATTATACATCTCTAAATCCCCCGTTCTCTCCGTCCCATTCACGCACAACTCAGTTGAAATCACTTATACACTACCTTTCACTCTTGTCTCTCTTTCTCCCCCTCTCATAATAACTCAAAATAGCTCACAACAGCGTTCCAGCAATATTTAGCTCAATGGTAAGGTTACTAAGGCATTATAGTATATAACTAACAGAGAAAAGTAAATAAGAATGTATCGATCGATCGGGAACGGACGGGCGAAAACCCGGACAAAAGCCATATTTCTGGAAAGCCGCCCGGACAGGGCCTTAAAAAAGAGGACGTATGGTAACCCTAGCTGAAGAACAAAGCGTATCTTCCAGATTTATATTATATTAAAAGGGCTTAGTAGAAGTTATTTTTAAAAGCCCGATTTAATATCGGATTTATGACAATAAATTTAGAACTTAATCAAACAAGACAAATGCTTATTTTCAGCAAGCGTGGATAAAAATTGAGATATAGACGCACACATTTTGTTGAAAATTCTTTATTATTTAAAATACAATTTTAACCCTCAATGGTCCTGTTAAATAAGGGCAGTAACTAAGTTAATTATACAAAATAAAAATCTCAATTAATTCCCTTGGATAGGCGGAAAACAAGGCCAAAATGGTAAAAACAAAACAACATACATTTAATCAATATTTGTAGACATGGTGGGTTGCCGATGACGCCCTGGGCCTCTGATGGAAGTAAACGTTGAGATTTAAATAAACTGAATAGCTTAATTTTTTATTTAGACTGCATGTTGTTTATTAATTTGTTTGATTTTTAAACTTTATATCAGCGAAAGTTTTCTGCGTGTTAAATTATGAATGCTAATTATTTAGGATTTTCCAAACTAAAAACATTCAATCTTGATATAAGTAGGCCCCCTATGTACAAAAATGTTTTTGAGCAGTTTTTTTTACGGTCTAAAGCTTTCTTACTGTTTGATGTTACATTTATTAATCTTTTTATCAGCCCTAATGGATCTTTGGTTGTTATGTTTCTTTTTTTATAATTTTAGCTTTGGTTATCATTATAATATTTTTTTTTCTTTGATTGCAATAGTTTGATAAATTTATGAAATCAAAACGTATTTAGATCTTTGTTCTAAAGAGATTACTATGAAATAATTCATCAATTATTTTATGACTAATGAGTTTCTTGGCACTCACTTGGACATTTTCACATTACATTAAAGTTCGCAATGAACAGTTTTTGTTTTTTAAATTTAAGAGAATAATTCATTCATGACGTTTGATTGAAAATTGATCAAATATAAATACTGCTGCAAGATCCATACCAGATAAGTCAAGAAAATTTCAAATGTAGCTCCTAGCATAACTGTTGATACCTGTATATGCTATACTTTAATTTATAAATACATGTAGATGATCCTGTTTGGGCTTGACTATTAATGCTTTTTTTTTAAATATTCATGAACCTATATATTTCATTCAATATTTAATAAATAAATAAAAACAATCCTCCAATAAAAATGTCTTTTCTTTCGCCATGAAATAAATTGTATTTACCATTCAAATCTACTTTCAGTATTTCCGCTAAAATGAGAATTCTTTCAAACCATTTTTTTAAATAATCAACAATACCATTGAAAAAGCCGAACAAATAAAAAGAATGCGGACAAATTATTGACATGTTTTCTTTTGGAAAACAAATTCCAATCAATTTTCAGTGTTCTTTTTTTTTCTTTTTAAATAATCAATTATTTTATCCAAAACCTTGTACACATAGTACACAAGCAATGTTCTAATAAAATGAGATATTGTTTGTTATTATTCTTACAGTTGATTGTGTTGTTGTTTTTTTTTTTTTTTGTTTTTTTTTTGCATCAACTTAATGTGTTCTTTTTTTTATCTACGTAAGCTTATACGTTAATACTTTTTTCTTTGTTTATAAATAGTTTATGTTATTCAAAAGCATAAAAATAGGCTACGCATTTTAATCTAAAACAATATGTTTTCTTACTTTAATTCAAACGAATTCAAATCAAATTTCAGTGTTATTTTTACAATGTTAAAATCATTTTTCTCTTTTTTTTTTTTTACATAATTAATTTAATTCCAAATCTAAAATATAAATGCTAGTAATACTCTAATAAACTCGCTATGTTTTCCCACAGAAAAAAAAAATTATTACAGACAAAATCCGAATTCTGTGTGTGTGTTTTTTTTATTTCATATAAATATAAAGTTGAGTAAAAAAAAATATAGCGCTTTTAAATTATTATCTATATAGGTGTATTTGTGTTTATCATTAAGGGCACTCATTGTAGACTCCTTTGTAACGACTACGTTTATCTATCCCATCGATTTCTCCAGTTGTTTCAGAATTTTTATTGCCGCTTGAATAATAGGATTTAGAACTTGACACAACATGTCCAGTTTAGAGACTTCGGCATCACGTTTGTACTGTGGGCACGGTCTGTCGTTGGGCATTTCACTTGGATCATAGTGTGGCTCGTAGCTAGGCCTATTTTGGGGCTCGTTTCCGTTGTCCAAGCCTGGTTTTTGGTCCGATTCGTAGCCTGATTGAAAGTCGTCTTTGTAGCCGGGCTCATAGCCCTGGCTGGGTTCGTAGCTGTGTCTGTTTTCAGGTTCTTCGTCGTGTTTGTAGCCGGGTTTACTTGTGTGTTCATGTTCATAGCCGGGTTCACTTGTGTGTCCATGTTCATAGCCGGGTTCATAGTCGTGATTTTGACTGGTTTCATGTCCGTCGTTTTGACCGTGTTGGTAGCTGTCTTTGTAGATGGATTCATAATCTGTTTGGTCGCCAGGTTTGTAGTCGGACTCACTGCCCGGCTCATGGTTTGGCTCATTGCCCGGTTCGCAGCGCTGTTCTCCACATGTATGGCTATCAATTTTTGGGCACAAGTGTAAACCTTCGAGTGTTTTCCTGATATTCTTGACGATCAACTGCAGACTTTTGAAAACTACGTCCGAAACTAGGTCATTTACAAGGCTTCCTTTGCTTAATATTTCGATGACAGAGAGGTCGGATGAAAGGAATCGCTTCATGAAATCAAAGTCAACGGCGCCAACGCAAGCGAACACAAGGCAGACCACCAGGAGATAGCAAGACATCTGGCGGCCTTTAGTTGTAGACCTCACAAGTGCCACTGGAACTAGCTTCAGCACTCATTTCCGGACATAGGCCTAGCTCTGGTGTTTAGTTTTTGGATTCTCTACATCTATTTATACAAATGTCTTGTTTGTTAGTTCGTGGCAGGTGTGTCACAACAATTAGACAGATATATCTATATGTAACACTGTCAACCATACCGATATAGGTCAATGGTGTTTTGGAGGTTTATCATGAAGCCTTGAACACCTAATTGGCTTATGGATGTTAACTGGGTGCCACGTTAAATGTATGAAAGGTCATTGTTCCTTAATAGATACATAATGCACACAATGATTAAGATATTTGCAAAACTCAGACTTTAAAACATTTACAGATTAAAAATTCCAAGCAGAGCAATGCATTGTTTTAAAACAAAATCACGGTTTTTATTTAGAGGGCATTAAGTAGAATACGTATTCATGTTTAGACTTCTACCTAAACATATTTTTATTCACACTATCATCTGGTAAGTCAATCTTTTATTTAAATATGTGTTAAATTTATTCCGTACTATAATATTAGATTGATAATTTTAGCCCATTGTTCTACATAATGTTATGATAGGTGTTCCAACATTTTTTTGAAAAAAAATTGAAAAAACAAAAATGTAGTCGTTATGTTATAGAACTATGCCAAACACGTAGTCGTTATGTTATAGAACTATGCCAAACACGTAGTCGTTATGTTATAGAACTATGCCAAACACGTAGTCGTTATGTTATAGAACTATGCCAAACACGTAGTCGTTATGTTATAGAACTATGCCAAACACGTAGTCGTTATGTTATAGAACTATGCCAAACACGTAGTCGTTATGTTATAGAACTATGCCAAACACGTAGTCGTTATGTTATAGAACTATGCCAAACACGTAGTCGTTATGTTATAGAACTACGCCAAACACGTAGTCGTTATGTTATAGAACTATGCCAAACACGTAGTCGTTATGTTATAGAACTACGCCAAACACGTAGTCGTTATGTTATAGAACTATGCCAAACACGTAGTCGTTATGTTATAGAACTATGCCAAACACGTAGTCGTTATGTTATAGAACTATGCCAAACACGTAGTCGTTATGTTATAGAACTATGCCAAACACGTAGTCGTTATGTTATAGAACTATGCCAAACACGTAGTCGTTATGTTATAGAACTACGCCAAACACGTAGTCGTTATGTTATAGAACTATGCCAAACACGTAGTCGTTATGTTATAGAACTACGCCAAACACGTAGTCGTTATGTTATAGAACTATGCCAAACACGTAGTCGTTATGTTATAGAACTATGCCAAACACGTAGTCGTTATGTTATAGAACTATGCCAAACACGTAGTCGTTATGTTATAGAACTACGACAAAAATGTAGTGGTTATGTTATAGAACTACGCCAAACACTTAGGCTAGTCGTTGTGTAATAGAACTACGCCAAACACTTAGGCTAGTCGTTATGTTATAGAACTATGCCAAACACGTAGTCGTTATGTTATAGAACTATGCCAAACACGTAGTCGTTATGTTATAGAACTATGCCAAACACGTAGTCGTTATGTTATAGAACTACGACAAAAATGTAGTGGTTATGTTATAGAACTACGCCAAACACTTAGGCTAGTCGTTGTGTAATAGAACTACGCCAAACACTTAGGCTAGTCGTTATGTTATAGAACTATGCCAAACACGTAGTCGTTATGTTATAGAACTATGCCAAACACGTAGTCGTTATGTTATAGAACTACGACAAAAATGTAGTGGTTATGTTATAGAACTACGCCAAACACTTAGGCTAGTCGTTATGTTATAGAACTATGCCAAACACGTAGTCGTTATGTTATAGAACTATGCCAAACACGTAGTCGTTATGTTATAGAACTACGACAAAAATGTAGTGGTTATGTTATAGAACTATGCCAAACACGTAGTCGTTATGTTATAGAACTACGACAAAAATGTAGTGGTTATGTTATAGAACTACGCAATGTCAACGTGAACTTCTGGGCTCAAACCCAGCCACCGCCAATCTCCTTTCTCCCTGTAAAATGCCTAAATATACATTTTAAAAATTTCAGTTTTTTTTTCTTAAATTTTCTTTGTATTTCAAAGGCCCTAATTTAATGAACGTGTGTCATAGGTTTAGATAATTAGTTCAGAAATTAAAAATTTTATAAGGAAAATACGTCTTGAAAAAAAAACAGTTTGGATAACAACCGTAAAGACTTACACTTTTTTTTAGGAACATGTAATGATCTAATTTGAATTTGTTTCTTGAGTATTTTTTCTCCACACGCATACAAGCGGTTAAACTTTTATATTGATGTATAATACAAGAGGTTAAACTTTATATTGATGTATAATACAAGAGGTTTAACTTTATATTGATGTATAATACAAGAGGTTAAACTTTATATTGATGTATAATACAAGAGGTTTAACTTTATATTGATGTATAATACAAGAGGTTTAACTTTATATTGATGTATAATACAAGAGGTTTAACTTTATATTGATGTATAATACAAGAGGTTAAACTTTATATTGATGTATAATACAAGAGGTTAAACTTTATATTGATGTATAATACTATAGGTGGCGCACGGTGACCGAGCGGCAACGCATTCGACTGGCGTACCGAAGGTCCTGGGTTCAAATCCTGGTGAAGGCTGGGATTTGTTTCCCTGGATTCGAGGGTGTCCCTGAGTCAAAAATTCTTTACTTAGTTTATACAACAAACGCGTCTAGCTCGGCTTGCTGTTAAAATTCATAGGTCATTAGGTCATTGCTAAAGTCATTTGTATATGTCAATGTCTCCAAAGAATCACAACCTGCTTAGTGTATTATCTTATATATTATAGACGCTCCTTCTACAAAGAGTTATAAGGTGTCAAAAAAACGGATGAGCCCGAAGGGCTTTTTAGTCCAGGAAGTAACTTTAGGGTTGAGCTCAGGTAGAGAGCACACCAGAGCTTTGTCCGGGCTCCAGCCACCCCACGGCACGCCGACGGCGTGGTGTGCCGTGTAACTGAAGGTTTCCGCAGCACAACGATTGTTCACTGCGGATCCCCTAGGATCATTATCGTGGTGGCTCGCCCGTATACCTGCAATGTCACCCGGTAACGAAAATCCTATGCTATAGGCACAGGCATCCAGGCACCGGGTTGTTCTCGAGACGGGGTTGCAGCGTCCATTGCTTTCTCCCCACCGAAGCCCCGTGGCCTCTCGGCAGTCCAATGGGTCTTGGACCCGCAGCGGGAGCTGTCCCCCATACGTTCGCCCGCCGGTGTAATCTTAATGGGATTGTATCGGCGGTTTACACACTTCGCCAGCTTGAGGCCCATGGGTATAGAACTGCCTTCTATAAAGAAGATTATTGCGTCCTGCGCTCATCCGTGGTCCGATTCTAATCTTGCATCTTTATTAATGTTTTAAAGGCTGTTAAGTTACTGGTTTTCCTGATTTGTTCAGGCAAACCATTCCATGCTGAAAATTTAAAATGTCATTTTTTGTAAAAATTGATTTAAATTTTTTCTTACATGTAAATAATTATAAGCAGAGTATTGATCATGGCTTAAAGTTTAAAGGTAGTGAAATAGCTTCACAATTTCAAACATTAGACCAGTACATAGCTATACATTAGAATATCATGGATTGATATATACTAATAATAATATATAGCCTAATATGTTACTGCTATGTATAAAATAATAATAATAATGGTCATTTTTTAGGGCGCTTTTATCCATGCTATTAAATTTAGCATGTTCAGTGCGCTCTTGGTGTGAATTGCAGTGGCAGTGGCAGATGTATTAGCCAAAGAGAAAGGTCTTTAATTTTTTTAAAGACTCTCTTGTTTCAGATTCTCTCAGTGTCTCAGGTAAACTGTTCTACTCCCATGTACTTCTTTTTGTATGGAGCAACACTGGGAGTGACTGTGATGAAGAGCGCAGTTCCCTTGATTGATCATGTTTTGACATAAGCTCTCCAAGATAATGTATGTATGTTTAAAGTAAAAGTAAATTTGTGCAACCAAAATTGACATTTTACAAGATCGACCTATTTTATTTTGTTTATATCGTGTTCTGTTGTCTTAAGCTTAACGTCATAAAATGAATTTTGCTGTCACGTTGTGGCAATGATAGTCATCATTTAGCTAAATAGATTTGTTGTTATTGTTTCTTTTCATTAAATTGTAGTCGGTGCCAGCGTGAACTAATCCAATGGATGAAGTACAGCCAGTAAAATCGATTTAGTCGATATACAACGTATACTATTGTCCATTGAACTGACCTGAACTGAAATGTATGGGCACAGAGCAAGATTTAGAGGCCTCGCATAGACTATCCTGAAGGGCACTGTGTAGGGATGTTGAGGCAACAGAGAAGATGGGAGGACGATGTAAGGATGTGGACAGGTCTAGTCCTTCATTAGCGCCCAAAGCGCGGAGCACAAGAACGTGACAAATGGCGTTGGCCCCCAACGACCCACTCACGTTTTATGGGACAATTGAAACTGAACTAAGCCACATGCTTATGTTGTTGATTGCTACTGCCAATTGAATGTATCTGCGCATGTTAACATTATTATTGGCAATAATAGAGTCCCGGGTCCACAATAACAAAAAATGGGGATAATAATAATAATAATTCCATTTCGTTATTGTGTCAATTTTAATATTGCGGCTGGGGATGTTAACTACGCGTTCTAATCGCTACAACATCGACAGGTTAAGCCAATCGACCGTTTCCCCGTAAGCTTGTAAAGGCTTTAATGCCATTCAGCAAATTGTATCCACATACGCGCTTCACGCCATAAAACTATTTAAAGTTGAAAGGTGTGAGGTGAGATTAAGGAAGAAACCGACATAACACATTGAAAACAGTATATTTGGGAAACGGATTAGCGTAAGCTGATAACAGTGTGATATTGAAGTTTGTAATGAAGCAACATCTGGTTTGAACAAAAACAAGTTACTTGTATAAATAATGGTAGAAAGCGTCAACTCAAAATCCAGAAGCTACTGAAGTTTTGAGCAATTATTTCTAGAGAAATTAATTTCTTGAGTCTGCGTTCTACTGAAGACCTTTTGAAATGACTCGTGTCGTTGCAGTTGTTCTGTTGGCTTTTGTTGTGTTCACTTGCGGTGATCCAGTCAACGTCGAGAAACGAGTGATGCCGGTTGGTCCATTAGGTTCTGGCTTAGACTTGTTAAGTAAAGCGGGACTTGGAGATGACGCCTTGAAAGCTGTGCTCATTGCTGCGGCACGAGTCGTCAAGCAAATCCGAATATCACTTGAACAACTGAACGTGTGCCCAAATAAAAAGGGCGACCACAAGGACGGCGGATATGGACACTACGAACCCGGTCACAAACCAGTCTACGAACCCGGCTACGTACCAAGCTACGAACCCGGCTACGAACCTATTTATGAACCTAGCTACGAACCCGGCTACGAGCCTGACTATGTACCAAGCGGAACGTACAAACGTAATGCCGAGGTGTCTAAATTGGACACGGCGTGTGAACTTCTGAAACCACTCCTTAAGCTGATCGTTAAACTTCTTAAACAGTTGGAGAAAGTGCTGGGATGCATGATAGATAAAGAAAAAGATTATAAAGGAGATTACAAAGACTGTAAAGAGGATTATAACAACGCCTATCCTCATGATTATAAGAACGCCTATCCTCAAGATAATAAGAACGCCTATCCTCCAGATTATAAGAACGCTTATCCTCATGATTATAAGAGCGGCTATTAATGACAATATCATTGAAGACGAACACGGCCATTCCTTTCAACAAACTCTGATCAACAAAAATGGTTTTTACTTACTGCAAAATCAACTAGAAATCTCTAAACGGAAATTTATGAAAAGTTAACAATTTGACTAAAACGTTTGACAGGCTTTTGTTTCCAAGAGAAAATAAAATCATAGAGCAAGTTCTTGAGTTGTTGAGTTTCAATGTATTATTCTTTTATTGTTTTAATGTCTTGTTCTCATTAACTTATTTAAAACTGGAGATCAGACGAAGTAAATAATAATGATAACTTTTTCAAAACTATAATTCAGCAAAAACAATTATTGCTGGTGAAGAGTGACGGCTCACCGCCCTAACAACACACTATATTGATTCAATGTTGGTCCAATGCAGTGTTAATAGTTAAATCAAGGTAAAAATTTTTACTGATGGTTTCATTTCTCGAATTTCATTTAGATTCTATAATCATGGATAAGAAAAAAATAATTAGAGCTATATGTTCATTAGTGCTCTATATTTTATAGTTATCAGTTTTACGTTGTGGTCTATATACCTGTGATGCCTACACATAAAGGCCAATATTTTTGTTCATTAGGAGGCATAATTTCTTTAACAAATGAAATAACGTTGTTTTTTTTTAAACAAAAACAATGCAATGTAGTGATTCAACTTGCCTTTGAATTAGCAATGTTTAACACTGACCTAAACAAATATTTGTTTTTGAACACTTCCTAAATATTCCAATCAAAACATTAATATTTTTTAGGTCAGTGTAATTAAGACAGCTTCTCCTAGCCAAAAAAAACTGACTCCAAAAAATAAAAAATAAAAAAAAATAAAACAACCATTAAAGCCATATTGAATCCACAACTAGAATCGACTATCAAACTTTCATCCAAGATGGCGTCACGCTGTTGTGTTCCATTGTATAGAGCACTATTGAACACTCCCCTCCCTTTCCCCTTTAATCTTTATCCAAAATAACCGATGTGATGCACGATGTGTGTTTACCAAATATATGACGTAGACATTCCAAAAAAAACGGATGTGACGTCAAACCACACACATACACACACAAAAGAAAACCATAAAGAATGATATTTTCAAAAAACCGAATTAATCACGAACCCCAATGCATGGAATAGAACGTACCCACACATTTGATAACAGGATGGTAATAAAAACAAAGAAATATTTGATTACAACTATAAAATAGTTGTGCATCATAATCTAATAATCTATCTCAGAGGATGAGCATAGGACGCAATAATCTATCTGAGAGGATGAGCGTAGGACGCAATAATCTATCTGAGAGGATGAGCGTAGGACGCAATAATCTATCTGAGTGAGGATGAGCATAGGACGCAATAATTTATCTGAGAGGATGAGCGTAAGACGCAATAATTTATCTGAGAGGATGAGCGTAGGACGCAATAATCTTCTTTATAGATGGAGCGTCTGTAATGTATAAGACAAGATCTAATAAAAAGAGTTTTACTTTTAAATCCTGTATATGCATTTTTTTTTATTTCTTTCCCAAATTTTGCTCTTCGACACACACACACACACACACAGACACACTGACTGCCATTCAAGGATAGGCTTGCACAGCCACACGGGGAAATGCAACCTCAATCCACGGTGATGCACCATCGTCTCGAGAGACGGAAGGATGCCGAAGAGAGTCAGTAAACGGGAATTCTAAACATCTATTTTTAAATCCAATCATTCTATGATTTGTTGTTTTAGTTTTTACTAACATAATTGCTGTTCCATATCTATGAAATGGGCAGAAATTCAATCATGTTTTCAAGTTGTATATGTATTAGCGTCTGCCTTGTTAAATTTAGCCTCACGTATCGTCCTAGAAGTTTCATATGCATTAGCGTCTGTCTTGTTAAATTTAGCCTCACGTATCGTCCTAGAAGTTTCATATGCATTAGCGTCTGTCTTGTTAAATTTAGCCTCACGTATCGTCCTAGAAGTTTCATATGCATTAGCGTCTGTCTTGTTAAATTTAGCCTCACGTATCGTCCTAGAAGTTTCATATGCATTAGCGTCTGTCTTGTTAAATTTAGCCTCACGTATCGTCCTAGAAGTTTCATATGCATTAGCGTCTGTCTTGTTAAATTTAGCCTCACGTATCGTCCTAGAAGTTTCATATGCATTAGCGTCTGTCTTGTTAAATTTAGCCTCACGTATCGTCCTAGAAGTTTCATATGCATTAGCGTCTGTCTTGTTAAATTTAGCCTCACGTATCGTCCTAGAAGTTTCATATGCATTAGCGTCTGTCTTGTTGAATTTAGCCTCACGTATCTTCCTAGAAGTTTCATATGCATTAGCGTCTGTCTTGTTGAATTTAGCTCGCACGTTTCGTCGTCTATATAAATATAAAGTTGTATCATCAATATTGACGACTGCTAACTGCCTTGACATTCGTTAATATATTTTAATAATCGCAGGACGACGACAAAGAGACTAGCAGTGGCGTAGCTAGGGGAGGGGGTCCGAATTCGAAAGTCCCCCGGGCCTCTATTTGAGGGGAGCCTCCAAAGGAGTGTCTGAATTGTTTTTTTCTCATGTCATAATGTCGAAAGTCAAAATGCACGGGCCCCTAAAGAGGCCAAGGCCTCCCCCCTCCCCCGGGCCCAAAAATCCCTAGCAACGGCACTGGAGACTAGAATATTCTTTGTGAGTTAATAAGATTGGCCAGCCGTTGCCGAGCCAAAAGACCGTCCATTAGACGCCGCTGTTGATTTCAATGGAACAACTGCGTACTGCGTTTATTCGCACGGACTGTATTTAGCTGATGGTGGAGAATAGATCTAATTGAACAGGTGGAGTGTTAGGCTTGTACTCCAAGCCTCTCAAGTTTGAAGATGGTCTATACAATATCTGAAAGATCAAACACATGTTACTATAAACATAATTACTATAAACATAATTACTATAAACATAGTTAATAAAAACACAGTTAATATAGGCCTAAACATAGTTACTATAAACATAATTACTATAAACATAGTTAATAAAGCCTAACACTCCACCTGTTCAATTAGATCTATTCTCCACCATCAGCTAAATACAGTCCGTGCGAATAAACGCAGTACGCAGTTGTTCCATTGAAATCAACAGCGGCGTCTAATGGACGGTCTTTTGCCTCGGCAACGGCTGGCCAATCTTATTAACTCACAAAGAATATTCTAGTCTCCAGTGCCGTTGCTAGGGTTTCAATGGCTGGCATAGCCGGGGTAGATGCGGGGATAAGCTCCCTCATCTCATGAAATGCTCCAATGGCTTGCGTCTCTAATTGCCTCTGACAGCCGAATCCAGCTCGTGGCCTTCACGAGCGACTTGCAAATAAGTCCGGCGAAGCCCGTTCATAACTAACAGGAGAAGGGGTGAAAGGCGGACCACTGGCGCCTAAAAACCAGTTGCTTCGGGCAGATAGGGCTCGTCAGCCGTGGTTGGCTGCTCATCTAGGAGAAGAAAAACTCTGACTACAAACCTCCGCTGCCTTGCGGCTACACTCATCCCTGAGAAAGGCTAGGGGAGTAAACCCCGATCACAAATCAGGAGCCGGAATCCCTAAGGCAGACTGGCGTTGCCTGCAACGTCCCTCGGGCAATTCCTGCGACGCAGCTGATGTCAAGTCGTACTGGCTCCGCCTTTCCCTTGCACCCATCAGCTGAGTTGAGAGAGGGAGTATGCTGCATGGGCAACAGCTTATTCCCTACATCACCTGCCCATGCTTGTGCCCTGGAGAGGACACTCCAGCTTCGCTTCACAGCGTCGACACAACACGGGAAGTAGTATTCACCGGTTATAAGCCACCCGCTCAATTGACGTAGAGCTGGCGCCAGGGACTGCTTCCGACGGTGGGAGAGATGACAATGTCTCATTGGACAGCTACCGCCCGCCTCAAGCTGGGCAGCCCCCAGTCAATTAGGTGTTGTCCCGCCACAGTTTGCCTGCCCTACTGGGTGCGTAGGGCTTAGGGCACGCACATGCCCGACTCATGCACCAAGCAATAAAATAAAAACAAAAAGGAAAACCCAAATCCTTAAACTGGGGAGCTGGAATGTACGGACACTGACTCCCGGTCTGTCAGACAACCTTCAAGACATCGGCGATGCTCGGAAAACATCAGTCATCAACGACGAACTCGTAAGGCTACGGGTCGACATAGCCACTTTACAAGAGACACGGCTGTCAGGTTCCGGGTCCCTAAGAGAAAAAGACTTCACGTTTTTCTGGCAAGGTAAAAGTGTGGAAGAAGTCAGAGAATACGGCGTCGGATTTGCTGTCCGGAACTCCCTACTGGGGATGATAGTACCATGCCAACAGGGAACTGAAAGACTACTTTCACTCCGCCTCCATACCTCAACAGGGCCCGCCAACCTAATTAGTGCATACGCACCAACTCTCAGCGCCACCGCACACACAAAAGATGAGTTCTATGACCAGCTGGATTCACTGCTAGGCACAATCCCCAAAGACGAGCATTTGATTTTACTGGGTGACTTCAATGCTAGGGTGGGTGCTGACTACGTTTCATGGCCCTCCTGTTTGGGAAGATTTGGCACAGGAAAAATGAACGAAAACGGACAGAGACTCTTGGAACTGTGTTCCTACCACGATCTATGCATCACCAACACTTTCTTTCAGACAAAGCCCCAGCATAGGGTATCATGGAGACATCCCCGCTCTAAACACTGGCACCAGCTGGACCTAATTATCACCAGGCGTTCCGCATTGAAGCAGGTTCTTCTCACTCGCACCTTCCATAGTGCAGACTGCGACACTGACCACTCACTAGTGTGTTGCAAGATGAGATTGTTGCCAAAGAAAATCCACCGATCCAGGCCAGAAGGCAGACCCCGCATCGATGTTAGCATGACATATCATCCAGACAGGAAAATAGAGTTCACGCAAGCTCTCTCGAACTCACTAGACACTGATCTCCCTGGCAGGAGCGTCAAAGAAAAGTGGGACTACCTCAGAGAAACAATACACAGCACAGCCATGCAGGTCTTTGGAAGAAAAAAAGACAAAAAACAATGACTGGTTCGAGGCCAACTCTGTCACGCTCACCCCCGCCATAGAAGAAAGGCGAAGTGCTCACCAAAAATACAAGAACTCTCCCAATCAACAGACACTGCAGGCATATAGATCAGCCAGGAGCAGGGTTCAAAGGCTAGCAAGACAGTGCGCAAATGACTACTGGCTTCAACTATGCCAGAGCATTCAACTATCGGCTGAAACTGGAAACATCAGAGGCATGTACGATGGCATAAAAAAGGCCATGGGTCCTACAAAGAAGGTCACAACCCCACTGAAGTCTTCAACAGGCGTGATAACTCATGATAAGAGCAAACAGATGGACAGATGGGTTGAACACTACTCAGAGTTGTACTCCAGGCAAAACCACATCACACAAGAGGCTATCGATGCTGTCCAAAGTCTCCCCCTCATGGCAGAACTGGACGACATACCTACCCTTGCAGAACTAAAAGAAGCTATCGAGCGATTACCAATAGCAAAGGCTCCAGGTCAAGATGGTATCCCACCAGAGGTTATCAAGTGTGGCAGCAGCGTATTAGTGGAGCACCTGCATGGCCTCCTCTGCCAGTGCTGGGAAGAAGGAGCAGTACCCGAGGACATGAGAAATGCCAACATAATTATCCTGTATACAAATAAGGGAGATAGAAGTGACTGTAATAATTACAGGGGTATTTCCCTCCTCAGCATTGTGGGAAAGGTCTTTGCACGGGTTGTTCTAAAGAAACTGCAAAGGCTTGCTGAGAGAGTGTACCCCGAATCACAGTGCGGGTTCCGAGCAGAAAGATCCACAATCGATATGATCTTCTCACTAAGACAACTCCAAGAAAAGTGTCGCGAGCAACACATGCCCCTCTATCTGGCTTTCATTGATCTGACAAAGGCCTTCGACTTGGTCAGCAGAGATGGACTCTTTACAGTCCTGGCAAAAGTTGGCTGCCCACCGAAACTACTGAAGATAATACAGTCATTCCATGACGGAATGAAAGGCACAGTGCAGTATGACGGGTCAACTTCAGCCGCATTTGACATCCTCAGTGGTGTCAAGCAGGGCTGTGTCCTTGCCCCAACACTCTTTGGCATCTTTTTTGCCAGCCTGTTGAGACATGCCTTTGGAACTTCTACCGAGGGGGTCTATCTACACACCCGTTCTGATGGTAAACTATTCAACTTGGCCAGGCTTAAGTCGAAAAGGAAGATACGGGAGACCGTCATTAGGGACATGCTTTTCGCAGATGACGCTGCCTTAGCCACATACACAGAGGCAGAACTGCAAAACCTAATGGACCGCTTCGCCAAGGCCGCTAGCGACTTCGGTCTCACTATCAGCTTAAAAAAGACAAATGTAATGTCCCAGGAAGCTGCTTCTCCCAAAATCAACATCAATGACTGCGAACTTGAGGCTGTGGAGCATTACACATACCTTGGCTCCACTATCAGCAACAACCTTTCTCTAGATGCAGAGCTTAACACAAGGATCGGCAAGGCCTCCACAACACTGGCCAGACTATCGCACAGAGTTTGGAACAACAAAAAGCTGACCATAAGAACCAAGGTTGCAGTGTACCGTGCATGTGTGCTAAGCACTCTACTCTACGCCAGCGAAGCCTGGACGCTATACTCTAAGCAAGAGAAGAGATTGAGTGCTTTTCACATGCGCTGCCTCCGACGCATACTCGGAATATCCTGGCAGGACCATGTCACGAACAACGAGGTACTGCGGCAGGCTGGGATGCCAAGCATGCCTACTCTAATCCGCCAACGCCGGCTCAGATGGCTAGGACATGTATGTCGGATGGAGGATGGCCGAATACCCAAAGACATCCTTTACTCGGAACTGGCCAGAGGAAAGAGGACTGCGGGCCAGCCCCACCTCCGATATAAGGATGTCTGCAAGGGAGACATGAAAGCCCTTGCCATTGACACAAACAGCTGGGAGGAACTAGCCAAGGACAGGTCCAGCTGGAGACATGCGCTGGCCTCCGGGCTGGAAGCTGGAGAGAGAAACCTGCAACGGCTCGCTGATGAGAAGCGCACCAAAAGGAACGGACGAAGAGACCAGCCCATGACCAGTTCTGCCTTCCTGTGCCGGACGTGCAATAGGGACTGTCACTCGCATGTGGGCTTGCACAGCCATAGCAGAAGCTGCAAGGCCAGGAGCGCACATTCCCCAAGGGCACAATAAACTCCGTCGTCTCTCGAGACAAATGGAAGCCAACACACACAAGTTAATAAAAACACAGTTAATATAGGCCTAAACATAGTTACTATAAACATCTATATAATAATAGCCCAAAGAAATGTATCTGTCATTCCGGAACGCTTAGCGACTTGGTTTTGAGAGTACAGACAGATGACGTAATATCAAAGACTATAATAAAAGGACCGCTTGCGCTATTTTTAGAGCTCAATGAATCGTGTTTTTTTGGTGCGCAGCAAAAAAAGCGTGATGCAAAAGACTTTTACTTTAGAACTCAAGAATGGTGTTTTCGGTGCGCATCAAATAACGCATACTCTAAAAGACTTCCGCTGTATGCAACTTTCTATTTTATTCAATTAGAGTTCTAATTTTATATAGATATCAGACGATCATTCTATAAAGTATTATTCTACAACTTCTACACGAGACGTAATAAAACGAAGAAATTGAAAAACTAAAACATTTACTTTTACAAATACATTATTTAATAGTTTTAATTTGCATCTATTCATCGGCATTTTACGTCTCTAATATTCCTTTAAATTATCCGACAATAACTGACAACTGGGATAAGTATAGTTTATAGTTTTCCATTCATAAAATGAAAGCAAATTACTAAACGCTAGGTCTATAATTCCGTTTGTGATCGTAAATTCCGAAACAGAAGTTTACAAGTCATCAAATAGTAGAAATATTTAAAGCAAGCGGTCCATTTTATTACAGACTTTAGAAATATGTAAACAATATTATTATGCCCCTAGGGCCTGTATGTGTATGTCTACACTTTTTTTGCCCCTAAATTTGGCTATTTCTTCTAAATTTTTTTTTAAATTGCATAGCGATTAGGTTTTAAGAGTATGTAAATCTTGCTTTGAAAAATGAAGTTGACGTTCAACCTTAGCATTTTAATAGGTCTCTGCTAAATAAATCATCTTCCTTTCTGTCTGTCTGCCTCACTTACACATACATACACACAAACACACGCAAACACACAAACATATACGCACGATTAGAACAAAACATATTTTTTAGACAATTTAAAACGTCTATTAACAAAATCTCTAAAGTTCGATCCCTAACTCTATACTTTATTATCTCTTTTGTTCTTTTATCTATCAATTTAGCAAATATAAAACGAAGCCTCTATTATTAATACATGTAGGTCTTTATATAGTCAATTTCCAATTTTTCCTTTTACCCAATCTTTTCTCCATAAACTTTGACCATTCTTTGAAATTTTTATTCCGAAATTAAAACCTTAAAACATTTAGGTTTTCTACTTTTGTAAAACAAAGTATTTAGAAAGAGTAATATAATAGCTTTATATCTGTCTTTAGAGTTACCAACTTATTATACCCTAATCACTAATCCCCACTTTCCCAACATGGAACAAAAATTTATATTGAAAAAAAAGGGGGTCTATTGGATGAATAGTACAGATATTTAAAACATTTAAATGGAAACACAACAGTTTAAGAACAATAATAACTAGGTATAAAAAAGACTTCTTTTGTTCATGTACAAATTTTAGCCTATATATTCTTCTTGCTCCCCCCCCCCCCCGACACACACATCCATTTCCCTATGGTTTTAATGAATGGCAGGACAAAATTCCTAATAGTGAGGTACTGACGCGCGCCAACCCCCAAAGCGTGTTTACAGTCCTTAGTGAAAGACGCCTAAGATGGCTAGGACATGTAAAAATAATGAGTCCAGGTAGAATCCCTAAGGACCTCCTATATGGAGAATTGGCATCTGGAAAGAGAAAAACAGGTTGCCCACACTTCCGTTACAAAGATGTCTGCCAGAGGGACATGAGAGCAGCCAGCATAAACGCAAATGACTGGGAGTGGAAAGAAGAGGATCAATCCACCTAGCGCACGGTTGTCAGGGAGGTGTAAAAATAGCAGAGGAAAGAAGGATGGAGGAGATTGTAGATAAAAGACCTAGAAGAGAGGCGAAGAAAATGGAAAGAACAAAACACGTGTGTAAAAGCTGTGATAAAGACTGCCATTCAAGGATAGGCCTGCACAGCCACACGGGGAAATGCAACCTCAATCCACGGTGATGCACCATCGTCTCGCGAGACGGAAGGTTGCCGTAGGATAATGACTGGCCTCACGCGAATAGTAGTAAAGTACCCCCGGTAGACCAATTTCATTTATAGGGACCGTAAAGCTATGTTCAAAAGTTGCTGTAGCCACGGCATACTAGGAGATTGTATGACCAGCACAAAGCCCACAACGCCCAATCTCCTTTAATTTTCCCTAACGAATATCAGGTACCCATCAGGGCTCGTTAGGCTTAAAGACACCCTTCAGAGCCGGGAACAAACTCAAGCCTTTTTTCAGGATTCATACTCAGAATTTTCGGTACCTCAGCCGAACGCTCGAGCTCACAACATGTTTGGATAATGTCTGGTATCAAACTAATTGAGATAAATATGACACCAATGGTAATAATGTCTTACACCAAAGGAGACAGCAATAATGATTATGCAATCATTATGATTTTTAATAAATCTTAATCCACAGATTGTCTTTGCAACGGCTTTTGATTCATTGCAAAGGAAATATATCGCAATCTAGACACTTCAGAAATTTTCTCAGAATGCAGCAAAGCTAAAAGCTTTTTAATCCAAATTTATCAACTTTTTTCCTCAACACTAAACACTACCCTACTATCTGTGACGTCAACAATTTCCAATAATTCTGCTTTTGCGATAGCAATTAACAAATTTTAATAACAGACATTCGATCATGTCGAAGTTTTCATCTATGGTCAACTTTTGTCGCATTTTAAGTCCCAAACATGTATACAATAACACTCAACAGACAACAAGGCCCTACACATGGTGAACAAGAAAATACACTTAATATTGTTTTTAATGAAAATATTCATCTGAATTTCTTACATTGAAAAAAGACAGTTAAATCAAACCATGTTTATGTTTTATTATGTCAGTAATTCGATAAAAATGTAAAATCACCAATTAGAATCGTCATTTCTTAAATTTAAAACCATTACTTAGGACCAGTTTACTTATAACTCCTGTTTCCCGACTTTTGAAATAGCAAAATAAATATATAAACACAATTATAAAAATAATAAAAACACATAAAACACAATTATTTACCTCCGTGGTTTCCCCACGGGCTATTTCTAGTAATTAATATAAACACAGTTAATATAGGCCTAAACATAGTTACTATAAACATAATTACTATAAACATAGTTAATAAAAACACAGTTAATATAAACATTGTTAATATAAACATAGTTACTATAAACATAATTACTATAAGCATAGTTAATATAAACACAATTACTATAAACATAGTTACTATAAACATAGTTAATTATATAAAAAATTCTTACTATAAACATAGTTAATATAAACATAGTTACTATAGACATAGTTAATTATATAAACATAGTTACTATAAACATAGTTAATATAAACACAGTTGCTATAAACATAGTTAATTATATAAACATAGTTACTATAAACATAGTTAATATTATAAACACAGTTGCTATAAACATAGTTAATTATATAAACACAGTCACTATAAACAAGAAGACACCCTCACAGAAAGGAGCGAAGAGAAGCGAGCCAGGAGAAAGGTGAGAGGCAGAGAAATAGGAGACTGCGCCATCGTCCCCTGAGGATGGAAGGATGCCATATACATATAATATACTTATATACCATATATAGATTATAAACGTAGTTTACGCTCTATAACAAATCCTGACCAGTGACTCCTGCATTGACTTTTGGTATTTAATACATTTGATGTTAATGCCGTGATGATTTTCTTAAAACTTTAAGCGGGGAAAATGAGTTGTGCAGACAACCTGTGGCCACATCATACTAGAGGATTGTGTTGCCAGAACAATGCGAAAACGCCTTTCTATTCCCTCAACTAAAGCCAGGTGCTCATCAGTGCTGGGTAGACTCATTGACACTCTCCATTCTCGATATCGAATCCTAGCCATGACCATGATTCGAACTCCGGATATAATATCTTATGTTAATGCTATATAGTTTGGATCTGTTATCATTCGGGCATTGCACACCAGCCTCTTCAAAATAGATTTATTGGCTTGATTATGTATATATAGCTTATAAGAATGAAACGTTCCTTATAACATCACACATAACAGTACACGAAATAAATTATTGAAAACGTTGCTTGAACCTCAACAAGAAACTTTAATTGCATCAATCACACTTGAGTCAAACAGAGAATTACACGTCATGAGTGAATATCATTAACGCAAATATTTTGACAAACATTATTGATAGTGTTGATTATATAATTATAGAGATTGAACAGTATCAACTTGCTTAATGTTGGCATAGACTGTTTATAGAGTTGACATAAACAATTATAGAGATTGAATTGTATCAACTTGTTTAATGTTGGCATAATTAAACTGTTTATAGAGTTGACATAAACAATTATAGAGATTGAACTGTATCAACTTCTTTAATACTGGCATAGACTGTTTATAGTGTTGACATAAACAATTATATGGATTGAACTGTATCAACTTGTTTAATGTTGGCATAAACTCTTTATAGTGTTGACATAAATAATTATAGAGATTGAACTGTATCAACTTCTTTAATACTGGCATAGACTGTTTATAGTGTTGACATAAACAATTATATGGATTGAACTGTATCAACTTGTTTAATGTTGGCATAAACTCTTTATAGTGTTGACATAAATAATTATAGAGATTGAACTGTATCAACTTCTTTAATACTGGCATAGACTGTTTATAGTGTTGACATAAACAATTATATGGATTGAACTGTATCAACTTGTTTAATGTTGGCATAAACTCTTTATAGTGTTGACATAAATAATTATAGAGATTGAATTGTATCAACTTGTTTAATGTTGGCATAAACTGTTTATAGTGTTGACATAAACAATTATAGAGATTGAATTGTATCAACTTGTTTAATGTTGGCATAAACTGTTTATAGTGTTGACATAAATAATTATAGAGATTGAATTGTATCAACTTGTTTAATGTTGGCATAAACTGTTTATAGTGTTGACATAAATAATTATAGAGATTGAATTGTATCAACTTGTTTAATGTTGGCATAAACTGTTTATAGTGTTGACATAAACAATTATAGAGATTGAATTGTATCAACTTGTTTAATACTGGCATAGACTGTTTATAGTGTTCCCGAAAACAGACCGGAAGTTCATGAACACGATAAATCCATGAACTTTTGAAAAGGTCAGGCCTAATTATGACTTGACAATTGTCAGCTCATTTTAGTCAAAATCTACTGGCATTTTAGTAGGCGTTGTTTTATTTTTAAAAGTTAGTAAATATATATGCCTTTATTATAATATGTAGGCATATATTTCAGTCAAGGACAAGTGAAGTCAAACTCTGATTTCTAAGCCAAACCATAACTTGTTATTCTGTATGTAATACTTTTATATTATACATTAAAGTATCTTGTTTAAATGTTTACATTTAATTAATGTATAAAATGATAGATAAGACATTTACACATATAACATAAATATAAATAGTAAATTATTCAACAAATAAATTAACAAATCATAAGTAATACTCACATAGATTGGTTTATTGACTCACTGAAAGAAATGTTAAATACAATGAAAATTTAAATGCTTTACAAATGAGCAGTTTTCAGAGCATTTTTATAATAAATCACTTTAATGATGTTAATCATCCCTGACATTCATTGTAATCTCCTTTGTAACTGTCAGGTTTAGCGCTCATACATCCTAGCGTTTTCTCCAGTTGTTTCATAAGTTTTATAACCGCCTCGAAAATCGGTTTTAGAATTTGGCACGCCATGTCCAATTTAGAGTCTTCGGTCTCACGTTTGTACTCTATGTACTCCAGATGATTGTACTCATGCTCGTGATCTCCAAGGTCTTCATTTCCGTGTTCATGATGTCCATGTTCGCCTTCTGGGTATTCACCTTTCGGGCATATGTGCAGGCCTTCGAGCGTTTTCCTGAGATTCTTGACAAGAACCGCAATACTTTTGAAAAGTGATTTCATAGCGGTATCGTCTAGCAGGCTTCCTTCGCCCAGCAGGTCTGGGGTTAAAGCACCAAGGGGAACTAACCGTTTTCCGACATCGACTTGAACGGAACTGACGCAGGCAAACACAACGCAAGCCACCAGGAGAGATGCAAGATTGTTGCAAGACATGGTCTGGTGTTCGGTTGTAGGCTTCAGAAGTGACTTTGAAACTGAAGTCTAGATTCTTCGGTATTGCCTTGTTGGGTATGTAATAGTCGTTGTTCTGACTCCCGAAGTTCTCTCCGTATTTATATATGTAATTGGGATTAGTATTCATGAAATCTGTTTGTTAATCGGAAAGATTTATCCATACACAACACCTTTAGATACACACAGAAAATGGTGTTTTGGGGTGTTAATTATACACCTTTGAACACTTAATTGCGTTATGATCGTTTTCGACCCCCCCCCCGCCCCTTCCTTACCAATCCTATCACTGCCACCTCCCACTCTCTGCCTATCACTGCCACCTCCCACTCTCTGCCTATCACTGCCACCTCCCACTCTCTGCCTATCACTGCCACCTCCCACTCTCTGCCTATCACTGCCACCTCCCACTCTCTGCCTATCACTGCCACCTCCCACTCTCTGCCTATCACTGCCACCTCCCACTCTCTGCCTATCATCGGTGTTCCAATTGTATTGCGTAAGAGATTAATTCCCCTTGATGGACATGTACATTACCAATGGAACAGATTGAGTCATTTTTCGCCAAGCTGAATAATTGTTGTTGTTGAATAATTGAATAAAAGGTTATAAAGACAATCATTCAAATTATCTATTAAATAATTACACAAAATATAAGACAAAATAGTTTGATAAATTAGCTTAAGTAAAATTATACTTATAATTTCAGCCATATTTGAAAAAAAATTAAATCCTCTTATTTTAATAACCTACTCATTTGCAGTATGACGATTTATTTTAAACTGCTGTGTTGTTGTTGTTTTTTTACAGTAAAACGATACAAAATTCTATGCAAAATTCAATGTTAATGAAATTTTGCATCACTCAATTAAGCGCTTGATAATAAGAAAATAATTAGCATAAATAATTGTTTTACACACACAAAAAATTATTAACTTCGGTAATTATTAACTTTGCCTCTTTTACCCTTTCTGGTCCGCGAAATCTTTGTAAGGGCTAATTGACCCAATTTCCGTCATCCTATCGAGCTAAAACTTGGCACACATGAATTCTATGAAGTTTTTTTGGTCATCCCAATTTTAAATTCCCAACCCCCAACCTCCTTCTTTTTCGTAGCAACGGAGCAACTTTCAATAACCATTTATACTGTAGTTCCATTATTTTATCATTTTCCGACCACATTTTTTGTTGGCTGCCGTGCTGCAAACCGTTCAGGTAGCGTACCGACGGTCCGGGTTTGAATCCTAGTGCAGGCTAGGATTTTACCCGGACCTGGAGAGTGTCCCTGATTCTACCCAGCTCTGCTTGGTACCTGACCTTAGTTGGGGTAAAGTAAAGGCGGCTGTGCATAGTGCTGGCCACACAATCACTTAGTATGTGAAGCCGGCTGGTCCAGCGGTTAGTTCACCGGACTGTCAACCAAAAACCAACTGACACGTCGCGGGTTCTAGCCCGGCCACCGGCGGATCCCTGTCGTCCTGCAGGAGTTTTGGGCTTGTAAACATATTTGCGCCAGCAGGCAGCACTGTGTTTACAGAGCGCACTGAGCATGCTAAAATAGCATGGATAGAAGCGCTATATAAGTAACCAATTTAATTTTAATTTTTTATGCCTTGGATACAGAAACTGGTGAACGCTGCTTCGGATCAATTGGGTTCGACGGGTACTTAATTTAGTTTTTTACTTTTATAAATGTTTTATGTTATATAATCTATTTCCAATTCATAAAACTTTCTTAACATAAAGGCCCTATTGTACAGTAATTTCTCTTCTAGTATCTAATGAGTATTCTATGTTATCATTTTAATTGAGCAGTCAAAAAATTAGCTTTAAGGCAGTACAAACTATAATTTTAACTGTACTGCGAATATAATTGTTCAGTTTAAGACATGATTTGATAATTATTTATTTAAAAAGCTCATCTCTTTGCCAACAACAGGTTAAGCTGACCATCCCTATCAACATTCTGATAATCAAGGGACAGCTGTGCTTGTTTACCCATTGATTGCCTAAATTACGCACATTAATTTATATACAACAATAGATCATCATGATAACTTCACGCAATAATACAATTTAACATGGATAGGTGTGGGGTAAGATATAGTCAGAAATAGAAAAACACCTTTAGAGCGATGTGTAAATATATATATATATAGGGGAATGGTGGGTTATTCGTACTGCTGGGTAATTCGTACCTATGCCGTTTTACATGTTTTGACTAGTTGTAACAAAACAACCCAAAGATTGATGCTTACTACAAACTCTCCCGCCAATTTCAACACATCATCTTCAGACTAAGGACTGGTCACAACAGGCTAAAGCAACATATGTTCCGCAAACTACGAATCGGAGCAAGCGAAATGTGCCCCTGCGAAACAGCTCCCGAAAACGCGAAGCATGTCCTTCAGACCTGCCCTCTGTATCTTTCTACCCGGTCAGCCATTTGGCCCCTGGGGGCTACCTTCAACGACAAACTGTTCGGTGGACTAGAGCAACTGACAGCCACGGCGCAGTTCGTTACAACTATCGGACTTGTTGTCTGAATCCTCCCAATCATAACATTTGAGAACGAAGAAGAAGAAGAAGAAGAACTGGTTGTAATTAATATTTAAGCCCGTTAACACATGCCAGCACATTAGTTTTGACTGCCATAGAATAATGGTGGATATGCACAAGAAAATAAAACGGCAGGCTGACTTTATATGTTTTTACACTACTTGATGTTATTTTTTACTATTGCCTCTAGTCGTACTACGTAGGTCTGGTTAAACATAGCGTATTTATATTTGTTTAGTGTCCTGGCTATCTAGTCCGCTTCATTAATACATAGATTTAGGTCTGTTTTCTATTGCGGATAAAAACACAGAATCAAACAACAATGTAAAGTCTGTGTCGGCTAAATCGTATCTCGCTATAGAGGGTAGTACGTACCGGTATTAATTACGTTAAAATTAGTGCAGAAGTAATAATAATAATAATAATAATAACGGTGCTTATATAGCGCATATCCCGTTGGTGACAGTTCTATGCGCAGACGACAGTTACAGAATACAGACAGACAACGAAATATATAGTAATACGCTAATTCTGCTGACGAAATAGGTGAGTCTTCAGCCGGCTCCTGAAGGTGTCATAGCTAGGGCTCTGGCGAAGCTGTAGTGGGAGGTGATTCCAAGCGGACGGTCCTGCGTAGGAAAATGAACGTTCGCCAGCGGACACTAGCCTCACACGAGGGATCCGCAGAATAAGCGCGTCAGATGCCGAACGAAGTGGGCGGGACTGGGTGTAGAGCTCCATACAAGAGCGAAGATAATCCGGGGCGCAGTTATTCAGGCACCTATAACAGAGGGAAGCCAGCTTATATGAGATCCGGTTGTTGATGGGTAGCCAGTGCAGAGATCGGAGCAGAGGATTGATATCATTTGACTTCTTCTTCTTGAGAACTAGTCGGGCTGCGCAGTTCTGGATACGTTGGAGTCCTTGAAGGGAGGAGGCCGGGAGACCAGCCAAAAGCGAATTACAATAGTCCAAGCGGGAAAATAGGAGAGAGATGATGAGCTTAACACAAGCTTCCTTGGTGAGATAACGACGGATGGCGGCAATACGACGCAGATGGAAGAAGCAGATTTTGGTGAGGAAGGAGATGTGGGTTTGCATGGACAGCGTGGAGTCCAGATAGACGCCAAGGCTTTTGATAGTCGGGGAGAAAGGCACAGTTGCATCAGCCTGCTGAAGATCGGACGCAGTGAGGGACACGACCCTCTGTCTCGTACCGACGATAAGAGCTTCAGTCTTCTCACCAAAAGTACCAAAAATACATCAGAAAAAAGACAAAAAGTCCAGAGGCCAAAAAAAAAAGTTTTGCAATGGTACCAGGTATGGTGAGAACATCTAGGAATACATTGTATAATGTTTTATCTGTAGAACATAGGTACACTTTGCATGATCTCAATCAGCCCCTTAAAGTGGGTCACTGGATAATTATTCTTGTAAATTAATTATTAACTACCAATGAGAAATATATAGAGAGACTTCAACTTTTATATATCAACCTTACAAACAATATTTTTTCTTCATTTCTTTTTGGTACTTATTACCCTCCCTAGTGGTACGAATTAAACGCAGTTGAGGGTAATTAGTACCACCTTATCTTTTTCTAGTTTTATTAATTGCGCTCTTTGTTTTCATTATAACAAGTTGAAATCTTGTATTTTCATTCTTTTGTCACGAATAATTGTTTTAACGTTAAAATAAACTTTTTTCTACATTTTGTTTTATTATTGTTCATTTTTTCACTGAGGGGGTACCAATTAACAACCTCTTATAAATATATAGCAATATATTTGTTAAAAGATTTAGACTTAAGCTGAGAACAGTGTGATATTGAAGTTTGTTATTGAAGTAACATCTGGCCTGGACACAAACAAGTTAATTGTATAAATACAGGTACAAAACGTCCACTCAAAACACAGGAGTTACTACCGCTACTGAAGTATCCAGAGAATTTTTTTTAAAGTCTACATTCTACTAAAGACCTTTGAAATGGACCGTGTCGAGGCTACGAACCCAGCTAGACGACGTAAAGCGTTGGATGACTTGCAACAAACTGAAGCTTAATGATGACAAAACAGAAATCCTTCTCATCCACTCTCAAAACAAACCTCTCCCTTCATCTGCTCTTTCTTCTATATCTATCGGCAACTCTGACATCACACTCTCTTCCTCTGCCTGAAACCTTGGAGTCACGTTCACAGACACCCTCTCCATGGACAAACACGTTACGAACATCTGCAGATCAGCATACAACGAACTCAGAAAAATCAGCGCCATTAGACACCTCCTCTCCTTTGACGCCATAAAAACTCTCGTCTGTTCACTCATTCTTTTAAAATTTGACTACTGTAACACTCTCCTCGCAGGCATTCCTCAGCACCACATAGACAAACTTCAGAGGGTACAGAACTCAGCATGCAGACTCATTTTTAAAGCAAAGAAACACGACCACATCCAACCACACATGCAGCAACTCCACTGGCTTCCAATATCCTCTCGCATAAAGTACAAGTCTGCCAATCTATGCTTCAATTCTTTCACTGACCCTCATTTTCCTGTCTATCTCTCTGAACTGTTGCTTCCTTACATCCCCACAAGACAACTACGCTCTTCCACTGACAATAGAACCCTCTCAATCCCAAGAACCAAAACCAAAACCATCGGCGACCGTTCCTTCTTCTTCCACGCCCCCACCTTCTGGAACCAGCTCCCCTTCCACATCCATCATTGCGAAACCTCCTCCATTTTCAAAAAGTCCCTTAAAACCCATCTGTTTATGTCCGCCTATGACCTGTGATGCCTCGTTCCTGGTCTCGGTTTGTTTTTATTATTTTTACCAGTATGTGCTAATGTGTCTTTGTTATTATAGCCACTTTACTGTGGTAGCTATTTGTTTTTAAATATTGTAACTATCGTTTTTTTTTTCACTTTTAATGTTGCACCTATTATTTTTAAAATCAATTTTATTGATGTAACTATTATCTTTATAGCCTTTTAGTGATGTAGCTATTGTCTATTTATTTTAGTACCTTAGATAGTTAGCAATTTTAATAAAATTGTAAAGCGCTTAGAGCTGTAAGGTAAGCGCTATATAAAAATGCCTCAATAATAATAATAATAATAATAATTGTCCTGTTGGCTTTTGTTGTGTTCGCTTGCGGTGATCCAGTCAATGTCGAAAAAAGAGTACTGTCTGTAGGCCAGTATGCCCCTGACTTTTTAGGCAAAGAGGGCATTCCAGATCTAAACGAACTCCCCTTGAAAGCTTTTCTCAAAAGTTTGGCACTGCTCATCAGGAAACTCCGGAAGGCACTTGAAAAACTGAACGTGTGCCCAAATAAAAAGGGCGACTACAAGGATGGCGGATATGGATACTACGAACCTGGCTACAAACCAGGCTACGAACCCGGCTACAAACCAGGCTACGAACCACCCAGCTACCAACCAAGTTACGAACTACCCAGCTACGAACCCAGCTACCAACCAAGCTACGAACCATCCAGTTACGAACCCAGCTACCAACCAAGTTACGAACCACCCATCTACGAACCCAGCTACCAACCAAGCTACGAACCACTCAGCTACGAACCCAGCTACCAACCAAGTTACGAACCACCCAGCTACGAACCCAGCTACCAACCAGGCTACGAACCTCCCAGCTACTAACCCAGCTATCAACCAAGCTACGAACCACCCAGCTATCAACCAGAATACTTACCAAGTCCACAGTACAAACGTAGTGCTGATTCATGGGCTGTGATGTTCTGAACCCGATTATGAAGGGCCTCGCCAAATTTCTCAAACAACTGGAGAAACTGCTGGGATGCATGATGGATAAAGAAAATGGTTATAAAGGGGATTACAAAGACTGTAAAGATGATTATAATAAAGCCTATCCCCATGGTTTCTATGGCTATTGATGATTATATCAATGAATACGCTCACGGCACGGCCATTCCTTTAAATGGATTATGATAAGGTGAAAGTGTGTTTGGCACTGAAAAAATCGAACTAGAAATCGTATAACAGAAACTTACGAAAAGTTAACAATTTGACTAAAAGTTTGACACGCTATTGTTTCCAAGAGAAAATAAAATCATAGAGCAAGGTATTGAGCTTGTTGAGTTACAAAACTGTGTATGTGTGCACATGATTAATGTTTGTAATATGTTATTTAAATGAATCAAAAAGAAAATCAATTTTTGTGTTTAACTATAGCACTTTCAGTGGGAGCTTACATATTTTTGATTCTGACCAATTCAAAACCACTGAACACTTCGGGCGGAAACATTAAGAAGGAAGCTACACATCTAATTATAAGTTAAACTATTATGAACATAAGCTTGTATCTATGTCATGACATTTAATAATTGATATTCATTTATTTATAAAAAAGTAAGTAGTTAAGTGGTGGTCGTGCGGCTGGCGTACCGAAAGTCCAGGGTTCGAATCCTGGTGCAGGCTAGGATTTTTTTCCCGGGTCTGGAAGGTGTCCCTCATTCTACCAAGCTCTGATGGGACCTTAGGGAAAAGTAAAGGCGGCTGTGCATAGTGCTGGCTACACAATCACCTAGTATTCCGAGGTTACAGAAATGAATTAATTTATAAAACATTTCTTGTATATAAATATATTTGTACATATAAAAAAAAAATGTGAATGCTAAAAAAAATTAGATCTAATTAAAAATTAATTCACTTTAAATAAATGTTTTGGAAAACAAACAAAAGTGGGGCGTACTACACTGACATCCCCCACCCTTCCCCCATAACTCCACCACAGGTGACTTCCCCTATGACATTCAGGCATGAAATGGGGTTCCTGAGAAAGTCAGTAAAACCTACAGATTTTTACAGAATTCTAAGTCCACGGTTTACTTTTACCGTGTGATGATTATTAAACCCTCCGGAGGCAAGATGACGCTCAGCAGTGGACACTTGCAAAAAAAAAGAAACGTGAAATCAATTTTATCTTTTGGATCAAACAGACAAAGAGTGGTAAGACCTGGAAAAAAAATAGAAGAATTGACCAAGAATAGATCAAGAATAGATGAAGAATCGATCAAGAATAGAGAACTTAACAGTATATGAAACCTATAAACTAGAGACATAACAGTAAGTAAGATGTCTATACTAGAGATACAACAGTAAGTAAGATGTCTATACTAGAGACACAACAGTAAGTAAGATGTCTATATTAGAGACACAACAGTAATTAAGATGTCTATACTAAAGAAACAACAGTAAGTAAGATGTCTATACTAGAGACACAACAGTAAGTAAGATGTCTATACTAGAGACACAACAGTAAGTAAGATGTCTATACTAGAGACACAACAGTAAGTAAGATGTCTATACTAGAGACACAACAGTAAGTAATATGTCTATACTAGAGATACAACAGTAAGTAAGAAGTCTATACTAGAGACACAACAGTAAGTAAGATGTCTATATTAGAGACACAACAGTAATTAAGATGTCTATACTAAAGAAACAACAGTAATTAAGATGTCTATACTAGAGACACAACAGTAAATAACCAAATAAAAGAAGAACATGTTTAAAAAAATTAAACATCTTGTGGAAGTGATCACTAACTTTAAAGATGACACCATTGTGCAAAAATAAAGGGGTCTAAAGTTTAACCTGCTTCAAGCCTGGTACAAAAGCTACTCTCCACTACAAGAGAGAAGGCTTAATAGTATGCACCACACTCACAAATAAGTTGGCGAAATAGCTATAATTCTTTTAACAATAGCAAAAGATAGAGATTTCAAAATGGTAATAGGCCAGCATTATTCAGACCGAATGGACCATGTTTTTTTACATGCCATACGTTTGCTATGAACTTTGCTATGAACTTTCTAAGCAGACAAGAAAAAGTTTTATGAAAGTCAAAATCGGCAATTTGAAATACAGTAGCAGACACTACCAAATGTGATTCAACAAAGTCATATGCATCAAAACACATTTAATAGGGGTCATAACCAGAGCCAAAACCGAGGCAGAAATACAGGAGAGAAACAAAATGCAAATAGACACAATGGTCCATTTAATCAACAAAATGTAAATATTATAGATCATAGGTTCTCAACGGGGCGTTATCGCCCCCCAGAGGGCGGTGAGAATGTCTATGGTGTCGCTGACGTTCCCGATGGCGATAGTGGGCGGTGACAGGTCAGTGGGTCAGTGGGTGGTACAAAAGTACTTTCAATAGTTTTAACACCATTGCTATTAAAATCACCAAAAATACCAAGATTCAAATGTGCTTTTATTATAAGGGTAATATTGGGGGCTTTAACAAATAATTAATCCACTGTTTCGCTATTTCACTACTGTGTGATTGTGACGTAAAAAAACAATTAAAGCTCATTATGCACTTAAACCTTGATCTATTACTAGATTTAGACTTTCTGAGAAAGGCTTATTGTGGGGGAGGGGGGGAAGGGGGGGAGGTGATTAGAATATGGGTGAAATGTGTCATAGAACTTGATAGAACGCAAATGCTGCTAAACAACTGCTATCACCCAACATGACATATATGCTAATTAGAAGTAAAGAAGAAGGAAGAATCACACTGATTTTTACAAGAAGAAGTAGGGGTTGAGTCAGTTTACATTAAATATCTGGGTCGGTTCGGTAATTACTGCGCGTTCGTTAGTTGAGCAATAGCACAATGCAGAGATGAATTGATGAAATAGCATGTGATGAAGAGAGTACAATATGTGATTATCTAAAACATTCCAACTTTCTTTAAAACGCCATGGGTCCATCAAGGTACCAGACAAGCAAGCGTTACTTTTATTTTATTATAAAAAGGAAATTTTGCACATTTTGCTTTTAAAAAAAATGAATGACGTCACTAAAGACGAATCTATATTACTTGAACTAGAATGAGTTTGCTTAGAGGAAAAGAAATTCCTCCATCGGCGATGTTATGGTGCTCTCATGGATTGGTCTCGTAATTAAAGAAGTCTGTGCCATATGTATTAGCTGTATGATCATCGACAACTTTTAGTAGCTAATATCTAAGTTATCGTATGCATCGCTCACTACAATACGGAATTACTGCAGATAACAAAACTGAAGCAACGATATCAATGATAGATTGTTCAGACAGTTTTACATTGAAAATATCGAGGGCTACAAATTGTTTGTTACTGCACACATGATGGTCATCACAAGTTTAAATAGATTGTATGCGTCTTTGATTCGATGCTAGATTTTTCGGAAAGCAATGACGATTTTTTGAACCAAATATAGACAAACTGCTAGCAACATACCAGGCACAAGCTTCATTTTAATATTGATTTTTTTAAACCGTTTGTGCAGTATATTTTTTATATAATTTATTTGAAAACCACAATCAAACAAACTTGTTCACTTCAGCTCTTTTTAATATCATCAAAACACACAAATCTAGTTGGCCTTAACTTAATTTCGGAGAAAAAATAGCGTGGGGTGTGCTGAGCGCTAAAAAAAATGAAAAAGGGGGGCGGTGAGCCGAAAAAGGTTTATAACCTATGCTCTAGCTCAGGGGTCGGCAACCTTTTGCTACCAGTGTGCCAAACAAGGATTTCGAAATCATTCAGTGTGCCAACAGCCTAAAAATGAATCTGCTCTATTATACTTAAAAAGAACTATTTTTATAGGACAATTAATTTATCTCCGTAGCAAGACCAAGGCCAAAAGCAAAGGGTATTATTTATAGAGAAAATCGTTCAAGCGTTTTATATTTAATACAAAATGTAAAATAAAAAAAATATATAATCTTTTTTATTTGCATTTATATCAAATATTATTACTAAACTTTAATAATTATGATAATTAATGTCTTATCTTTATCATTTTTTAGTCAAGATGAGGAATGTCGATCTAACACCTGAAAATATTATTTATATTTTAATCTCAGTTTAACTGAGAACTCCTTTAATGTGTTTCTGAATTACACTATAAATAGTAGATGAACGCCGTCGTTAAGCGGCATAGATACGTAGTAATTATACAAACTAGGTAGTTAATGTAATGTTTAAAAATATACATATCAATTCTTTAGTCTTATAATCATCAATCTATTTACCGTGAGTTTGTTTATATGTTTGTTTAGATATATATATGTATGCCCTCTATAGGCTCCTAAGCCGTTTGACTAATCAAGAAAAAAGTTAAACGTATAAATTGAAAACGTCCAAGAAAATAAATTTTATTTTATGACTTATAATCATAAATGTGTTGATTGTATAAATAAATAAAAAGTATATCCAGCTATGCAAATACATAAAACCTTACGGAACAAAAGGCCATTTCCGTTCATTTACTATGTTGAACTCGAGATTCACTATGTTGAACGCGAGGGCCTTATCGGATTTTCCCAATTCTGCTGTTGTTGTTTGTTTTTTCATGTGGCTAGACCTTTTTTCAAAAGTTACGCACCGCAATTTGGCTTGGAGAGTTTGAATGGTGTAGGCTACTTTAAAAAAAATACTAGCTTATGACGTAATGTCTATCAAATCATTTCTTTTTTCATTATAAATGTTTGCATTATCTTTTAAGTAAAAGTAACCACATGTTTCAATTATTTAATGGATGCACGTCGCTATTGAGAGCATCCTTTAACAGGCGACTTTCTACGCTCTATAAATTAAAGTATACTAATTATAAAGGACAAGTGACAAGTTATAAATGATTACTTTTAAATAGCACAAGCCTGACAGCAAAAATTTTTATGCATGAGCCAGGGCTACCGGACTCAATATAAAAACAACTAAATACCTAAAGAAACATTCTCAATACTAATTTATTGATACAATAAGCAAAAACAAAAAGTTATGTTTTGTAATATAACAAATATTATTGACTAATAATTATTTCTTTTTATAAATCCAGCATTATTGTATTTATTACAAGATTTAATTATTAGAGGATGAAAATAATTTACATTGAACAGTTGTAAATAAATATTTCCTGCATTAATTTCTTTGTCCATTTAAAGAGTTTATTTTAAACTTAAAAAATTACAGATATTACATAATGTAGTGCTATTAAATACGTCTCTTATACTTAATAAATTAATAATACTAATAAATTTGTTTTAGAATAACTTATATATTTATAATTCATTAAAGAAGATGAACATAAAAACTCTTTTAAATGTAATTAGTATGTATGAATTAATGAGGGGTCAAGTGTAGATAACCTCTTTGTATGCTTAGATCAGCTTTCATAGGCAATAAAATATGTTCACAAGTGTAAGTTGAACCAAAAGATGAAAAAAAGAGGGAAAGCCTAGCAGTTGAGAATAGCAGACGACTTTCCTAAGCAGCTTCCTTCCAGTGGTCATGTGGTCCTTGTAAATGCGAGTTCAACTCACTTAAATGTGTCGCTATGTTATTCCAAAACATCGGCTTCAGCTGTCAGTTTTCCTCATTCAGAACCGGAAAAGTGTTGTTGTATTTTTTTGTATCAATAAATAAACACCTCTTGGAGGTCTCTCGCGTGCCATTGAAAATCGCTCTGCGTTCCAAGTTTGACACGTATGCCTTAGGTTGCCGACCCCTGCTCTAGCTGATTTGCACAAGTTATGAATTATAGTGGCAACATTTTAGTGAATATGTTTACGGTGAGAACCATGTAGAGTCATAGGTACATCTTGCATGCTCTGATTCAGCCTCACAAAGTTAGTATTATCAAATGCAAATGAGATATATCTAGAGAGATTTTTTGTTTCCAACATAGTTTATTTATGAAAGATTTTTACAAATGCAATGGCATTTATATTATTATATGTATAAATGTATATACAAGCTAAATTGCTCGGCGTTGTCTGGGGAAAAATAAATAGGCCTCTCTATAGCTACATATTAGAATTGTATAGCCTACAGTGAACAGAAGGCTATAATGATTTTAAAAACTATATTATTTTTAATTATTTACTGAAAACATTTGGGCAAGTATTTATAATTATATAGCAGAAAAATCTAGATGGCATAAGTAAAATAATATGAGGCAATAAGGTCACGTGTCTTCAAAGTAACCAATGGGAATTGGAATCCACACACATATCCTACTTTATATATATATATATATAGATAGTATATTCTGGTGTTTATAAAACAATGAACGAACATTGATAACGATTGACATCAATCAACTATGAATAGAGAGATAGAAGACTTTATCACTGGAATTTTACAAGTTAAAGGGATATAAAACAGGAGAAATATTGTCTCAAATGTTTACACAATTGCGTCCCTTTATTTGGGGTGCGGGAAGTTAAATGAAAAAATGCGCAAGTACCGATGAAATGGGATAACTTTGTAACTTTGTACCACTTTTTTCATACTTAATAATTTTACAAAGTCTTTAATTATTTTGATGATGTTAATAGCTCTAACTAGGGGGAACAACAACATAAAAAGGAATAAATAAGTAAAAGACAATTATCTTGGAGATTTAAGTTTTTTTTAAATATTTTGTGGGGTGCTCAAAGTTACCCCGTCATGGTGTTACTTTGGACCAAAATATTTATTCAATAAAAAAAAAATGTTGACCATAAATATCTGAAATTTTATTACAAGCCATTCAACATTAAATAACAAACTAAATGGCAAACTGAAAATGAAACATTACAATTTAAAATGAACATTTTTCTAATTTATTTTTAGCCTGTGTGCCTTTGTAGGTGGATTTGCGGCATCCATTTGTCATCTGAACCCGTGTCGAGATGCAGGAGCTTTTTTTTTTAATTGTTAGGCAATATTCTCTTTCTGATTTTGTCCTTATAGCGATAAAGAAAAAAGTCCAACCAGCCATAAACGGGACAGTTGTTTTTAAACATATAAATTTTAATAGACCTCCATTGTTTGTCAAAGTATGTCTTGACCTTTTTTATTATGTCTGAGTCATCATTTGTGTGTCTTCGTAACAGTTGCCAAACTTTCTTGCCCCTGGTTTTGGTTTGTAAGTGCGGGGCATTTTTATTCTGAAAAGATGGGGTCAAAATAAAGATTTATAGATAGCCCTTTGTTATTAAATGGATCTTATAGCATATTAAGATATTTTAAATAATTTATTTTACTTATCTTGTCATTTAATAATAAAAAAAAAAATGTAAATTCACATTACCAGATGACTTATTTTCAATTTTTTGGGTTCATACTTAATGGCCCAAAGTACCCCGAAATATGGGAGAATTTCGGGTGGGGTAACTTTGGCCACCCACCCCCCTATTTTTCTTTTTAGGTTAAATAAAAACTTTAAAACTTCCCATAAAGTCTTAACCATTCCATTTCTTAATTTTAAAATGTAAATATTGATAGACTTACTTTATTGGATGAGTATAGGCCTTATTTTGAGGTATACAAATCTGACATGCAAATGGTGGTCATCTTGAAACTATACGCATTTAGCAAATAATGGAGAAGTGTAGCAACATATGATCATTAACTATTTCTTTTACATTTAAGTTTCAAATTAGAATGTTTGGTCTAGTTAAAAGAATTACAAAATATTAAAAAAATAAAAATAAAAAACTTTTTTCTTCCTGGTCCAAAGTTACCCCGATGGTCCAAAGTTAAACCATTTGACGGCTATTACAGCAATAAAAATGAAAATTGTAAACATATTCATTAGGTAGTATTAAAGTGTAGGATAGAATACATGTAATAGTTTGGATAACCTAAGTTAGAAAGGATACAAGAAAGTTTGATATGTATTTAAAACATGAAATAAGGTATAGTTTAAATCTTACAGCAATATAATGAATAATGTAAACATAATAATTAAATATTGTTAGAATATAGGTTAGAAGACATTTATTATTTTGGATAACCTAAGTTAGAAGATATTGAAGACATATTAATATTTATTTAAACATGTGTGTCGTTTTCGCAGTGAACTTTACATTGTGTGTAGAATCAACAGGGAGAGAAGAAAAACAGCTTGAAATTGTATGTGTTGGTTCAGGGTTTTGCCCCTTTTCTGGTACAAACATTGTGGGCAGTAAAAACCATAAGAGTTACGGTGTTTTGCTAAAGACACGGGGTATGGTATTTACTCAAGTTTGCGTTATTATAGATTGTTTATCTTTTACTGTTCCGATTGCAGCTAGGACCTAGGACTATCGAATGTTGGTAGAATTATAGAAGTGTTCATACAGCTAGGATCTAGGACTATCGAAAGTTGGTAGAATTAAATAAGTATTCATACAGCGATCACAAATACTTATCTATTGTAAGGGGGTGCCTGCGGTGGTAGAATGTAGGGGAGTGACTTCCCTCGCTTCCCACCCTCACCCGTCGCTCACGGCCCCGAGTCAATTGATATTCGTCTGCTGACATCTGGGCCAAAGCGACCGGCGGGGGGGGGGGGCTGGTGTATGTCACTCTGACATGGTACCTGAAATAATTTTATGAGACCATAATGTGTCTTTGTCTGACCGTTGCGGCCTCCCTTACAGAGAAATCCCAGACCCCCTTCTCGTCGGTCGTCAACTGAACTTCGCCTGTTGGCGCCCGTGGTCGGAAGGCCGTGGGAAATCCGGTTCTTCTGCCTTCTCGTCCTTGAGGAACAGGCTCCTATTATTGACGTCTGTGGTCCTGCCTAGGACATAGGCCGCCAACAAGGGTCCTCCAGGCATCTCTATGCTGGGCCAGTCTCTCCAGCTTTCCCCAAGTAAGGCCAAATTCCTTGGTATCTGCTTCCACCTCTCTGCGCCAATTGTTCCTCGGTCGGCCTCTTTTCCGTTTTCCCTGAGGGTTCCAGTTCAGGGCATGCCTTGCTGTGTTGGAAGCAGGTTTCCGGAGTGTATGGCCAATCGATCGTCATCGTCTCTGGATGATCTCTTGTTCTACTGGTTTTTGCTTTGTCCGCTGCCACAGCTGCAGGTTGCTAATCCTGTCTGGCCAATGAATCCCAAGAATCCTTCTTAAACAGTTATTTATAAAGGACTGGAGTTTCTTTATATTCGTGGCCGTGGTTCTCCAGGTTTCAGCTCCATACAGCAGCATAGGTTTCACCATGGTGTTGAAGATCCTGATCTTTAGATTGTTTTTCAGGTGTCTGGAGACCCAGACATTCCTGAGTTGTTGGAAGGCCGTTCGTGCCTTTCCAACCCTTGTTTTTAAATCAGCATCTGTCCCACCTTGCTTGTCCACAATGCTGCCAAGTAGACAAAACTCTCAACTTCTTCTAGTGCTTCCTCTTCCAGCATAATGGGTGCAGTAATGGTGGCATTGACCTTGAGGACCTTACTCTTCCCTTTGAAGTGGCTGCAACATTGCTAGTTTTCTACTGCATCTGCTGTTGGGTATGAGAGAGAAGAGCAAGATCATCAGCAAAGTCAAGATCATCGAGTTGGTCCCACAAGGTCCATTGGATACCATGCCGCCTCTGGTGTGTGGATGTTTTCATCACCCAGTCAATTGCCAGAAGAAATAGGAAAGGCGAAAGCAAACATCCTTGTCTCACACCGGTCTTCACCTGAAAAGCATCTGTCACCTGTTGGCCGTGGACAACTCAGCAGGTCATTCCTTCATAAGAGTTACTCATTATGTCAACAATCTTCTGCGGCACTCCATAATGCCTCAACAGTCTCCAGAGGGTTTGCCTATCCACACTGTCGAAGTCTTCTCGTAATCGACAAAGTTGACATAGAGGGGTAAATTCCACTCCAGTGACTGCTCTAGGATGATGAGCAGTGTTGCAATCTGGTCAGTACAGGATCTGCTGGTGCGGAAGCCGGCTTGCTGGTCTCGCAGCAGGGGCTCAACAGCATTTTTTATTCTGTTGAGCAGCACGCGGTTGAAGACTTTGCTTGGTATAGACAAGACAGTAAGGTGATCCCTCTGTAGTTAAAGCAAGAGCTTAGGTCGCCCTTCTTTGGGATTTTGATGAGGTATCCCTCCTTCCATTCAGAAGGTACCTGGCCATCCTCCCAGATCTTGATGAACAGGGGGTATAGCATCTCCACACTGGTTTCTACGTCAGTCTTGAGTGCCTCTGCTGGTATGTCATCAGGTCCAGAAGCCTTGCCATTTCTAAGTGGTTTGATGGTCATGCATATATGTTCCTTGGTGGGTTTGTTGCAGTCAATTAACAGATCGCTGTCAGCTGGCTGTATATCTGGTGGGTTCCTTGGTTCTGGCCTGTTTAGGAGCTCTTCAAAGTGTTCTTACCATCTACCTCTCTGTTGCTCCTCGTTTGGTATGTTCTTACCATCTTTGTCCTTCACTGGTCTCTCTGGCTTTGAAAATTTCCCAGATAGCTTCTTGATGGTAGCGAACAATTCCGCATATTCCCCTGGTATGCTGCATCTTCTGCCTCTTTGGCAAGCATGTCTACAAATTTCCTTTTGTCTGTCTTGATGTTTTTCTTTACAGTCCTATTGACTTCTGCATACTCTCTTTGGGACTTGGTTTTTTGTGCACGGGTACGGCTAGTGTTCCATTCTGCCCTCTTCCTTTTCCTCTCTTCTATTGTCTTCAGTGTCTCCGCTGTTATCCATTCTTTGTGCCCATGTTTCCTGCTCCCCAACACTTCTTGACATGTTGACTGGACTGCTTTCTTTACTCCTTCCCACTTTCCATTAATGTACTCTTCGTCTAGCATTTCACGTAAGATTTGGAACTTGTTAGAAAGAGTGATTTTGAACTCATCCTGTTTCTGCTTGTTGTTCAGGAGGGAGGTGTTGTAGTTCAATCTATGTGATGTCTGCTCTATGTGGTGTCTTTTCAGTTTTAATTTTAACTGGGCCACTATGAGATGGTGGTCTGAGGCAACGTCAGCTCCTCTCTTGACACGCACACCTTGGAGCGATCGCCTGAATTTCTTCCCAATACACACATGGTCTATTTGGTTTGTCGTTCGGAGGTCAGGGGAGACCCATGTAGCCTTGTGTATATTCTTGTGCTGGAAGAAACTCCCGCCTATGGCTAGATTGGTTGTGGCGCATAGGTCAGCAAATCGTTCACCGTTGTCGTTCATTTCACCCACTCCTTGCTTCCCCATGGTTCCTTCACAACCCGTGTTGTCACTACCAATCTTGGCATTGAAGTCCCCCATCAGGATGATGATGTTCTTCCTGGGACGACCCTGGACCACAGCTAGAATTCTGTCATAAAAGGCATCCTAGTCCTCCTCTTCACTTTCATTGGTTGGTGTGTAGCACTGAACGACATCTAGGTTGATGTTTCGCTTCTTTGTTCGGAAGGATGCTGTCAGGATTCTGGGCCCATGTGCCTGCCATCAGATGAGTGCTCTTTGGGCTGTCTTTGATAACATCAAGGCCACCTCTGGGTGTGAGGTGCATCATCATCCTCGTGGCCTGAGAAAAGCAGCAGCTCTCCTGAGATCAGCCTCCTCTGTCCAGAGCCAGTCCATCTTGCTTCCCTAATCCCAAGTACGGCGAGGTTATAATTTCTCATCTCGGCCGCTACTTCACACACTTGCGCAGTCTTGCCTGTCTCGTACATTGTACGCACGTTACAAGTACCAATTGTGGCAGTGGTCCTGGTGGAGATGATGGAGGTCGGCCTAGTAGCTTCCATATTATGGTTTTCACCACTCGGCGTCATATATTTCTCAGCTAGGAATCTATCCTCTCCCAGGACCGAAATGTCTTTAGTTTTCCTTCTTGTTGGCGTTTTTGTAACTTAATGTGTTTTTTTATGTGACAGGGTTGTTAGCCCTGTGCACAACCATCTGGGGGGATGCCCCTCACAGCTATCCGGGGAGCTTCCCTTAATTTTGGGAAGGGCATCCTAGCCTTTGTGGTTCCACCCACTTCCTGGAAACCAGGTTAGTATTGTATATATCGTTCGGTCAGATGGTCCCGGGAGACGGGCTAAGAAATCGAAAGTAAGTTTTAAAAAAAAAAGTTGGGCGGTCTGAAATGTGTTGCACCTTCTATGAGAAGTGAAGGGTAACCTATAGCAGTCGGTAACCTTGTGATAACAGTGTGCCAAAGTAGGATTTCTAATTTTCATTAAGCGTGCCGAAAGCCTAAAGGTCATCCTGCTTTAGCAGTCAACTTCTTGTAGAAGTCCTTGAATTGCATTTCTTTGGTAGTCTTTCGCTTGCCATTTAAAATCGCTCTCCCTGCCAAGTATGGCACGCGTGCCGTAGGTTGCCGACCCCTAACCTATAGTACTAGTCGGTGTTAAGCCGTTGGTAGACGGGGGAGAAATGGGGCGAGGAGAGGTTAGAACTGGGTTGCTATAGCAAGTCTCGTTATGCTGTGTAGGTGATGGGCGATGGACCGTGAAAAATACTGGCCATCCGATCCTACCGTAAGGCAGCTATGATAAGGAGTGTATAAATATTTCCTTATTACGAAACAGATCTTGGGGCAATTGCCGTAATAATATTACTGAGTAATGTAAAGTATTAAATAAAACTGAAATACACGGATAAAAAATAATAAAGCGAATCAAAATTGAAGTACATTAAATTGTAGTAAAAAAAAAAGGTTATTTATTCTACGACAAAGAAAATTCCTATTACAAAGAGTGGGAATCCACTGTACCAGTATGGCATAATGAGTTGAGTACATAATAGTTTCCTTTTTTTTTTAAAAGGAATATGGCGTTGGCGGGCTGCCGTAATAAGCCTTGGTGGTGTGAAAGCGAGGTTTTTCTTCAACTTTCAATTAATTATAATAGACAGTAAAAAAAGTATTGATATCCAAAAGAAAATATAGAAAATATAGAAAATTGCTCTATGCATCAACTTATGGATATGCATGATATATAATGTAATATGGTGAGTTACAATGAGAATGGTAATGTAAATGATAAAAGGTGGTTATGAAGGGTTAACATACTTCCGCCTCTTCGCTGCGTGGAAGAGACGGGCAACACAATAAGAAAAGTGTCTACATAAACTGTCATATAAGCTGCTATACCGGACCTATGGATCAACTCGGTCTGACGGGTACTTTACTTAAGGTGTGGTGAAACGTTCGGTTTCGGCCAAATTGTCAATTTAGAACTTTCGGTAAAATTTCGTTTTCGGCCGAAAAAAAAATGGTTTCGGTGGACTTCTAGCACAACACACACACTTATTTACTACACCGAACCATGCCCCACGCCCACACTGCATTGCTTCTACATTCAGACTTAGCACGAGATTCACTTGCAGTCCTTGACACAATATTTATCACACTTCTAATATACCAAAATACACCCCCGCCCCCAGACAACACACTCCTCCTTAACCAGTAGCCCTAGTCATCACTACTACAGTTCGGTAATCGGATGGTCATGTGGTTAGTTCACCGGGCTGTCAACCGACACGTCGCTTGTTCTAATTCCCATTGGCGACTGATCCCTGCCGCCCTGCATGAGTTTTTGGGCTTAGTGAACATAATAATCTTCTATCTAGAAGGAACGTCTGAAAACGTGTATAGTTCCGGACTTTTCTACGAAATAATTAAAAAACGATTTTTACTGACGCACTTTTAATAATGAATACTCTAATACTGAGCCTTTTAATTATCTATAGCGACTTGCGTCAATTGTTTTTCAAATCGGCTAGTAAACATCTTTTTTGGCTCACCGCCCCCTTTTTACATTTTTTTTCGCTCTCCGCCACTTATTTAGCCGCCCCTCCTCATTTTAACCAGCCCCCACCCCGCCATAAACACACACACACAGACACACACACACACGCACTCACACACACACAAGTAAATGACTCGAGTTTGATGCAACAAATTATTATAGGCCGACTAGATTTGTATGCGTTAATACATTTTATGATCTTTAAAAAAAAATGAAAAGTACAACAATTTTGTTTTATTAGTGTTGTTGTTGTTTTTTGTTGTAGAATTTTTTTTTAATAATTAATAAAGAGAAAATTACTACAAAAGAGTTGCTTTTTTTTTCAAATCAGCATTAAAGTGAAGCTTTTGTTTGTTGCTAGTGGTTTGGCTAAAATTTGGTTCAATTTTGGTAAGCAAAAACCCTTCAATGTCCCTTGGCGTTTCTTCTATTTTTAAAAATTATGTTAGATGACACAGTTGCTTCTTCTACACCCTGCATGTCTGTGATTTAAGTCAAGTCTTAGAAAAAAAGAAGTTTTTTACAATTCCTGGTTCGTTCAGAAAATATATTTCTATAGATTATATAAAGCAGAAAGTGTGCAGGCCTACCAATAAATTGTTCTTCAATAGATAATGTATTGCCATTTAATTTAGCAAGTTCAATGTATGTTTAAAATACACAAACTATAAAATTATAATTATAATTTTGTCCTTGAAATAAAAACTAATTCTATTTTCTTAACAACCTATTCTTATTTGTATTCTGTACAAGTGTGGATTTTTTTATTTTTTTGGTGTGTGGTGACTGATTTTTTTTTTATCGTAAAACTTATCGTGAATCTGTGAAGCCGCCTGGTCCTGAGTTTCTATCCCTGCCACCGACCGATCCCGACCGCCCTGCAGAAGTTTTGGGACTAGATGACGTAATAATCTTCTAGAGCGCACTGATCATGCTAAAATAGCATGGATATATAAAGAACCATTATAATTATAATCATTATTATTATTAATCTAAATTCTTAGCAAAATTCAATGTTTAAATTTTTACTTTACATAATAAAGGGCTTTATCTTATCTTATCTTCTTATCTTCAATTTTTGAAAAATTTACCAAATATCTTTTCTTTTGTTTATTTCTGGTGTACTTTGGAAGGCTAGCTGGTCCATTTCCCGTCATCCTATTGTACATAAACTTGGTTCATATAATCCTCACACCAACCCCAAAACTATTTTGTTTTTACGTTTTTTGATAGCAACAAAGCACATTTTAAATAATAAAAAAAATTTTACTGTATGCTTTTGTCAGTTTTAGATCATATTGTGTTGTTGTTGTTTACTAGGTCTGCAAAAATATATTATGCCTATAGTCAGTGCTTTTTTTCTAATGTAACGCACCGGAACGGCGTTCCAACACTTTTTTTCCATAGACTTCTAATTTCAGTGTTATTTCTTTATGACACGACGAACATAAATAGGAGTTTTGTGACCTTTTTTTTTTAGAACAAAAGCACTGCCTATAGTTGTCCAATGTATCAATGGCGTTTTGTGCTATTTTAACCAAGATATAAATAGTCTTCAATGTGTTAAAATATTTGATCGGAAAATTACAATTATGCATATAAATCGAAAGTAATGAAAAAGCCTTACTGCTTGATATTTCTGTTTTATTCTAGTAAAGCCGGCTGGTCCAGCATTAGTTCACCGGACTGTCAACCAAAAACCAACTGACATGTCGCGGGTTCTATCCCTGCCACCGACGGATCCCTGCCGCCCTGCAAGATTTTTGGGCCTAGTGGACGTAATAATCTTCTATCTAGAAGGAACGTCTGTAAACTTATAAGATTTATTTGCTTATTTAAAATAAAAGCCGATCGTTGACATATTAAAACACATGTCATTTACCATGTCAATATTAACTATGTCATCAATTATTACTTGCCGGTATGTCAAAATGACGAATTGTACTACGTCTCTTGTTTGGACAAAAGAAAAAATCAATCTTATACTTTGTATTATCTTCTTTATTTATTCTATTTATTTATTCTTTTTATTTATTCTATGTATTTATTCTATTTATTTATTCTATGTATTTATTCGATGTATTTATTCTATTTATTTATTCTATTTATTTATTCTATTTATTTATTCTATTTATTTATTCTTTTTATTTATTTATTCTATTTATTCTATTTATTTATTCTATTTATTTATTCTATTTATTTATTCTATTTATTTATTCTATTTATTTATTCTATTTATTTATTCTTTTTATTTATTCTTTTTATTTATTCTATTTATTTATTCTATTTATTTATTCTATTTATTTATTCTATTTATTTATTCTATTTATTTATTCTATTTATTTATTCTATTTATTTATTCTTCTTATTTATTCTATTTATTTATTCTTTTTATTTATTCTATTTATTTATTCTATTTATTTATTCTATTTATTTATTCTATTTATTTATTCTATTTATTATATGCTATTATTTTTATTAAAATTTTAACAAAATGGACTTATAGCATGGTTTATATCATCATTGTAATTCAACTTTCAACCAAATATCTAGATCTATTTACGTTAGTACAGTCCTGGACTGCTAATATTTTTTTTTACTTTAAGATAATAATTCTATTGATGTATGAGTCATCTCTATAACATTAATGGGTCAGATTGACCAATCTATTTCTCTTTTGCTAATAAAAAAATGAAAAGTGAGAAAGGCTTTACTTGCGTACAGATAGAAAAGCTAAATTCCATACATATTTCAAATACAAAGTAGCATTGAAATGTACAAGTCAGAAATAGATCCAATATAATATATTGAGGAATATATTTGTGAAAAGATTTAGGCTTAAGCTGACGGCGGTGTGATATTGAAGTAACATCTGGCACGAATACTTGGATAAATACAGATTGAAAACGTCCACTCAAAACACAGGAGCTACTTCCTCTACAGTTATTTCCAGAGAATTTTCAAAAGTCTCCATTCTACTGAAGACATTTGAAATGACTCGTGTCGTGGCGATTGTCCTATTGGCTTTTGTTGTGTTCGTTTGCGGTGATCCAGTCAATGTCGAGAAACGAGACCTTCCTTTTGGTGAAGTAATCAAAGATTTAACGTTGAAATATATTTTCCGTCTTGTGAAACCGCTGATCACGCAACTCCAGAAGTCACTTGAAAAAGTGAACGTGTGCCCAAATAAAACGAGCGACCACGAAGACGGTGGACATGGACACAACGAAACAGACAACGAACCAGGCAACAAACCAGGCAACAAACCACCGATCTACGAACCAGGCAACGAACAAGACAACAAAACAGGCAACAATCCAGGCTACGAACCAGGCAACAAACAAGGCAACAAACCACCGATCTACGAACCAGGCAACAAACCAGGCAACAATCCAGGCAACAAACCACCGATCTACGAACCAGGCAACGAACAAGACAACAAAACAGGCAACAATCCAGGCTACGAACCACCGAGCTACGAACCAGGCAATAAACCAGGCAACAAACCAGGCAACCAACCAGGCAACCAACCAGACTACGAACCAGGCTACAAACCAGGCAACCAACCAGGCAACCAACCAGGCTACGAACCAGGCTACAAACCAGGCAACAAACCAGGCAACCAACCAGGCTACGAACCAGGCAACAAACCAGGCAACCAACGAGGCTACGAACCAGGCAACCAACCAGGCTACGAACCAGGCAACAAACCAGGCTACAAACCAGGCAACCAACCAGGCTACAAACCAGGCAACAAACCAGGCTACAAACCAGGCAACCAACCAGGCTACGAACGAGGCAACCAACCAGGCTACGAACCTGGCAACAAACCATCTATCTACGGACCAGTTTCTTCATCGAGTGCACAGTACAAACGTAGTTCTGGTTTTGAGTGGGACTGTGAAGTTCTGAAACCGATTCTCGAAGGCTTCGCCAAAAGTCTAAAACAACTGGGATGTATGATGGATAAAGAAAATGGCACTAAAGGAGATGATTAAGACTGTCAGGAACGCCTGTAAGAAAGCCTATCCCCATGGTTACGAGGGCAATTAATAAAGATGCGCGCATTATGAATAAGGGAAACCCTTTCTTTTTTGCACTGAAAAATCAACAAGAAATCTCAAAGCGGAAATGTACGAAAAGTTAAGAATTTGACTTAATGTTTGACAGGCTTTTGTTTCCAAGAGAAAGTAAAATCATAGAGCAAGTTCTTGAGCTTGTTGATTTAGGGGACCTTCTATGTATGTCTATGTTAGTTTGTAATGCTTTTAATGACTTTTTTTTTTCAAATGTTTCACAAACGAAATGAAAAATATTAAATACTCCAAAAGAATATTTAATACCGTTATTAAATAATTAAACGCTTCAGGAAAGAACATTGTTAAGTATTGAAGTTAAATATTTAATAAGTATTACTCTTATATTTATTTAATGAAGTACTATAGAAAGATCTCTTTTCAGCCTTATGACTGTAGTGTCCTGGGGCACTTTAAGGGCATACGATGCCAGCACAGACGCCACCTTTGGGTTTGGAACATAAGATAAAAAAGTAAAGTACCATTCGGACCAAACTGAAGCAGCGTTCACCAGTTTCTTTGGCCACGGCAAACAAGGGGATGTGTGGCCAGCACAATGCCCAGCCGCCTTTACTTTACACAAGTCAGATGAATTAAATAAGATAATCCTAAGCTAATAATGACTATCATGTTGTCTGTATCACTAAGTTAGCGTCACTCCAAGTATGCTAGTATGATAGAGCGTAAGACAGTGTTTGTTCAACTATCTCTCTCTCTCTCTCTCTCTCTCTCTCTCTCTCTCCCTCTCTCTCAACCTCTGTACCGGTATTTCATTTGACAGGCTTTTGTATCCAAGAGAAAATAAAGAGAAAATAAAGTCAAAGAGAAAGTTATTGTGCTTGTTGAGGTATGAAACTCTGTGTGTGTGTTTGTGTGTGTTCTAAACTAAACTAATCTAATTTAAAACTAAACTTTTAATTTCTTAACTAATGAAAAAACGAATACTTTATCTCACAATCAATGTTCGAAGTTTAAAAATTATATTCAAACTTTATAATTTTCTTTTTCTAAAATAAAGATTGTTTGAGACAAAATGTCCATGTACTCTCAAGAATTAAATAATACATCACTGACACATCACAGGTTATTCCTAACAATGTCGAAACATATTAAAAAAATTTAAAGCCAAAGTTACTAAGGCATGTGTGGCCAGCACAATGCCCAGCTGCCTTTACTTTACCCCAACTAATGTCAGGTACCCATCAGAGCTGTGTAGACTCTAGGACACCCTAAAATCCTGAGAAAAAATTTTAGCCTCACCAGGATTCGAACTCAGAACCTTCAGATCGCCAGTCAATCGCTACCGTACCCCAGTAATTGTGTCTAAAATTATTTTTATTTTCTACATTGAAAATTTAATTTTTAAAAAGTTATGTTTTGAAAAAAAAATGGGATGTCCGAGTGACCCTTTCCATCTTGCCATCCTTCCCTCAATCGGTGCCTACGCCTATGACATTCAGGCATGAAAAAGGGGTTCCTGGGGTAGTCAGTAAAATCTAAGCTTTTGACAAAATTCCACGGATTACGTTTACCATGTGATGATTTTTAAACCTTCCGGAAGCAAGATGGTGCTCAGTTGTGGACACTTGCAAAAAAATAGCAGCGTGAAATCAAATACAACTAAACAAAACTATTGGTTAAGCCTGGAAATAAAAAAAAAACTAGAAGAATTGATCAAGAATAGACCAAGTGTTATGATGTGGAATTTCTTTTGCAAAGTTTAGTGAATAGTAAGGAGCTACACATACGTTTCTAAGTAAGTTTGGGATAAAACATTTCCCCTACACACCTATCCCTCCTCCCCTTTACCCCACACCCCTACTCTCTCTCTCTCAACCGCTTGCTCAGACCAGGACGCTAATAGATAATCTATCTTGATCGTCACTTGCGCCTTCCCCCCCCCCAACCCCCACCCTTACCATCTATTGTTTGTAGCTGGGATTGGATATCGTAGCCGCTGGTCTTTCAGTGATATAACAAATTGGGCCTATTGTTCGTTCGTGCGAGTCACATTCCATGTCGTTTAGGGTCGTTTGTGTAAAACACGAGATGTACAAAGTTGTGGAAAAAAGTAAATTACAGTGTTACCTCGGGATACGATTTTAGTTCGTTCATGAACTCTGTTCGTAACCTGAAACAGTGAAATCAATGCAATAAACTCAATCTGTTACAAGATGAAAAAAAATCTTTTTTTTTTTATTAATTAACATCCGACCGATTATTTGACGAAACGCAAAGAACAAGTGTAGCCTACTTCACAATTGGTTCACTAACACTGTCTCCTGATAGTTGCTTATCATTGATCCAGATTAAAAGAAGATTTTCATCTTTCTGTAAAAATTAAATCATTGCTTCAGCCTTTGGCCACATCGACTGATTTGAGTAACTCTTTTTTTATGATGTCGTACTCAATATCGTTGTTGCACACACGAACACTATTCTTATATTTAAATGTTTATATCTTTCTTTACCTCCACTATTATACGTTTGTTCTAAACTAGAGACACATCCTTTTTTCAATCACAATTGATGAGGTAACAAAGATAATAATAAAAGAGATAAACTGAACACAGTGCCACTGCTAAGAAACCTGTAACTGCTGTATTGTAAGAGTAAGGCCAATGAAATCGAAGTTGGGCAAGCGACAAGGCAATTTTAGTCATTTTAATCGTTGTTTTTATTTTATTTTTATCTAAAATACATGTGCTGATGATCATGCTAAACAAATCGGTGTTCAAAACAGCAATTGTACACAAGAAATTAAATTAGTTATTGTTATTGAACGGGTATTTCCAAAACGTCATAATTGTGACGCAAAAATACACTCGTTCGTGAAAGCGACGCACGTGGGGAACAACTATTGCAGGGTTTTAAAGTCAAATGAATTAAATTATGATAATTCTAATGGTTATTCTTGTCTAGCGTTTATTTTCTATTTTTATTTGTAGATGTTTTTCTAGGCACAACAAGTCGAGCATAAAAAAATTAAGAAAATCGTTAGAGCGTTTTTGAAGAAAAGAATATATAAATACATACATACATAATATATACATACATAATATATACACAATGCTATCTCGTATAGGATATACACAATTTTATTTAGTATTATAGTTTAGAATTAAATATTACCAATGTCTCAGATGTTATGTAAAGTGCACATATAGTATCAAATAGTATAAAATATTGAAAAGTAAAAAATGCATTAAAAATATTTCAAAATTTGAAAATCAAAAATATTTTTTTAAAAACAACATTCATATTGTCTATGAGAGCCACACTTTAGGCCTACTCAACGAAGAGCCGCATTCGCCTATTCTTCTTTGGCTCCTTAGTCTCGGAAGACAATTAGATTTGCGCTCCTGTGACATCACCAGCCCCGCAGCATTAACTGTGTCTGTGAGGACCTCTCATTGGGTTCTGTCGCATCTCTGGCACATGAAAGTGAACCGTTGGAGCTGGTCAGGGGCAGTATATGTTCTTTAATTTTCTTCGCTGCTCTTCCCGCCTCTTCGATAGGACGAAGTCTGCCCTCTGCAGCAGATGGCTTATAGCCGGTAACTGCCGCTTTCCGTGTTTTGTCGACGCTAAATAGCAAAGCTCGAGTGTCATCGCCAGGGCGCAAGCCTGGGCATTAATGTTAAGGAGAGGCTGATGTTGCCCATGCATCAGTTCCCCTCTCTCCACGCATCAGATGTAGACAAGGGAAAGGCGTAGCCAATACAGCTTGGCATCAGTTGCGTCGCAGGAGTTGCCAGTATGCTACGTGACGAGCAGAAAGCGTACTGCATTAGGGACTCCGGCTCCTGATTTGTTTTTGGGGTTTACTCCCCTTCTCCGTGCATGGGTTTAGCCACCAGGCAGTGGAGATTTGTGATAAAGAGTTTTCCTTCTCCGGAAGTTCATTCTATTTACAATAAACAATATAAACAATAACAAGAAAACCATAAAAACGAAGTTTTTATTATACTCCCTTTATTTGCAAACTAAGTTTACCATCATGTAATTAAATAATTGATTGACTACTGCAAATGAAACGTACAGAAAAATATCTGTGTCGTAAATCTCAAAAATATCTCCTTACTCCGTATGAATTGTTCTAAAAATAATCTTAGCGCATAATTTTTTTTTTTAGCTTTGCGCCGAAAAACTATACAAAGTTGCACGGGCATTTTTAAAGTGAAACCAAAATTTTCCTTATACTTTCCTTTTAAGAAATGAATATTGTCATAAGTGTAGTATTATTAAGCTGTTTTAACTGAAAATTTGATAGGATGAATTGTTAGGCGCCACAAGTCGGTTTTCCAAATTTCAGCTCGATCGGACCACGGGAAGTGGTCGAAAAATCGAAGCCAATTTTTGCACCATTGACGATTGCAGACATTGCAACTTAAAATAAAGGGAGTAATAAAAAGAAAACCATAAAAACGAAGTTTTCATTATACTCCCTTTATTTGCAAACTAATCTTACCATCATGTAATTAAATAATTGATTGACTACTGGAAATGAAACGTACAGAAAAATATCTGTGTCGCAAATCTCAAAAATATCTCCTTACTCAGTATGAATTGTTCTAAAAATAATCTTGGCGCATAATTTTTTTTTTCTAGCTTTGCGCCGAAAAAGTATAAAAAGTTGCACAGGCAATTATAACGCGAAATCAAAATATTTCTTATACTTTCCTTTTAAGAAATGAATATTGTCATAAGTGTAGTATTATTAAGTCGTTGTAATTGAAAATTTGATAGGATGTATTGTTAGGCGCCCCAAATCTGCTGTCCAAATTTCAGCTCGATCGGAAGACGGGAAGTGGTCGAAAAATCGAAGCCAATTTTTGCACCATTGACGATTGCAGACATTGCAACTTAAAATAAAGGGAGTAACAAGAAAACCGTAAAAACGAAGTTTTTATTATACTCCCTTTATTTGCAAACTAAGTTTACCATCATGTAATTAAATAAATGATTGACTACTGCAAATGAAACGTACAGAAAAAATATCTGTGTCGCAAATCTCAAAAATATCTCCTTACTCAGTATGAATTGTTCTAAAAATAATCTTGGCGCATAATTTTTTTTTCTAGCTTTGCGCCGAAAAAGTATAAAAAGTTGCACAGGCAATTTTAACGCGAAATCAAAATATTTCTTATACTTTCCTTTTAAGAAATGAATATTGTCATAAGTGTAGTATTATTAAGTCGTTGTAATTGAAAATTTGATAGGATGTATTGTTAGGCGCCCCAAATCTGCTGTCCAAATTTCAGCTCGATCGGAAGACGGGAAGTGGTCGAAAAATCGAAGCCAATTTTTGCACCATTGACGATTGCAGACATTGCAACTTAAAATAAAGGGAGTAACAAGAAAACCGTAAAAACGAAGTTTTCATTATACTCCCTTTATTTGCAAACTAATCTTACCATCATGTAATTAAATAATTGATTGACTACTGGAAATGAAACGTACAGAAAAATATCTGTGTCGCAAATCTCAAAAATATCTCCTTACTCAGTATGAATTGTTCTAAAAATAATCTTGGCGCATAATTTTTTTTTTCTAGCTTTGCGCCGAAAAAGTATAAAAAGTTGCACAGGCAATTATAACGCGAAATCAAAATATTTCTTATACTTTCCTTTTAAGAAATGAATATTGTCATAAGTGTAGTATTATTAAGTCGTTGTAATTGAAAATTTGATAGGATGTATTGTTAGGCGCCCCAAATCTGCTGTCCAAATTTCAGCTCGATCGGAAGACGGGAAGTGGTCGAAAAATCGAAGCCAATTTTTGCACCATTGACGATTGCAGACATTGCAACTTAAAATAAAGGGAGTAACAAGAAAACCGTAAAAACGAAGTTTTTATTATACTCCCTTTATTTGCAAACTAAGTTTACCATCATGTAATTAAATAATTGATTGACTACTGCAAATGAAACGTACAGAAAAAATATCTGTGTCGCAAATCTCAAAAATATCTCCTTACTCAGTATGAATTGTTCTAAAAATAATCTTGGCGCATAATTTTTTTTTCTAGCTTTGCGCCGAAAAAGTATAAAAAGTTGCACAGGCAATTATAACGCGAAATCAAAATATTTCTTATACTTTCCTTTTAAGAAATGAATATTGTCATAAGTGTAGTATTATTAAGTCGTTGTAATTGAAAATTTGATAGGATGTATTGTTAGGCGCCCCAAATCTGCTGTCCAAATTTCAGCTCGATCGGAAGACGGGAAGTGGTCGAAAAATTGAAGCCAATTTTTGCACCATTGACGATTGCAGACATTGCAACTTAAAATAAAGGGAGTAACAAGAAAACCGTAAAAACGAAGTTTTTATTATACTCCCTTTATTTGCAAACTAAGTTTACCATCATGTAATTAAATAATTGATTGACTACTGCAAATGAAACGTACAGAAAAAATATCTGTGTCGCAAATCTCAAAAATATCTCCTTACTCAGTATGAATTGTTCTAAAAATAATCTTGGCGCATAATTTTTTTTTCTAGCTTTGCGCCGAAAAAGTATAAAAAGTTGCACAGGCAATTTTAACGCGAAATCAAAATATTTCTTATACTTTCCTTTTAAGAAATGAATATTGTCATAAGTGTAGTATTATTAAGTCGTTGTAATTGAAAATTTGATAGGATGTATTGTTAGGCGCCCCAAATCTGCTGTCCAAATTTCAGCTCGATCGGACCACGGGAAGTGGTCGAAAAATCGAAGCCAATTTTTGCACCATTGACGATTGCAGACATTGCAACTTAATATAAAGGGAGTAACAAGAAAACCGTAAAAACGAAGTTTTTATTATACTCCCTTTATTTGCAAACTAAGTTTACCATCATGTAATTAAATAATTGATTGACTACTGCAAATGAAACGTACAGAAAAAATATCTGTGTCGCAAATCTCAAAAATATCTCCTTACTCCGTATGAATTGTTCTAAAAATAATCTTGGCGCATAATTTTTTTTTCTAGCTTTGCGACGAAAAAGTATAAAAAGTTGCACAGGCAATTTTAACGCGAAATCAAAATATTTCTTATACTTTCCTTTTAAGAAATGAATATTGTCATAAGTGTAGTATTATTAAGTCGTTGTAATTGAAAATTTGATAGGATGTATTGTTAGGCGCCCCAAATCTGCTGTCCAAATTTCAGCTCGATCGGACCACGGGAAGTGGTCGAAAAATCGAAGCCAATTTTTGCACCATTGACGATTGCAGACATTGCAACTTAATATAAAGGGAGTAACAAGAAAACCGTAAAAACGAAGTTTTTATTATACTCCCTTTATTTGCAAACTAAGTTTACCATCATGTAATTAAATAATTGATTGACTACTGCAAATGAAACGTACAGAAAAAATATCTGTGTCGCAAATCTCAAAAATATCTCCTTACTCAGTATGAATTGTTCTAAAAATAATCTTGGCGCATAATTTTTTTTCTAGCTTTGCGCCGAAAAAAAATAAAAAGTTGCACAGGCAATTTTAATGCGAAATCAAAATATTTCTTATACTTTCCTTTTAAGAAATGAATATTGTCATAAGTGTAGTATTATTAAGTCGTTGTAATTGAAAATTTGATAGGATGTATTGTTAGGCGCCACAAATCTGCTGTCCAAATTTCAGCTCGATCGGACCACGGGAGGTGGTCGAAATATCGAAGCCAATTTTTGCACCACGATTGACGATTGCAGACATTGCAACTTAAAATAAAGGGAGTAAAAATACTTCCAAACATTACACCAACACCGCCATCTTGGTGCGTCACGTTCATTCATTTGCCTATTACTGCATGTCATATTCACAGAAAGGTATTCGTTTAAAATTTAGAAAAATTGCTTGAATATTAGGCGTACATTTATTTCCTTTAAATATTTAATTCACTTAAAGTTAAAATCTCTACACATCTAATGGAGTCCACGGAACACTGGGACTTAAGCCTAGTTACGTATACATAACAAGTTTGCTAACTGCTTACACCATAAATTATATAGGCCTACTATTTGCTAACTGCTTACACCACAAATATAGACCTACTATTTGCTAACTGCTTACACAAGAAATTATATAGGCCTACTATTTGCTAACTGCTTACACCACAAATATAGGCCTACTATTTGCTAACTGCTTACACCAGAAATGATATAGGCCTACTATTTGCTAACTGCTTACACCACAAATATAGGCCTACTATTTGCTAACTGCTTACACCATAAATAATATAGGCCTACTATTTGCTAACTGCTTACACCAGAAATTATATAGGCCTACTATTTGCTAACTGCTTACACCAGAAATTATATAGGCCTACTATTTGCTAACTGCTTACACCAGAAATATATAAGCTTAGGCCTACTATTTGCTAACTGCTTACACAAGAAATTATATAGGCCTACTATTTGTATTTCATCTTGCAGAAGAACCAGAAAAATTATTACTTTTTGTTGTTGTTTTATTTACAACTCCGTTATATCAAGCCTATGTATAATTAATTCTGAGTTTTGAAAATTTTGAAGAAAACAAAACATTATTCCACATCAAGGTGAACATCCGGTTGTAGGCTACTATTCTACGATTGTTAGTAAAACAATTGTCCTTCTTTTTAGTAAATAAATGTTATTATTTTATATAGTTTTATTAAAACCAAACCAATGTAAGAGTGTAGTATTTGTCGAACTGAACGGGGAACGGAACTTTAGTTCTTTCCGAACCGAACCTGACATTAGATTTTTTACCAGTACTACCGAACCGAACCTGAACTTAGGGTCCTCCAGTACCAAACCCGAACTTACGGCTTACCGAACCGAACCTTACCCGAACTTCCAAATGTGGGTTCGAGTCCCATCTCTAGTGTGTGTCTCGCTAGCTCGCGGCATTACTTGAGTGCTCTTTATTAGGTATCGAAATTCAATAGTAGCCTGGTTTGAAGCCTTTTTCGTTGTGGCCATATTCACCGTCCTTTTTATCTTTTTATCACAAGTTCAATTTTTCAAGTGACATTCGGAGTTGTGTGATAAGATGTTTCCCAAGAGAATACTTTTCAAAGCTAAATCTAAGCTGTAAGACCGTCTTTGCCAAATAGGGCTGAAGCAAATTGACCAATAGAAAGGTCTTGTTTCTCGACATTGACCGGATCACCGCACGCGAACACAACAAAAGCCAACAGGACAACTACCACGACACGAGTCATTCCAAAATTTTAATGTCTTCATTAGAATGAATACTTTTGAAAATTCTCTGGAAATAATTTCTGGATACTTCAGTAGAGGAAGCAGCTCCCGTGTATTGAGTGGATGTTTTCTTATCTTATCTTATACATTACAGACGCTCCTGCTATAAAGAAGATTATTGCGTCCTACGCTCATCCGTGGTCCAAGTCTAGTCTTGCATTTTTATTAATGTTTTAAATGACATTAAGTTACTGATTTTTCTGGTTTGTTCAGGCAACCCATTCCATGCCCGAATGCCACTCGGGAAGAAAGAGTACTTAAATGCATTTGTTCTCGCATAAGGGATAAGGAAAAATTTTTTCTACCTATATTTATACAAGTAACTTGTTATTATTTGTGCCAGATGTTACTTCAATATCACACCGCCGTCAGATTAAACCTAAATCTTTTCACAAATATATTCCTCGATATATTATATTGTCCTGTGCGTTAGATCTATTTCTGACTTAACCTACACATCTTAATGCTAATCTTTTGTACTGCTAGAGGGTAATATGTAGAAAAATATCTTTATATGAAATATGTACGTAATAGCTTTTATATGGGTTAAGCAAGTACAGTGGCGTAGCCAGGTTTTTTTGCTAGGGGAGCGAACTTTTAGGATAAAAGGTCCCACGTTTAGCCAATTTTTCGTAAAGCCTTCTCAATTGTCATTTTCTATTAGCAGAGAGAAATAGATTGGTCAATCCGTCCCGTTAATGTTATAGAGGAGACCCATACATAAAATAGAATTATTATCTTAAAGTGAAGATAAAACTTATTTGCAGTAGAGGACTAGTCTGTCGTAAACATATATTTTGTTGAAAGTTAAATTACAATGATGACATAAACCCTGCTTTAAATCTATATTAGAATTTCAATTAAAATAATAATATAAAAGAAGATAATTTAAAATAAATAACAAACCAGTAAGTAATAATTGATAACATAGTTAATATTGACATGATATGTGACATATGTGTTTTAATATTTCAACGATTGGTTTTTATTTTAAATAAGAAAATAAATCACTAGAAGAAAACATAAATATCAAGCATTAAGGCTTTGGCATTACTTTCAATCTATATGCATAATTGTCTTTTTCCGAAAAAATATTTTAACTATTTATATATATTATTATATATTATATTATATATCTACATATATTATATATTACTTAAAGCATGAAACGCCATTGATTCATTGGGCAGCTTTGGGCATAATATATGTTTACAGACCGAGCATAATACAACACGATGTGGACAATAACTGACAAAAGAATACAAGAAAAAAGTTGTTTTGTCTTTGAATGTGTTTTGTTGCTATAAAAAAAGCAAAAGCAAAAATGTGTGTGTTGGGGGTTTCGGGGTTGGGGTGAGGATTATGTGTACCAAGTGTGTGTACAATAGGATGACGGAAAATGGACCAGCTAGCATTCTTAAGATTTAGTCCACCAGAAATAAACAAAAGCAAAGTTGTTATTTTAATGTTTCAAAATTCATTATTTTTTTAACTATCTTTATATTAAGTTCATATCATAAAGCCCTTAAATATGTAAAGTACAAATTTTGCATAAAATTTAGATTCACGATTAGTTTTAAACTAAAAAAATTAGTTAGAACAATAATAAAAAAAATCATCCAGACTTCTAAAGAATAGAGATAAGATAAGAATTGGTTGTCAATTAAAAATAGAATTCGTTTTTATATCCAGGACAAAATTATAATTTTATATTTTGTGCATTTAAAAATTAATTTTAACTAGCTAAATTACATGGGGTCCCTAAGTCTACCCAGCACTGATGGGTACCTGACTTTAGTTGGGGTAAAGGGGTGTCCCTGAGTCTACCCAGCACTGATGGGTACCTGACTTTAGTTGGGGTAAAGGGGTGTCCCTGAGTATACCCAGCTCTGATGGGTACCTGACTTTAGTTGTGGTAAAGGGGTGTCCCTGAGTCTACCCAGCACTGATGGGTACCTGACTTTAGTTGTGGTAAAGGGGTGTCCCTGAGTCTACCCAGCTCTGATGGGTACCTGACTTTAGTTGGGGTAAAGTAAAGGCGAATGTGCGTAGGGCTGGCAACACTATCACCTAGTATGCCGTGGCCACAGAAACTGGTGAACGCTGCTTTACCGGCCCTATGAATCAATTTGGTCCGACGGGATACTTTTTTGTTTTACTATCTTTGCCTATGAGCAGTGATTTCTGTGTATTTTCTTTTAATTACATGGCGTTAGTTGGGGTAACAATAAATCATCTATTAAAGAACAATTGATAGGCCTGCATACTTTCTGATTTATATATAGATATATTGTCTGAACGATCCAGGAATTTAAAAGACGTCTTTAATTCTAAGACTTGACTTGATCCACGGAAAGACATAGTGTAGAACATGGGTTGGCAACCTACGGCACGCCTGCCAGACTTGGCATGCAGAGCGATTTTTCAATGGCACGCGGAAAACTAAAAAAATTCTCTACTACGAGAAATTGATTGCTAGAGCAGGAAGACTTGTAGCCTGTTGGTACCCTGAATGAATTAGAAATCCCACTTTTGCACACTATTATCAAAAGGTTGCGAATTCTTGGTGTCATTATGCCATCAAACATAATCTTAAAAAAAATAACATTTGACACATTTCCTTCGGATTAAAAACTGACAACGTTTGCCTACATTCCTACATGATCCACATTTTTATTAATGCTTGAAATGACGATAAGCTATTGGTTGTCCTGTTGTTTTTTTAGGTAAAATTTAAATATTTGAACGCAATTATTAAAATCGCACTTGAACTTTGTAATTTAGATTCAAAAGCCAAGTAGTTTATTAAAATTTATTTTTTTATAAAAGCTAGTATTTATCTTTTACCCACGTCACAATAGCATTTTAAAAAATGTTCTTGAAAGCTTTGTATTTAACAAAGAATTAAATTAAAACATAATAAAACATCTAATATATATGACATATTACTGAATTACATGAGACATATTATATTGTGCTTAAAATATAGGCATCCTACTTGCTGTTGTGTCTCTAGAATAGACATCTTACTAACTGTTGTGTCTCTAGTATAGATATCTTACTTACTGTTGTGTCTCTAGTATAGATATCTTACTTACTGTTGTGTCTCTAGTATAGACATCTTAGTTACTGTTGTGTCTCTAGTATAGACATCTTCCTTACTGTTGAATATCTAGTATAGACATCTAACTTACTGTTGTGTCTCTAGTATAGACATCTTACTTATTGTTGTGTCTCTAGTATAGACATCTAACTTACTGTTGTGTCTCTAGTATAGACAACTTACTTACTGTTGTGTCTCTAGTATAGACATCTTACTTATTGTTGTGTCTCTAGTATAGATGTTAATGAGGCGTTTGTTTTAACCCCATTGAACAACAATGTTCAGTTCATAAAAATAGTAATTTTACCTTCCTGCAAGAACTCAATAAAATCTATGTAATCACAAGTGATCTGACAACGCTCTTCTGCAGCACAAATATATTTAATCACATTAAATCACAGTCACATATAATATCCAATGAATAATATAATATAATATAAGTCCAAGAAATGAATTAGTATTCTGATAAAATGTAGTAGCATTACGAGTCTAACGTATACGTCTATACGCTTCTAGATATTCGAGTCGACTGACTTTCCTCCGGTCTTTTACCCCGTGATCAGACTTGCCCAGTCAAGCAAGTCTCACATGTAAAACGTGCAAAGCATTCTTTATAAAGCTAAGACGCAGTAGAACAAACTAGATCGTAAGATTGTGACATCCACAATCTTCCCAGTGCCCATAACTCTTGTACTATACAATTGACTTTCCTGAGTCATTTCCCTTTGACCTTGTTAGTGCATACTAGCAATAGACATCTTACTTATTGTTGTGTCTCTAGTATAGACATCTTACTTACAGTTGTGTCTCTAGTATAGACATCTTACTTATTGTTGTGTCTCTAGTATAGACATCTTACTTACAGTTGTGTCTCTAGTATAGACATCTTACTTATTGTTGTGTCTCTAGTATAGACATCTTACTTATTGTTGTGTCTCTAGTATAGACATCTTACTTATTGTTGTGTCTCTAGTATAGACATCTTACTTACAGTGGTGTCTCTAGTATAGACATCTTACTTATTGTTGTGTCTCTAGTATGTATAGACATCTTACTTATTGTTGTGTCTCTAGTATAGACATCTTACTTATTGTTGTGTCTCTAGTATAGACATCTTACTTACAGTTGTGTCTCTAGTATAGACATCTTACTTACAGTTGTGTCTCTAGTATAGACATCTTACTTATTGTTGTGTTTCTAGTATAGACATCTTACTTATTTTTGTGTCTCTAGTATAGACATCTTACTTACAGTTGTGTCTCTAGTATAGACATCTTACTTACTGTTGTGTTTCTAGTATAGACATCTTACTTATTGTTGTGTCTCTAGTATAGACATCTTACTTACAGTTGTGTCTCTAGTATAGACATCTTACTTATTGTTGTGTTTCTAGTATAGACATCTTACTTATTGTTGTGTCTCTAGTATAGACACCTTACTTACAGTTGTGTCTCTAGTATAGACATCTTACTTATTGTTGTGTTTCTAGTATAGACATCTTACTTATTGTTGTGTCTCTAGTATAGACATCTTACTTACAGTTGTGTCTCTAGTATAGACATCTTACTTACAGTTGTGTCTCTAGTATAGACATCTTACTTACAGTTGTGTTTCTAGTATAGACATCTTACTTATTGTTGTGTCTCTAGTATAGACATCTTACTTACAGTTGTGTCTCTAGTATAGACATCTTACTTATTGTTGTGTTTCTAGTATAGACATCTTACTTATTGTTGTGTTTCTAGTATAGACATCTTACTTACAGTTGTGTCTCTAGTATAGACATCTTACTTATTGTTGTGTCTCTAGTATAGACATCTTACTTACAGTTGTGTCTCTAGTATAGACATCTTACTTACAGTTGTGTCTCTAGTATAGACATCTTACTTATTGTTGTGTCTCTAGTATAGACATCTTACTTACTGTTGTGTCTCTAGTATAGACATCTTACTTATTGTTGTGTCTCTAGTATAGACATCTTACTTACTGTTGTGTCTCTAGTATAGACATCTTACTTATTGTTGTGTCTCTAGTATAGACATCTTACTTACTGTTGTGTCTCTAGTATAGACATCTTACTTATTGTTGTGTCTCTAGTATAGACATCTTACTTATTGTTGTGTCTCTAGTATAGACATCTTACTTATTGTTGTGTTTCTAGTATAGACATCTTACTTATTGTTGTGTCTCTAGTATAGACATCTTACTTATTGTTGTGTCTCTAGTATAGACATCTTACTTATTGTTGTGTTTCTAGTATAGACATCTTACTTATTGTTGTGTTTCTAGTATAGACATCTTACTTATTGTTGTGTTTCTAGTATAGACATCTTACTTATTGTTGTGTTTCTGAGCTTACTTATTTCTATTAGATGTAAACAAAAATAGGGATGTTTTTTCTTTCCTTTAGAGTGGCAAAATCGGGAACATATTACAAAAACATATTTTTTTAACATACCAGCTTAGTGTAAGACAATAGTTTATCATTTATTGAGCTGGGTAAGGTTTAGTAAGAAACAGATCAAACATACACAACGATATATTTAGAGCGGTATTTTTGTGAAAAGATTTAGACTTAAGCTGACCACGGTGTGATATTGAAGTTTGTAATGACGAACCATCTGGCATAAAGACAACCAAGCTACTTGTATAAATACAGGTAGAAAACGTCCACTCAATACACAGAACTTACTTCCACTACTGAAGTATCCAGCAATTATTTGCATAGAAAATTCTGAAGTCTACATTCTACTGAAGAACTTTTGAAATGACTCGTGTCGTGGCGATTGTCCTGTTGGCTTTTGTTGTGTTCGCTTGCGGTGATCCAGTGAATGTCGAGAAACGAACAGTTTCTCTCGGTAACTATGGTACTGGACTACTTGGCAAAGACGGCCTTCCAGGTGCCAGCGAATTAGGCTTCAAAAATGTTCTCGCCGCTTTGAGAAAGGTGATCACGACACTCCGAAAAACAATTAAAAAACTGAACGTGTGCCCAAATAAAGCGAGCGAATACCAGGACGGCCAATTTGGACACAACAAACCAAGCTACGAACCAGGCTACGAACCAGAATACGAACCACAGTACAAACGTAGTGCTGATTTTGACATGGGCTGTGATGTTCTGAAACCGGTTCTCGACGGCCTCGACAAAGCTCTGAAAGCAGTGGAGAAAATGCTGGGCTGCATGATGGATAAAGAAGAAGGTTATGGGGGAGATTACAAAGACTGTGAGGATGATTATAAGAAAGACGCTCCTCAAGGTTTCTATTACTAAGGCTACTAATGATTATATCCATTTCTTTTCAACAGACTATCATTAAATGATTTTTTTTTTTTATTTTTTTTTTTGCATTTTAAAATCAACAAGAAATTGTGTAACGGAAATTTACGAAAATATAAGAATCTGAATAAATTTCGACACGTTTTTGTTTCGAAGAGAAAATTTTATTAAATTCATACAGCAACTTATTGAGCTTTTTGAGTTATGTAACTTTATGCATGTATATATGTCAATTTGTAATGCTTGTAATGGTCTTTTTCAAATGATTCACAAACAAAATGAAAATATTAAAACAAACACTTATGGTTTTTCTTGAAAAGGAACTGTGAGGTCTTCTATAAAAGAATATTTTATTCTGACTAATGTAAAACCATTAATAACTCTTCAGGTTTGAACATTTTGGAGCATTGAAGGTAAATATTTAATTCTAAGTTAAACTCTTATGAACATCAGCTTATCCTATATCTATTTAATGAAGTAAGCCTACTATAGAAATGTCGCTTCTCATCCTTTTGACTGGGATCAAAGTGTAGCACACTTACTGTGTCTGTCTAAGTGGCATACAAGGCGGTCGTAAGACCAAAAAATGATGTCATGAGGACTCAAATGAGTCATAGGCGCCCAACATGGCTGCCTCTCCCGGAAGAGACGGAAGTAAGTAAACTTTTCGGATATGTTCGTTTTTACGAAATAAATAGAATGAAAACGACACAATATAGCCGAAACAAAGCGAGTTATCTTTTTATGGTTGTTGCGGGCCAAGGCTGGAAAAAAAAGGATGCGCAAAAGCGAAGCGACGATCGTGGCTTCATGCATTAAAAAAAAAAATTTGCAATCGTTATAATTAGATATGTATTTGCCGACATTAAACAATTCGAAATTTTAGTTTTGTAGTGAAGTGGAAATGGTAAACTTTGTTTACAAAGAAAGGGAGTATAGTAAAAAAACTTTGTTTTTATGGTTTTCTTGTTTCTTTTTTTTTTCCCACTTTTCCATTCTATTTTGTTTGTTTTTTTCCCTTATATTTTTCCTTACTATAGGCCCTAGGCCCATGCCTACCACTGGGAAGGGGCTAGACTAGATGAATAGTTCAAATGTAGGCTAAAGTAAAATTGTTGACTAGATGAATAGTTCAAATGTAGGATAAAGTAAAATTGTTGACTAGATGAATAGTTCAAATGTAGGCTAAAGTAAAATTGTTGACTAGATGAATAGTTCAAATGTAGGATAAAGTAAAATTGTTGACTAGATGAATAGTTCAAATGTAGGATAAAGTAAAATTGTTGACTAGATGAATAGTTCAAATGTAGGCTAAAGTAAAATTGTTGACTAGATGAATAGTTCAAATGTAGGCTAAAGTAAAATTGTTAAGTGTCTGAATCTTCTGGACTTTAAGATAAAATCTTATCTTATGATTTACAGATGACGTTTTTCTTTTTTCTAAAACAGAAGAGTATTGCGCAAAAAGTTTAATTTATTCCATGACACTCGTGAAACGCGGCCTTGACATTGTCAACTTGAAACAGAGCATACATACATACAAAACGAAACAAAACGAAGTTGGAAAACAGGCGGAAAAAAAACGAATGACAAACATAACAAAAATGACGTCACAGTGTCCATAGTGATTGAACAAGCGAAAAAAAAAATTTTGAAAGAATCGATGGTGATTTCAGAAAAATATGTGTAGGCCTACGATATTATTACAATATTGTTTAATACTCTTTAAAGATATTTAGATTATATCTAGCACCAAAACGACAACAAACACTTCCGCCTCCCTTTTACACAACAAACACACACATAGGGCCTACACACACACAAAGAATTCTGCTTCCATTGATCTAGGACAAAGGCAGTCCTCCTCGTGAGTACGTGCAGAAGACAGCGTCCGCTATGCCCGCCCTTCTGGGTCTGCTGATCATGTTGTTTTTTTTCTCATCTGACCTGACCTGACCCTGCGAACCATGGCAATAATAGTTGTTTTTTAAGGGGGGAAGGGAAGGGTGCGGGTGTATTTTCATACACCCCCCTTCCCACTCTCAACAACCCTGTTTACAACGTGTGTTTCATCATCACAACTAGGATGACCTACTTTAGTGTGGCTAAAAATAGATCAGTATTCCCCCCCCCCCTTCAATTGAATTTGTTTTTCTTTGGAACTCTAATGGTTGTGAATAGATTAGATTTAGATCTTGATCAATCTAGATTTGAATGAATTCAAATGAACACAGTTAGATCTTGATCAATCTAGATTTGAATGAATTCAAATGAACACAGTTAGATCTTGATCAATCTAGATTTGAATGAATTCAAATGAACACAGTTAGATCTTGATCAATCTAGATTTGAATGAATTCAAATGAACACAGTTAGATCTTGATCAATCTAGATTTGAATGAATTCAAATGAACACAGTTAGATCTTGATCAATCTAGATTTGAATGAATTCAAATGAACACAGTTAGATCTTGATCAATCTAGATTTGAATGAATTCAAATGAACACAGTTAGATCTTGATCAATCTAGATTTGAATGAATTCAAATGAACACAGTTGTATGTGTTATATTTCTTTGTCGTTTAATGCCAAGTTGAATATATTTTCAATATATCATTTAAGCTATGTAGATCGATTTAACTTTAAATATCTATAAGGTATAGACTTTATATTTCTGTACTGGCCTATTTATCTATATTTCTAATAATAGATATATCTGTCCAAATCTATGTCGTGTCTCTGTCTCTGTCCCTCTCAATCTGTCTATCTAATCTAACTAGATCTATCGATTTATCGATTTAATCTTATTTATCAAGTTCTTAAATGCGTGTATGTTTATTATATTATTTATCTCTCAATCTATATGTCTAGCTATATCTGTTAGCATATCTTTCTGTATATATCATCGGTTATCTAATATAGATAGATATAGATATATATTTAAATCTAACAATCTATGTTGTTTTGTATGCGAATACACCTGTCTCGGCTCTTTAGAGCCCATGTTTGCGTTCACTGAATTAACATGGGAATGTGTGGCCAACAATACAACCAATAAATCCATCTAGTTTTTCCTGCCATACTCCAGTGAGGTCAATAAGCTGAAATTCTCTAGACGCACCATGGTACTACATTATCTGTTTACTCTTAGGTATCTCTCTCTCTCTCTCTCTCTGTGTGTGTCTCTCTCTCTCTCTCACTGGTGTTGTTATCTATATTTAAGTGTCACTTACTGCCACCTATTGACTGACATGTCATACAGCTTCACCTACAATGTACACTACCACAGTAAAAATAAAAGATAAGCATGGCGTGTAGACAGTGTTATGAAACTGTTTTGAAAAACAAAATCTACTTGAACCAAATAAAAAATGACTTGTGTTGTTGTTTTTTTTATTTTTTCCGGCAACGGTTCTCAACCTGTGCAAAGCTCTACCCCATGACTAACAACGGTAAGCAACGGGTCTGAAAAAGTCACAGACCAGTTAAAGGGGGGGGGGGGAGTAATTGCATTTTTTAAATAATGTATTTGCACACAATCGCTTTATATGTAATGACCAATAAATAAATATAGTCCCCCCCCCCAACCAAAAAAAAACCCAACTTGGTTAAATAGTTCCCCCCCCCCCCCCAAACCACTAGCACCAAACAATCAGAGAAGTTTTGAAGGCTTTTAGGGCATCAATTGACCTTATGGGGGCATCAGTCTAACGTAAGGGGCATCAGTCATACTTAAGGTGTATCAGTAAAACTTTAAGGGGCATCAGGGTCGCTCAAATGGGCATGCCAAGCTTTGCGGGCAATCAGTCAAGCGTGATACGCATTGGTCAAGCTCAATGGGGTCATCGTTCAATCTTACAGTGGCGTCAGTCTCTCTGGATATTAGGGCACCAGTTGAGCTTAGATGCTCACAAGTAGGCTACAGTTAGCTTACGGTCGCATATAGTTTTGTCAAATAAACAAAAGCATTACAAACAACCTAACATGAATCGCAGAAGTTTCAAGCTAAGCTATTGTATGCGAATGTTAAGAATTTCTGATTAGCAATAAATGCGCACTATATACATTTATAAACACAACAAGCTCCTACAATAAATATTTCACAGAGACAATTCAAAGAAAAGATGGTTGTCACTAAGGGTTGTAGTAAATCAATTCAACGCCAGAGTTTAAGTATAAAGACAAATTATAGTCACTAAAGCTTATTTAAGAAAAGAAATGTACTATAGAGAGATATTAAAAAATACCAAATCATAGTTAGCCTACTCTTTTATTTTACAACAGTTGCATCCTCGAAGCACCGGGCACAGTTGCCGAGGGGCAGCGCGTTTACTGGCGTTCTGAAGGATCTGGGTTCGAATCCTAGTGAAGGTCAAGATTTGTGCCCTGGACTGGAAGGGTGTCCCTGAGTCTACCCAGCTCTGATAGGTAGACCTACCTATACCTGTTCACATTAGTTGGGGGTAAAGTAAAGGCGGCTGGGCATTGCGCTGGCCACATATCCCTCGCGTGTGCCGTGGCCACAGAAACTGGTGATGGTTAGTTTACCGGCACTATGAACAATTTAATCCCAATTGTCTTTACTACAAAAAATGTTTACAACAGTTGTATCCTATGAGTACCGTCGATCCTTGTTTGTGCCAAAACCTCCAAAAATGGTGATCGGGGCGTTCTTTGCTTGAGAGGGGAGAAAGAAAACAAAAAAAAAACAACTGACCTCAGTTCGCGCTCATCAACATTGGTACAGGAGTGAACACACAATGTAGGTCAAGTTCACGATCATGAAAACAAGCCAATGGAAAAAGGTCACGAAAAATACGCCGTTAGAAGAATACCTGGGTACTAGATTTCTTTCTAGACTGTTCAGACATGCTCTCTCTCCCCCCTCCCTATAACTATTGCGCCCCCCCCCCCCTCCACTTACAAACGACGCTCCCTTAACCCATTCCCCCCCCCACCCCTCCCGCTCTCGCAGACAAATACCGTCTGATTGATCGATTGCCAAAGCACGAAAACACACACATAGAAAGAAACTATTAATAGACATAACATATTATTTATACATGTATAGGCTATACATTTATATATATTTTTATACTAAACCAAACTATACTATATTACCATAATATACTATATTACTATACTATTTATACTATAGCTGGACACATCCTAGATTGGGTGGTCTCTAGATCTGACATACCGGTATTTGTCCACTCTGTGAGTGTTGAGGACCTCCTTCTGTCTGATCACTTCCTTGTGCGGTTAAAGACAAATATGAAAAGGCCAGTTGCTGGGAGAAAAAAGATAAAGACGAGGAATCTTAAGAATATCGATATGTATTCTTTTCGCGATAGTCTTACTAAATTAGAATTGGTAAAGTCACAATCAAGTGATCCTGAAAAGCTGGTCCTCCTGTACAACCAGACTCTCTCCACTTTACTGTTTGACTACGCCCCAGTAACGGAAAAACTTGTTAGTGACAGACAGGACTCCTATTTGTACTCCCCTTTAGTTCGGAAAGCGAAGTCAATCCGTCGTTTAGCTGAAAAGCGTTGGAGAAGAACTCGACTTGAATGTGACAAAAAAATATTTCGGAAAGAAAGAAATAGTGATCAGGCATGAAAAGTCGGTTCATATTCAATCTCTTCTAAAGTCTGCAGGAACGGACTCACGCAAGATGTTCTCCATTGTCAATGATCTTCTTGGAAAGAGATCTGAAACCCCCGTTCTGCCTGACATGAGCAGTGAGAAAGCAGCGGAAACACTTAGCAAATTCTTCACTGACAAAGTTGAGAAAATTAGGAAAAGCTTTGAAGAGCGTGATTCTTTGCCCCTAGTGGATGATGTCTTCGCAGGTATCCCATTAGTGGAACTCTCCCTGTTTGTGAGGAAGGACTTAAACGTATTATTCTATCATCTAAACCTACTTATTCCACTGTTGACCCCATCCCTACCAAAATTGTGTTGACATGTATGGACATTCTACTTCCTGTGTTGGTACGTATTATAAACACCTGCCTACTGTCTGCCAAAATTCCACGCCCATTCAAGACGGCGATCATTAAGCCCCTCCTGAAGAAAAATGGCTTAGATATGAATGACTGCAATAACTATCGCCCGGTCTCAAATCTCTCCTTTATTTCTAAAATACTTGAGAGAGTTGTGTCGCAACAACTTGTGCAACATCTTAAAGCTAATAATCTACTTGACCCGTTCCAATCTGCCTATCGACATGGCCACAGTTGCGAAACAGCACTTCTGCGAGTCCTAAATGATGTACTTTGTAGTGCTGATCGTGGCGAACTATCACTATTAGTGTTGCTTGACTTAAGTGCAGCTTTCGACGTAATTGACCATGAGCTTCTTCTAGCCAGGCTTAAAAAGGAGATGGGCATCACGGGTAATGCGCTGCGGTGGTTCACGTCTTATTTGGAGGATAGGACCCAATATGTTGCGGTAAAACAAGCTTCTTCGCAGAGCACACCACTGAGGTGCGGAGTTCTACAAGGCTCTGTATTGGGACCGATACTATTCTCTATTCTCTATTTAAACTAGTAAACTCGGCAAAATCATTAATACCCATGGCGTAAACGTAAGCTATTTGCTGACGACACGGAATTATACATTAGTTTCAATCCTGATCCTGCTTCCTGTGCTGCGGCTGTAAAATCTCTTGAAGACTGCTGCTTGTCAGTGAAATCGTGGATGGTGGAAAAAAGGCTATAGCTAAATGATGATAAAACAGTGGCAATATTGTGTGGGCCCCATGCTAAACTTAAAACCTCCAAGCTAGAAGCAATAAAAGTTGGCACTGCTGAAATTACCTTATCTGACTATGTAAAAGATCTTGGCTTGTTTAATGACAGTAAACTTTCAATGACTACCCATGTCAGCTCTGTCGTCCGGGCGTGCTCAATGCAATTTCGAGCCTTAGGTCAAGTGCGACCTCATCTAAACAAGAAAACAGCAAATGCTGTTGCCGTCTCTCTTATTCTCTCAAGACTTGATTATTGCAACAGCTGCTTGTGGGGAATTCCAAAAAAGAAGATTGAGAGACTCCAGAAGGTGCAGAACAATGCTGCACGCATAGTATCTCTGGTCGAGAGGTCGCTCACATCACCCCTATACTTAGGGATCTCCACTGGCTCCCCGTGCAGAAGCGAATTGAATTTAAGCTTCTTTCCCTGTCATTCATCTGCTTGGATGGCACTGCACCTAGCTATCTTCAAAACATTCTTACAACATATGTCCCAGCAAGAGATCTCCGTTCAAGTGAAAAGTCATTACTCAGGACTCCCAGTCTTATTGGACATAGAAAGAAAACCTTTGGAGTGCGCGCTTTTGATGTTTAAATGGATTCCTCATAACTAATATTGTATCTTTTGTATAATTCTAAAAGACTAGAACTAGCCGTCGAGGTTGAAATCAATTGTCAAACACCAGCAAAAGCATGCTTTTTTTGTTTATTAGTTTAAAAATAGAACAGGAAGTTCACGAACATATGGGTTCAAAAGTTCACGCCTCATTAAGACTTGTCAATTGTATCCTCATCTTCAAAGGATGTGGGGTATCCATCGACTTAGCCCAATCTCCCCAATCTCCCCCTTCCCTCTCCCCCACCATCAAGTATAGAACGACACCCTGGCAGTATCATCTCCCCCTTCCCTCTCCCCCACCATCAAGTACAGAACGACACCCTGGCAGTATCATCTCCCCCTTCCCTCTCCCCCACCATCAAGTATAGAACGACACCCTGGCAGTATCATCTCCCCCTTCCCTTTCCCCCACCATCAAGTATAGAACGACACCCTGGCAGTATCATCTCCCCCTTCCCTCTCCCCCACCATCAAGTATAGAACGACACCCTGGCAGTATCATCTCCCCCTTCCCTCTCCCCCACCATCAAGTATAGAACGACACCCTGGCAGTATCATCTCCCCCTTCCCTCTCCCCCACCATCATGTACAGAACGACACCCTGGCAGTATCATCTCCCCCTTCCCTCTCCCCCACCATCATGTACAGAACGACACCCTGGCAGTATCATCTCCCCCTTCCCTCTCCCCCACCATCATGTACAGAACGACACCCTGGCAGTATCATCTCCCCCTTCCCTCTCCCCCACCATCATGTACAGAACGACACCCTGGCAGTATCATCTCCCCCTTCCCTCTCCCCCACCATCATGTACAGAACGACACCCTGGCAGTATCATCTCCCCCTTCCCTTTCCCCCACCATCATGTACAGAACGACACCCTGGCAGTATCATCTCCCCCTTCCCTCTCCCCCACCATCATGTACAGAACGACACCCTGGCAGTATCATCTCCCCCTTCCCTCTCCCCCACCATCATGTACAGAACGACACCCTGGCAGTATCATCTCCCCCTTCCCTCTCCCCCACCATCATGTACAGAACGACACCCTGGCAGTATCATCTCCCCCTTCCCTCTCCCCCACCATCATGTACAGAACGACACCCTGGCAGTATCAAACGTTCAACAGTTTCAACCATCGACCTTTAGAGAACCACCTCTAACTTGCTGTCCATAAAGGACGTCACGTGATTTTGGCCGATTCCACCCATTCCCACCACCGTCACAAGTTGTCACACAAGTCAGGCAGCTTCCTTGGACAAGTTGTCACACAAGTCAGGCAGCTTCCTTGGACAAGTTGTCACACAAGTCAGGCAGCTTCCTTGGACAAGTTGTCACACAAGTCAGGCAGCTTCCTTGGACAAGTTGTCACACAAGTCAGGCAGCTTCCTTGGACAAGTTGTCACACAAGTCAGGCAGCTTCCTTGGACAAGTTGTCACACAAGTCAGGCAGCTTCCTTGGACAAGTTGTCACACAAGTCAGGCAGCTTCCTTGGACAAGTTGTCACACAAGTCAGGCAGCTTCCTTGGACAAGTTGTCACACAAGTCAGGCAGCTTCCTTGGACAAGTTGTCACACAAGTCAGGCAGCTTCCTTGGACAAGTTGTCACACAAGTCAGGCAGCTTCCTTGGACAAGTTGTCACACAAGTCAGGCAGCTTCCTTGGACAAGTTGTCACACAAGTCAGGCAGCTTCCTTGGACAAGTTGTCACACAAGCCAGGCAGCTTCCTTGGACAAGTTGTCACACAAGTCAGGCAGCTTCCTTGGACAATGACGTAACAAAGCTTGGAACATCCCCCCGCCCCCCCCCCCCACACACACACACTTATAAACAACAAATTTCAAAATAAGCGAGTTTGATTTCACCTTTTTATCATTGTCGTATACGTATAACAATAAACAATATAATTACTCACCACTGTAATTATGTCTGTGAAGAATTTTATAGTGGAAATCTTATTTAAGATGCACCTTTTTTTGTTGTTTGTTTGGACGTGACGTCACACTGTTTAAACATCTCTTCCCTTTATCTTAAATTGGCATGTATGTTTGATTCCTGTTGGCGACCGTCTAAAAAATAATCTTTTTTTTATGTACTTTATGACTCGCGTATTAAACGGTCTTAGGCGAACTAGTTATTTCCATAATAGATATAATATGTTTGCTTTAATCTAGTTCATAGATTTAGTACCGTATATAACTAGATCGCGTACTCTACAATAAATAATAAAAATAAATATAATATATCTACAATTTCGCCACTGATATGTATAAAACAAACGGATCACAAATGAAACATTTGTCAAAATATGCAACCCCCCCTTCACCCCCACAATATTTGGAGAGTAAGCGATCTAGTTATATAATTCTACATCAATCATCCAGTTTATAGCACAAACGTCTGTGACATTTAAGGTGAAGTGTGACTAGCTATTAACCTACTCTTCTTTGTTAGCAATTGGCTACCAGATTAACTCTTTGTCTACTAGATCACATTGTCTATAAATTGGTACACATGTGTGCGCACACACATACACATACACACACATATACAAACTCACATACACACACATATACACACATACACATACATACATACACACATACACACGGAGGAAATAAATAATTTTCTCATTTCTGTACACTCTATCATATTAAATGAGGCATGATGGGAAACTATATGAACAGGAAATTATGATCGATTCTGAATATTGTAATCGATATAACCCTTAAAAAATATCACTTCCCTCCCCCTTTCCGATACATTGGGCGCATGATTAGTGGAATATATATATATAATATATATGTATATACATGCAAAAAAACGAAGTCCGTCCGCAAGGAAAGATGGCAGCAATCACTCAGACCCCCAATCCCGTAACTTACACCCGGGAATTTACACGTGGCATTCTGTGTGCCAATGAAAATGTTGGTTTGAAATAAGTGCAGATAAAAACTATATAAAATAAAGATGTAAACTATCGTTTAAAATTATTTCTTTAAAGATGCATCTCTAAAGGGTCGACCATAAATGACGTCACGTGATTTTGGCAAATATTCCACCCTCCACCCCCATCGTCACAAGTAGTTTCAAAAAGTCATAGCCCTTCCCCTTCCCTTTTCCTTTTCCAAATAAAGTCACAAATCTTTGCTAACCTAAACATAATAACAATAAGCCGGCTAGTCCTGCGGTTAGTTCACCGAACTGTCAACCGACATTTCGCTGGTTCTATCGCTGCCGCCGATAAATCCCTGCCGCCCTTGCAGAAGTTTTGGGCCTAGTTGACGTAATAATCTTCTATCTAGAATTTTAGAATGAACGTCTGTAAAACATTTAATAATAAAATAACAACAATAAACACAATGTCTAATGTACAAACAAAAGCATATTTCAATTCTCTTTATTGTAAGTAAGTAAAGTATTCCGTCAGATCAAATTGATCATAGGACCGGTAAACCAGCACTCACCAGTTTCTGTGGCCACAGCAGTCTAGGGGATGTGTGGCCAGCACAATGCCCAGCCACCTTTACTTGACCCTAACTAATGTCAGGTACCCATCAGAGCTGGGTAGACTCAGGGAACACCCTCGAGTGCAGGAAAAAAATCATAACCTTCACCGGGATTCGGTACACTTGTCGAACGCGCTGCCCCCCTCCCCCTCCCCGTCTTTTATTCTAACTCACGTATAATTATTAAGATAAACGATCTAATTACTGTAATGAATTAAAAGAAAGTAGCTAAAGTGGACGTTTCATTTGAAGATAAAAAATTTGTTGTTTTATGTTACGTCACAAGGCTTAAACACACCTCCTCCCCCTTTAGGTGCGTGACGTCCTTTATGGACGGCACTTAAATCTAATTAATAATGTTCTATAAACAATAAGTCAGAAAATGTTGGTCGTTGTGGCAAGCGTTCGTTTCTCTCACTGTTCACAGCTTACAAGGGGATATTGTGGCTATAAAATGTGTAAAGCCACATTTAAATTTCACTCCTCAGACTCAATGGCTGGCTTTTTTTTTTTTTTAAGTTGACGTTAACCGTGTCGTGTCGAACCTAAGACCTTCAGTACTGTAATCCGATCGCTAGGCCACCATGTTAGTTCCATTGGTTCTATTGATAACCCAATGAATCACATCTGCTGAAACCCATTATTCTGACCACAACCCCCCACCACCACCACCACCACACACACACAGTTTCATACACACACACTTATACACTGTAGGCATACTGGTGAAGTAGCGTTCATATTAGTTTCATTAGTTTCCGTAGCCATACTATGCGATTGATCAGCGTTCTGTGGCCACGACATACATATGGGACTGTGTGGCCGGCAAAATGTCCAGTCGCCGTTATTCTTCACCAACAAACGTCACCCACTCGTCAGGCCTTATAGTCTCAGGAATTATAATGCCTATCAACCTTGGTTCTAACCAGTACACAGTGGCAAAACGAGAATGTCGCCCCTAGACCAATAGCTTAAATCTTTGCCCAATATATCAATGAACTAATTACCAAGATTTGCCCCAATCCTCAAATTGAAACCTTTAATATTAAACCAAAACTATCATCATAATTCTACAATTTAAAGTTTTTATTTACACAAATAAGTTTATAAAATCAAAGGTATGGGAACAGTTCCAAATTTCTAAACCGTGCACTTTAAGCCAACACATGCGTCTGGTTGTTTCAGGTGTTGACTTGACAAAACTCGACACCACAAGTTTTTCCTCTTTATATTATATAGATATAGATAGATAGATAGATAGATAGATAGATAGATAGATAGATAGATAGATAGATAGATCGACAACAACATCCCACTAGCAAAGACAACCAGATAGATTACATTATTGACAGACCATAGAGAGTTTGTATTTATCCTCTTTCAGATCTAATGCGTAGCGTTGTTTTTTAATGTTATGTTCATTACCATTAATTCAATTGAAAGGTCTTTTTGACCCCAATCGTCGTAAACTAGTGATAATTATTTTGCTATTGTTATTTCTTGTGTAAAGTCCTTTAGAGTTCTAAAATTAGCTTTGACAATGGAGTTAAAAATATAACGGCTTTGAATTACAAATCAGGCGACGCTACTGGACACCACACAAATTCTTGAGTGTTTTTCTGGACTGTCACTAAATACCGGACCAATGATCATCTGTAGTCAACAAGTATTTTTCGTTATTTTTTTTTCAACCGCATTTTATTTTTGTTCTTTTTCCCTTAAAAAATTATGAAACCAATTTTATGTCGAAAAGAACTTTTACATGACTAAAATATTTCGCATTATTCTTGTTATAGTTTTTTTTTTCTTTAAATTTTATACATTTAAGTACACCATTGAAATGTAATACCTATTTACAACAATTTGTCAAAAAGTGCACTTTTGCGAACATGCCACATAAAATATAGTTTTAAAAAAAAACATTTGGGTTGAACTGTCCCCTTTTTTCCCAGCACTTTTGGTTGCTTTGTAACGCTAGGTGGCGCAACTTCATTGAGACTCAAAGTAACATAATTTTGTTATTTACAATGAATAAAAACATGAAAACCCACAATTTTTAAAACAAACAAACAATCATTTCAAAAAGAAATAAAAACAAAGGTGTTTATGTTATAGTAGGACAAATAATGGATTTAAAAACAACAGCTTATTTCAAGTAAGCTTATGTCAAAATAATGGGCTTTACAAAATGAACATAGGGAAACATTTCCCATACACAATGTCAATTTAACTTTAACGAAGACCAGAAGATGCAATATCTCATTTTGAAAGCGTAAACAGAAGAATGTGTGTTTTTAAGTGACGTAGCCGGGATCGCAAGGTGTTCTAGAGGGGGGGGGGGTCTAATTGGGAAATGCCTGGAAAATAGGGCTCGGTAAAAAAAAAGGGGGGGGGGGGGACATAAGCTCACGCTAATATTTCTGAACCGAAGCACAATTAAACCCTTATGAAATTTTATCAAATTAGCAATTTGAAATTAGAAAAAAAAATACAAATCTGTTATCTCTATAGATTTAACTTCCTTATGAATTACTCTAATTATTACTCTAATCTTATGAATTATTTTCTCAAATAAAAAACAAAACATCAAACACAAAATACAATTTAACAAATATTCTATCAATTCTGTCGTTTTGAAAAATAATAGTGTTTCTGGAATAGGTTTGGTATGCCCCCAAGGCCGGCTCGTCCATATATAGGCGACCTAGGCGCAAAATTTGATACGGGGGGGGGGCGCATAATTAAGGATTTTTTTTAATTTGGGGATTTAAAAATATATACTAAATTAAAGTTGAGTACTTCTGCTCCCTACTAGCAGACGAATCATTAGGTAATAGAATGCAAAGGGTATTTTATTTAAGTTGTCTTAGAAAAAAGGAAAGTATGCCCTAACACGTACTCAGTTTCTCCCCACCGAAGGCACTTTAGTGAGGGCGCAGAATTTGTTTTCGCCTAGGGCGTCAACAACCCTAGAGCCGGTCCTGAATGCCCCTCCCCTTTTTTTCCCATTTGTATGCCAATGTGATTTTCAAATGTAAACAAATTACTGGACGAGTTATGAATAAAATTGCTACAAAGTTTATTGTCTTTAGATAACTGATAACATATTAAATCTTTACACTCCGGATTTATTGTGCTTGCAGTTTTAAAAGAAATATTGTGCGTTCTATATTATTCAGCTAGAATCTCTGGACCAAAGTATTAAAATATACAACGATGTTTACCACGATTTAGCATCGCAAGTATCGCAACGGTTTATCTCACTACAACAGGCATTAACACTTCGGGGACCACTGACAAAACACGACACTCAGCCCCCCCTCCTCCTTGTCTTGATTTGCATTCATTCTACACACACACAAATGGAAAATAAGACGAGCATTTCCCTTTCATAAACCCCCAAGTTTAGCTCTATCCACAAAACAATAAAGGCCATTTATACGTTTATGTACAGGGTTCTCATTTAGAACCCACATACAAACACATACGCCAGCCTACACGAGGCTTTCATTAACCGGTATCGATACGTAATAAATAAAGATGATACTCTCACGGTACCGGTATATTAGAGCGTATTCAAGGAAGAAAGAATGAAAAGGAAAGAACATATAAAAGAGATGGCGGGTGATCAAATGAATGATGAGAAAAGAAACAGAAATAAATAATTAATGAGAAAGCAATGGGAGCTAGCCTAAAATCAGATAGAAAATAAGAATCAGCAAGATTTGAAATACCTTAGCTTATTCAGTCTTAAAATATAGACTAAGTAATATAAGTAATGACAGAATTTGGACAGAATCTACATTTCACACAATTTTTTAATGAAATAATACATTTTCAATTATAAAATTACCTGCTTACTCTCACGCATCAATACTTTATAGATGTATCCTTTTTGTATTATTCTTATTTAAAAACATTGTTTATCTACCCAGAACATTTAATTAAAATCAATCGTCTGCTGTAGCCAATATTTAAGTTGCTTCCCTTGGATTACCAGCGCACGCGTCAGGGCATGGGGGGACAATCCATTAGATAAATTGAAATAATTAATTAATTTTTTGTAAGTTATAAAGCACTCGGACAAATTATTTTTCTTTAGGGGGGAGGGCTCTTTAATTACCTCACCCTTAATATTTCATTAATCTTATCCATCTGATAATTTGTAGGCATGTCTGATAAACTTAAAAATACATTTTAGATGCATTTTTTGAAATCTTACATGGTTAAGTTTAAAAAACAAGTTTTATATTAGTAAAATGAGAATCAACTACCGTATTTACACATATTTTTGTTGAGTGTGTTAGTGCAAATTTTGATCTAACGGATTATAGTTTAAATTATAGATTATATATAGTAGGTCAGCATTCCAAAATATTTATTAAACAATTTGTACTATAAATTTAAAAATAGCATGTTATAATTATTTTGTTTTTTGTGTTCTCAAATACTCGAGAACCTTTAACAATCTAATTTTAGTATGATTTTTTATGGGCTAAATATTTCATTTGAATCATAATTATTTAACCATCTAATTTTATTATATTATATGGGCTAAATATTCATTTGAATCATAACTATTTAACCATCTAATTTTAGTATGATATTATATGGGCTAAATATTTCATTTGAATCATAATTATTTAACCATCTAATTTTAGTATGATATTATATGGGCTAAATATTTCATTTGAATCATAATTATTTAACCATCTAATTTTAGTATGATATTATATGGGCTAAATATTTCATTTGAATCATAATTATTTAACCATTGAATTTTATTATGATATTATATGGGCTAAATATTTCATTTGAATCATAATTATTTAACAATCTAATTTTTTCAAGCAAGAAATCTTAGTAATGAAAATATGTCTGCAGATTGTTCAACTTTTTGTAAAATATTATTCATGAATTTTTAATGTTAAGAAAACATTTAGCAAGAAATGCAAATAAACAACAACAACAAAAAAAATTTGAACAGAGACAACACAATATATGACAACAGTACTCTTTAACATTAAACAAGACAATTCTTATAACTTCATAACACAACTTCAATGAACTGAAACATAGAGATGCAAAAAAAATCTTTTTTTTTAAAACTTTAAGTGAAATAGTAACTAATCCAACACTTTGACACAAATACACACAAACACTTACTGACAAATCCAAAAAAATTATTCAGAAACCTTTATTTACATGGAAATCACATGGTAGGCCTATAGAAGATGATGGAAAATACACTTTTTGTCTTTTTTTTTTATATATATATTTTTTGATATGCTATTACATTTTTATACCACACACTGTTTTGTGTTATAATACATTTTCACATCAAATCATAAAGTAACTTTATCAAAAAGAAAATATATATAACTAATCTAAAGTAAATATAACTATTATAAAAATGAACTGGAAAAATGAATTGCTCAGAATACAATAAGACAGACAGATCTAAAAACTATACAATGGTTCCATTTGGCTGTGAGGCAAGTGTCTGTGAGGCAAGTGTCTGTGAGGCAAGTGTCTGTGAGGCAAGTGTCTGTGAGGCAAGTGTCTGTGAGGCAAGTGTCTGTGAGGCAAGTGTCTGTGAGGCAAGTGTCTGTGAGGCAAGTGTCTGTGAGGCAAGTGTCTGTGAGGCAAGTGTCTGTGAGGCAAGTGTCTGTGAGGCAAGTGTCTGTGAGGCAAGTGTCTGTGAGGCAAGTGTCTGTGAGGCAAGTGTCTGTGAGGCAAGTGTCTGTGAGGCAAGTGTCTGTGAGGCAAGTGTCTGTGAGGCAAGTGTCTGGGAAGCAAGTGTCTGTGAGGCAAGTGTCTGGGAAGCAAGTGTCTGTGAGGCAAGTGTCTGTGAGTCAAGTGTCTGTGAGGCAAGTGTCTGTGAGGCAAGTGTCTGTGAGGCAAGTGTCTGTGAGGCAAGTGTCTGTGAGGCAAGTGTCTGTGAGGCAAGTGTCTGTGAGGCAAGTGTCTGTGAGGCAAGTGTCTGTGAGGCAAGTGTCTGAAGTAAAAAAAAATTATTAGATCTATCTTTCAATTAAACTTGAAATATTTTTTACAACAAAAGATATTTTTAAAAAAAAGCTAATTACTTCACTGTTCTCTAAAAAAACTGAATTGAATCTTTAATACAAATAAGTGTTGACAACATTGACTCAAAAAAAAAAATAATAAAACACATACCATATTTACATTAGTATGTTGCACTTGTTATTAATGACTTTTAAATTATTTAATATTGAAAATGGTTTTTAAAAACATTCTTTAAAAAGAAATTCATAGTGTGTTCCAATTTTAAGCAAGGCACACACCTAAACGAAAACCATCCTATTATAGTAGTCTTCATAACAAAATTAAGAGACTTTATTATTGATAAGCTTTGCCATAATCCATTTATAAAGATCAGTGGTTACATCAAAATGTTCCTAAGTTTAATTTGACACTGTTTTCATTGAACAAGTTGCCAAAAGCAAACATTAGAGGTAAGAAAAACAAAAATTGCCTCAATTAGCTCTTTGCTAAATTATTAGCTAATTGATTATTTATAAGTATTAACAATTTTAAAAGAAAAAGTCGAACTTCATCTTGCATGTTACAAAAGTGGTACAAAACTTGTACAGTAACACATACTTAAAAGTTCAGTCGACAACTTTAAATTGTAAAATAAAAACGTGCTGTAATAAACAACCCAAGATCAACAGTTGCATGGATTATATTATATACATAATCAACATAACTGTCCCTGACCAGCCCCAAATTTTAAATTAATGATCAGCAACAAAAAAGGACCTTGACAAAATGATTAACAACACCTTTCACTATTTATATACTTCAGTGATACTTTAACATAAATTGGTTACAATATTTGTCAACTAAGGAGGTCTATATATTTATATATATATATATATATATATAATTTAATGAATAAATCTTAAGCAGTAAAAAATACAAAATACTTTGGTTTGTTTTTCAAGATACAAGTTATCAGCAAGTGATACATGCATTTCAATACTTTAATTGTAAACACCCCAACACCCATATTAATTCTGGGGATGCCATTTGCCAGTCTTCACACTTGCCAAAACACTACATACACACTTGATAACATTATTTTTAAACAAAAGAAAAAATTTCACAAGAAAAGATAAAACATATAAACATACAGAAACAAAAAAATATTTTAACAGATAGAATTAAAACTGACAACTACTGAAATTTCTCTTTATATGCTTTTAGGGCTCTTAAAGAATTAAAACAACTAATACTGAAATTCCTCTATATAAGTATTTAGGGTTGTTGTTATCCAGCTACTATCTTTATGTTTTAAACATGTATAATATTTCAAATAAGCTTCAGCTTTAACTTAATGCCTTGACGACTCAAAGAGTGTTTCTTTTCAATTTGTAATGAGAAAGTATTTTTAAAGTATGAAAAAAAATATGTTTCCATGTGTTTACGTTGAGGTAGTTTAGTTGAAATAATGGAGGGGAGGGGAAAAAAACATTAAATAGAAAGACATGGTACACAAGACAGGAAATACAAAACAATTAACAACATTTTAAAGGCCTGTGAACAAACAACTTTTTGACGACAGCATATCAACTTTCAATGAACATGAGACTAGTACAATTTTGTATAAAATAAAATACATTTTATAGGCCTGATAAAAACATTAAAAAATAATAAAAAATAAGCAACATATTGCTTTTAAATTTAAAGAGTAAATTACAGGATACTTGTATAACTTAATTTTAAATAAAAATTACATTAGACTAACTGAACAATTTTTAAAGAACAAATTACATTTACATTAGACTTACTGAACAACTTTTAAAGACTGGGGAGAGGCACAAACAAGCAACACATTGGCCAAAATTAAAACCATGGTCTTCCAGTGAGTCAGTTGTGTCACGTGAGAGTTGTAAAAAGAAGGCTGAGACCTTATTTGAGGCCAATGTTGTTATTTTAAAAAAACGATTTTTAGGGCGGTTTTGGATGGGGATGGGGCGGGGATCTACCAATAATGTACATCTTTGTCCAGTTATTTCTATGTGACAGTCAGGGTGACCTTGTATTTAATTTATGTGAAACAGACTAATATAAAGGTGGGTGATACCATAAGCTTAACAAATATAACTCCATCATTAAACCTTTCCAGCTACCTTAGAAACAGCTTTACACATATTTTCAGGTGAGAAATAATTAAAATAAAGACTGCTTTTAAATACAAATATTTAAAGAAGCGTGTGTTTTTTTCAAGTAAGCAAAGCAGTTCGAGAGAATTTTTTTGAACACATAAAAAACCTACGTTTAATTCCAATAATTTTGCCATTTAAAAAAAAAAGTTATAAAAAGTAACATTGGTAAAAATCCACTTTTAACCAAAACAGCAATAAAGAAAAGGTTAACATTTTTTAATATTGGGTTAATTGTTTTATCTATTTTCATTCTTAATTATAAAAAAAATAAAATCTAATCAAAACAACAACAGACTTAAAATACAATGACCTATAGTGCATAGATCTACTGGTATGCATTAATGTAAGCAATTAGGTACACTACAAAGATTTAAGACAAAAGTGTAGGCCTAAATGGAAAGGAATGCACATGCGCACATGCAATGCATTAAAAGAAAAATAAGCTGCCTTGTTTGAAATTGAAAGATTTGTGGCAACCTGCCATGAATCCAATCAAACTAAAAGGATAATTTAAACAAAAAAAGAAAACCTATTTGCATGTATAGGGTCTAATGACTAATGGTCTAATAAAACTTTTTACCAGTAACGTTTTGTGTTCTACAAAATTTAACTGAACAGGCTGCATAACTCGTAACACAACTGTTGAAAATAAAGAAGAAGATAAACACATACGAGAGTGTCAGCAAAATAGTATCGACATACTATCGTGTATAGATGTGGAATAGGTCTACGTGAACCGGTATTGTGTATAATCAATGTATAGATGTGGAATAGGTCTATTTGAACCGGTATTGTGTATAATCAATGTATAGATGTGGAATAGGTCTACAGTCTACATGTAAGTAGGCCTAAATGTAATATTGCTTGATATTAAATGACCTTGACTAGTTTTTAAACTGAAAAAAAAAACAATAATTTAGACTATAGTTCTATAGGCCTATAATCTGATCTATATTTACTAAAAGTCCACCCACCACTTCCCTAGTTAGCCTAAAATATACTAGTAGGCCTAGCTGTAGATATCTGCAGAATGTAGAAAAAAATATGGTATGATAATACTTAAAGCGAATCTATTTTTGTTTTCTCCAACTAGCTAAAACTAGAACCAAGCAGGACACACAAAAAAAAATAATAATAATACGGCCTTGCGCGAGGTAAACAACTCTGACCCCGATAAGCGCAGCCAAGTTAAACTATGGTGTTCCGATTGTGTCAGAAAAATGAAAAGTTAAAATTTTCATGGATCGCTCGTTCAAGTGTTGAAATTGATAAAAAAACATTAATATACATGAAAAGGAATATATCATGCCAAAGTTACAATAAAAACGTAGTGGCAAGAATGAAATGCACAATAATATTGTAATAATTTCATTAAGCATGTAATAAATTTAATAATGTAATTTTAATTATTGGGTTATTAATAGTTATAATATAATATGGCAAAAGTATTGACAGTGTAAATGTCCATAAACCCTAGCTAGTATAAACACTATACAGCTTAAACAAAAAATGCACAATAAACTGAGTAGTTATACATTAACTGGCCAAAGCTATAATTAAAAAAACAAAACACGCAGTTACAAAAGTAGATTAAAATGCTCAAAGTTCAAAAGATGACTGCTAAATATCCTTTATTAAGATGACTTCATAGATTATGTATGGACATGGTGATACATGCCTAACACGGGCCACATATAGGATCTTTCACGGTGAATGTTTCCGATAGTGACCTTATGAAATGATAGTCATTGGCCTTACAATATGGACATATAATCATCCGACTGTACTGACTGTAAAAGTCCAGGCCATGAGAGACGTCGATGACAGCACGGCGACAGTGCTTGCAGGTCAACCGTTTCTGGCAGCAAGGCATGGCAGCAAAAATGTCATAGGTGTACATGGTGCCCACAACAAATGAGGAGCCGTCCCAGGGGGTTTTGCAAGCGGAACACTTGGCTTCGCATGCACCTTCTAGGCAAGCAATGCACACTGAATTTAGAAACTGAATTCTACCTTCCCATATTACCTGTACAACGTGCTGGTCGTAGGCCTGGGGGGACAGGAACAATGTCCCATCTACCAAAGGAAAGCGGTCGAATACTGGAAGCTGGGTCTTGCACAGAACACACCGGAGTGCAGTCATCCTTTTATTGGTCAAATTGCTGAGCACGAAATTGCGAGTCTCTTCATCTTCTTGGACATCCTCGATGTGAATGTTGTAAGGGTTTCTTTTGTATCGAGGCAATGCGTTGAAGGCGGACAGATCCTGTCGACGACGGAAAATGCCGGTCTGGCTCGGGTCATAGGTTTCGGGCCTTTTCCCTTTGAAAAAAATGTTCACGGGTGAAGTGGACAACGGCGATATGGAGCCAGCAGAGCTAGGGATGCTCCCACTGCTACTGGCTTGACTTCCAACACTCCCGGTACTGCTAACGCTGTTGGTGCGCATTCGTAGGGCACTGTTGGGGAGTATTAGAGGGTTGTTAGTAGAATAAGCCGTATTGTTCACGTGGTGCGAACTGTTGTCCAGTATCTCCATATCGTGCCCGTTATCGCTACGACCGTTAGTGTTTATACTGTTATTTCTGCTACGCTCCTTGCCAGTGCTGCAAGGGAAGTTATTGTTCAGAGTGTTATCACTACCCCTACGTCTAGAGTTATCAGTGATGGAATCTTTACGCAGAATCTTAGTGGCGTTGTCTACCGGGATGTTGGTTTGTGGCACCAAGTGCTGTTGGTTATCCACGTGATTGGCATGAGGCGGCTGCGCCAAGTGGTTGCTATTGTGAGCTGTCTTATGGTTGGTACTCACCACAGGCATCGGCTTGTCATTTTTCTTCTTATTTTTACGAACTTTCTTTGCATTTTCATTGAAAGGGGCTGGTACGTAATCCAAATCCTTACGTAAATGCCCGCGGCCACATTTACAATCGCAAGCTTTGTACGCTAGATCATAACCTTTCTTCGTCCACAGGTTCTGCAATCTTTGCTTCTCACTCCAACTTCTCGCACGACCACACGATCTTAGAAAAGATAGAACGGATTTTTCCCATTCTATAAAACAATGTTTATGCATCCAAGTCCCTTCAGTGCACGCATCGTTATTGCAAGCAACTTTAATTGCATCACCGGGGTCCGAAGGGTCTATAGGGTCGTCAGCACAACCAGTTGGAACACAACAGTTTTGAAGTTTAACACCATTTTCACCATCATGGTGAGGTTGGTGCTCCATACGAATGTTGTTTACATGTTGGTTTACGATCGGTATGTTCGGGACCTCGTCTACAACATTGCGTTGGCCTTTCTGATGCTTTATAATAGGCATTTTAATACGCACAATGCGCGATATGAAAGTCACAAAGCCAGAACACTTTACAAAATGCACGGTACTTCACAAGAATTAAATGTTCACTGCTTTATCCGCTTGCCGGTGAGAGAGATAGAAGTTTTTATCTGAGCGACGAAGTGTCTGAGACACAATTTGTGTCGGCAAAATGTAAGCGAGGCTACGATTGGCTGTTCCTCTCCGAGGCTGCCGGCAGCGTATTGCATTGGTGAAATCGCCCCGACCTTGTAAACTCATTCTGATTTATGTTAATGAGCTGTTTACATCGCTTCGGTTTGTAGGTCGAGGTCTTTCGCTTGCCAGCCGACCTGGGAGGGTTGTTTCAAATTACTTAAAAATAAATAGATGCACATATCAAGCTTTAAACGAAAACCTTTTACCGACAAACTTAAGAGCGTTTGTACATTAATTTAGCAGACGTATTTCATCGTAGTGTACCATGCACTAGTGTAGCATAAGCTTTAAAACACACACTCAACGTTGGTGTCAAGGACATGGCATAAACAGAAGTTGTTACTTTCTTTAGCCGCCTTGATAACAGCTGCTGGACTATGTAACGCAAAAATATCACACATTGTGTTTCATGCAGCCCCACTGGCATTAAAGAGTGTCCAATTTTAGCAAGCATTGAACTACAGGAAAAGTGGTGGGTAAAAAATAGGAAGGCAGCGATGGGCAGAAAGACAGAAGGAATATAATATATAGATCTATTATATATTATATGTTTGTGTGTGGGTGGGGTAGCACAGATATACACATTAATATATTGGTAGGCCTAATGTAGAAAAGCATTTTGTAGTTTAATCAATCACACAAAAGTGACAGGGGGCACGGTGTGTTAGCGCGTCCGACTGGCATACCAGAGGGTGCGGGGTTCGAACCCTGGTGTTTAGTCGGATAACATTCTGTTTATGGTCAGATGTGGATTAATTAAGCTGTCTGATTATTTTCGTGTGTGTGGACGCTTTACAATATAAACTATTCTTTCACACGGGTCCCTAGAACACCATGATCCGCCCCGCAGTTAATTGTTGTCCACTTGGATATATATTATAATGATACTTGGACAGATAAATGGTAGGCTACATGTTGTAAAGATCACCCTGTATAGTGGAAGTCATAACATCGCATTGCATCCTAATTAAATTTATTAAGAAAGAGTGAGAGAAAAGGAGAGAGATGGTGATTTTGAAATATAAAGTATTTAGATAAAGATATATAGACTAGCCTATATATTGTAAAAGCTATATGTAGACTATATTTTTTAAAATAATAATCTTGCGTTTTAATTTTGGGTTTCAATGGTGTGTGTGTGTGTGGGGGGGGGTAAGTTCAGGTAACCCATTCCAACTTCGAATGTCAAATATGAATTATTCTGGTCCTTGCATATGGAACAAGCAAAATGTTTTGTTTTTTATCTCTACTCTAAATGTTTTTATGAGTGTTTTAAAGATGCAGTCAATCTACCCTTGCAATTAGTCGCGCATGCTAAATATTTCCAAGCAGACGACATTTCAAATTTCAATTAATTACAATTTAATTATTTTTATTGTTTACAGTATAATAGGCCTACTTATATTATGTCAGCGCGTTAAATTATGGGGTAATAGTGTAAATAAACGGTAACGCATTCTACTATTAATAGCCTAACAATTATACTTCTTTCTGCTAAACTAGATCGATAAAGAGATTGTAGTATATTATTTTATTTTAATCTCATTTCTTTTCATTTGTTGTTCTGAAGGAAAACAGCTACGGGAAAAATGTCTGTGACCTGAATATGACCCCTTTCCTGGGAACGCGAATTTCGTTGAAAGGGTCGATGGGAAAACAATAACAAAGCGGAGGAATTTTCCCTCCGGCACGTGCTCTCGCGAGAATGGACAAAGGCAACCAGTCGCGTGCCGTCCTCGTCTGCGAGAGATTTCCGTTGAATGTTTACATTTCGCGAAAGAAATTAATAAACTTATAAAGAAATGTAAAACGATGTGTTAAAAATAAATTTAAACAACCAACAAACGTAAGTTGCTTACGTTTGCCTCGGTGGTAATCTAATTTGTGTTTGTCTGTTAAAAATAATTATTTACTCTTGTTAAAGACTGTTAGAGAACGCTAGGCTTGAATGATTTCGCTCGCATTTCACAAAAGTGCGAGGTGGCCTGCGTGCGGAAAAACATGTCAAACGATGTTGTCAGCAATGCAGCAACAACTAAAAGGTTAAAATGTGTATCGGAAAAATCTACCACCATTATTTGCCTTGTAGTAGATAAACCCATTATCATACCAAGAGAAAATTCGTTGTTATTAAAAATCCTGTTTATTAACTTTGCAAAACTTTCTATGTTATTTGTGCCGGGCGACCTACCCAATCACTGAAAGGCTCATTGACCCACTTTCCGTGTTCTATAAAGTAGACATTTTGCACATAGACGTGGTTCATAAGACAACATGATATTTTTAGCCAAACCCACTACTACCCCCCCCCCCCCCCAACACACCCAACCCACACAGGAGTGATAAGGAAACGATACTGTATAGATATAATATTGTCATAGGACTGGAGAAACCAGAATTGCATTTTTTTTTTTAAGTCAACGACATGCTAAGAGATTGTGTGTCCAGCGCAGACAAAAAAAAAGTGATGAAATATTAGATCTAGATGTTTGGTTTGACAATCAAATATAGTTCAGGGATGCGTTTCAAATTATTTTAAAGCAATAAAAAAATGTGGAAAGAAAAGGGAGGATAAAAGACACTACAGTAGATAACTCATTTCATATAGTCGTAGTGAACGTAGAATTTAATGTTTTTTAAACATACATTAACATTAAATACAACAAATGGCCACATACATTTACAGCGGGTATGATGTGCATATGTGAGTGAATGTGTGTATGTATTGATGCGCGTTTGTGTGTGTATGTATTGTTTGTATCTGTGTGTGTATGCGTGTGTGTATGAGTATGACTCTGTGTGTGCATCGGTGTGTACGTCTGTATAATATGTGTGTATGTATTAATGTATCTGAGAATGTGTTAGTATTTAAACATTTTGAGTGACTTTGCGTTTAAGAGAATGTGTTGGTGATTAAGAGCAATACTTTTCTTGTTGGAATGGGTTTTTTCATTGAGTGATTTAATGAACGTGTCGGGGGTGAGTGTGTGATTATCTGACGTGATTTAGTGAAGGTGTGTGATAAAACGATTGAGTGAGTATACATGCACAGGTAAGGAAGAATGAGTAGCCAGTTATACAAAGAAATCTAAATCCGATACCACGAAGAAGCTGCTAAACAATGCCAACTTCAACTTCCTGTCAACCAGGACTGTGTCCTTGCCCTTCTCTCATTTTTCTTTCTCTGAGGGCGGTACTCTGGGTCACGGTGACCTTGAACTAACCAGCAGACCGTGGTGACTCAGAGAAGTGGCGGCGGCGTGACCCATGTCACGTGAACTTTGAGGGTGAGTCGGCGAAAGCGGAAAGTGGGGGTGGGGCGCAACGACGACCAGATGTCCGGCGTCCTATAATCATCGGCAAAGACTAGAGGTGAATGCAAATTGATTTGGAAGGAAACTACTCTGTACTGGATTAGTATTTCATGAAGTCAGCTCCCCTCCTCGCCTTTTTTTTTTTGTCCATTACAATTTCACATTTTTTTTAAACACATCTTGATATTTTACTCTTTCGTGCTTATCAGTTATCAGACCTGGGAAGTTTCCTATGTTATGTTGACCGGAAATAATGCGGGGGTGGGAAAAGATAACATAACACAAACACACATACACACTCACATTTACTCACACGCACTCAACACAAAGAAAAATCTAGAACAAGGTCGCTGCGTTTTTAGGAAAGGGATATAGGGCAAGTGCATCTCAGAAATGTTAGGAGACTTTAAACGCCTTCACGTTAGTTATATTGATCGAAAGATGACGTTTTGTTTACAAATTTACATTTCAAATCAAAACATTAGGCTTCTTGCACTGACACTCATAACACGGAAAATAGCAGAAGAAAGAAAGCTGTGTAATTTTTTTGTTTGTTTTTGGTTTGGATTTCTCGATGGAGTTTTCTATTGGACGACGTGTCAGCCAATGAAACGGACTTTATTTCAGCGGCGCGATAAGCACGAGCTTCAATTTCAATGGCGGCCAGTTTCAAACATCCTTCTGAAAGGTTTTCTGAGTCACAAAGAAGACGAAAATTATGTGAAGGTCATTACATTTCGATGCATAACCCTTCTGCTTTGTCAAAAATGACCTTGAACGGCGAAACCTAGTTTTAAACAAAAACGAAATTTCTGTCCTTTTGTGTGTTTTTTTAAATACATTTTCTTTTGTTTGCTATGTATCATTAGTATCTGACTTAACACCAGATATGGGTATACTTTTAACGCAAACATAACACAAAATAACTTGACATGATATCACAAAATTGATAATAGTTCTAATATATATACAACAAAAAAACTATTATTGGTAAAACAAGGTTGTGGGGAATAATACAAAAAGGGAGGCAACCATTTGCTCCAATTCCTAAAATCTCTGAAAAGAAATATTTTTTAACGCAAATTCTATTATAAAAACTATGTATAAGCAAAGAATATACGGTAGTAAGATAGACCGCTTGCTTCGATATTTCTGATATTTGATTACTCGGACACTACTGTTTCGGACATTTTCGATCGCAAACTGAACTATAGACTTCCAGTTTAGTAATTCGCTATGATATTAACAAGAAAAATCTGTGGCTATCCCAGTTGAAAATTGTTGTCGGAGAATTTAAAGGAATATTAGATGTAATTTAAAACTTTAAAAAAATGTATTGTAAGTAAATGTTTTGATTTTTTAATTTGTCGCTTCATTAATTTTCATGTAGAATTGTAGAAGAATGCCTTTATAGAAGGAGCCAATTTAATAATAAATATAAGATTAGAACTCAAATTAATATTTAAAATCGAAAGTTCTTTACAGCGGAAATCTATTGGACAGCGTTAATGGCTGCGCACAGAAAACACGACTCAAAAATAGAGCAAGCGGTCCATCTTAGTTAATTTTAGTATAGTCTTTGGTACAAGTCCAAGTCTTGAGTAATTTCGTATGTATAAAGCTCGAAATGGAAAATAAGAAATAGTAAATCAATTTTCAATAATTTTTCGTCTATTCATTAAATGTGTTTTGATAATGTCCGGTCTAATGACTTAAAAAATGCTTGTGCACATCTTGTGTTCTATTTGTCATTATCAGTTTACTATTGTGATGTCTAGTCAGTATAGTTGCTACATTTAGCTGGTATATTTTGTCACTTCTAGCTTGTAACATTGCCATCTCTAGCTGGCATATTTGACAGCATTAGCTGTTATTTTTCTCACTTCTCGTTAGCCTAGTTGCCATCTCTTGTTGGTATACATTTATATATATATTATTATATATATAATATATATATATATTATTTATATATATATCTTTTGACATAATAGTTGGTATATAGATCTATGTGGCATCACTAGTCAGTAGCTTTGTAATTTCTATATGTTTATTAACCCTCTCGGGATGGCACGCTCTATTTGTCACCTGTAGCTGGAATCAGTCGCAGTCTCACGGCTGACCATGGCTGGTATTATTGACATTACTGAACGGCATGTATCACTTTCACAGCTTCTGTCATTTCAAAACAGTAAATATATTTTTCAAACAATTCATTTGTATGTTCATGTTACTTTGTATGTGGGCGTTAATGAGTAAGCTACTTTGTCTTTAAAGCTGAAAGTTGTCAAAATTTGACAACATAATATTGGAATCGGAGTCAAAAGTCTCTCAAAACATTTTTTTTAAAATCATGTACTTTTGTAGAAGAGGCTTATCATTAGTGTCATTCAGTGTGTGTGATCGAGATAGGCATATAATTTCTGTGTGTGAGTGAGAGAGAGGGGGGGGGAGAGTGGGGTGAGATGATGTGTCTGTAAGAGAGAGGGGAGAAAGATAGCAAGAGATTGAGAGAAGTGAGAGAGAATTTGTCTGTGCTTGAGAGAAATATAGAAGGAGAGTGAGAGAGAGGGGAGGGAGAGATAAAGCGAGTTGATAAACGACAACAGTCTAGAGTCTAGACATTCTCTTTTGATGTTAAAAGCAGCTAGATTTATGCTCTTTTATTTTTAGCAAAGCGCCTGGGCGCTGTGATCTAACAAAAGTACATGGTTTGTCCAGTCCTGTGTCTACCATCAATCTGGATCTGTGTAAATGGTGCCAAGTTCATACGCCTTGTAGATGATGTCTTTAAGCAAGAACACCCATACTTCAATAATAAGATATTTTTCCAAGCATTTGCTTGCCAGCTTGGTTCCTTTCTTTCCGCGTGGAACAACAGCTCTTCGGTTCACTCGATTCTGGACAGGTAGAAGCTTGTCATTGCATCCTCGCAGGCAGTCGCAGGATCGTCTCCAGACAGTTGGTCTTAAGACAACCAACCCGTCTCTTTCGGTGGTGAGTTACACTTTAAAGCATGCCAGAGGATGTCCTGTGGGGTTTTCCGTAGGGTGTGCCCAATCCACCTCCACTTTCGCCAGGCGATCTGCTGTTCAAGGGGGTCCTGGTTTGTTTGCCGCCACAAGTCGGTGTTCTTGAACTTTTCTGTCCACCGAATCATTAGTATAAGTTTCGCCAAGTATATGCGGATACAATTTCTAATCAAACATTGGAAATTTGATAGCACTAATTTTTGTGTAGGCCTATATCTAAGACGACACATAAGATAGTTATGAAATTGTAAATCATAATCCTAAAATTATCCTTTGGTCAGTGTTATTTCAATGTGTAATTTAAACTTAGAACCATAAAACTACCGCATATTTAGCTGACTTGGCATATTCTATAAATATTTTTGTTATCACTTATGACGTCCATGTAACGTCTTCGGTGGCTAAGTGTACAGAACCGATGACGTTAACGTGACATCTGAGTTAACCAAGGGACCGTTTTAAGGGACGCTTAAAGTTAATGGTTACTAAAATCGTAGAAACTACGAAGACCTGTAGCATTATGCCATAGGTTTAAGATAGAAATGAAAAACGGGTATTGGGGCCTTATACACGGAACACACCAGTCCTGACTCTCGGCCGGTCCAATTATATACTGTTACACTGTAATTTTGTATTGTGGATTACTTCTGCCATCTATCGCTTATGCCTAAATAAACAGTATTTGAAATTCATCCCGTTATTGAAACAATCATTGTTCTCGTGTCTGCTCATGTATTAGCACTCGTGTCATATAGTGGTAGAAATTCCTCTATTCAATAGGCTTACAGCACCCGCCAGCCAAGCGGGATAACGGACTAAAATATAAATAATTCTAAGGCCCAAACTTCACTGTGACATCGCAATAATCAGCCTCTACACGAGCCAAATAACCACGTAGGGTGCCCGCCACGCTACAGATAGACTTAAAAAAAACCTACGTTAATCTCAGATAAACTTAGCATTTTACTTTGCAACGAACAAGTACTTTTTTGTGTTTTTCCATATAATAAATAGTTACATTGGAACATTAGAAGGGGAAAGTTACGGTGGCTGGGCATTGTACCGGCCATACAATCCCCCTGTTCGCCGTTGACGCGTTAACGCTGCTTCACTAGCCTCGTAAACCAACGCGATCTGAAGGGGATGTAGTGAAGTTAAGACGTAAAATGGTAAAGTTCTAATACATTACTGGATATGGATACTCTCATGTGAATATGTGGATGATAACACGGGATTTACCTCGACCTAACGGAATTAGCCTAACTGCCGCGGAAACAATCATATAATTCTGAAAAATTCTCACTCAAATCACAGATATGTGTAAGAAGCATTAATATTTTGTTTAAAGGAACATATAAGATAAGGGAAATGAAAAATGGAAAACATTTTTAAAACCAAACAATCTCGTAAAGTAATGTTATCATTGCCTTTTTTATGTAATAAAATTTAGACTTTAAAAGTTAAACAGCTCTTGTTAAAGTTTATATTGCGTTGCTGATCTTGTTCGTTGATATGGAAAGTTCGTTCTCAAAACAGATCTATGGATTGGTGCTGTCACCACTGTCATTTTCTTTGTCACGAGAAAACATATGAACGACTTTACATGGCAATTTTTCTGCAACAATAAATAAATAATATGTTTAGTAGCATTATATGATACATGTAGTTTGTTTACAACATAACTGGACCCGTGTTTGTTTCAGCCTTTGTTTGGGTTAAATCAAATCTGTGGATTTAAAATATTCGAACGTTAACGCTTTAATATAACAATATGATTATAAATAATGATTGATTAACAATAAAGAATATTTAGAAAATGCGTTTATTTTGTTGGTGCTGAGACTATATTAGTCCTATATTTATCGTGTTCTGGTACTGCATTTGCAGCGCAGCGGCAGACCACATAATAATTAGGCCTACACTAAGCGTGCCGCGGAAGTTACTTTTTTTTGCCACGGAATTTACTATTGTTTGCCGCGGTAATTGATCTAGAACAAAGTATAATTGTTCATTTGTAGATGTCCTCCTATTTGCGTGTAGGAACAGGATGCCTAGCGACGCTCCCATAAAAGATCCACATGCAGACTTTTAACATGGAAAAGAAAAAAAAATTATACACCCACACGACAATCAATCATTGAACGAATCATTATTGATTAATATTCCATGAGATTACGCAATGCATGGGAGCTGAATAGCCTTTGAGTAGGATCGATAGAGAGAGTTCGATTATTGTTTGTTATGTTGTTGTTGTTTTTAAAACAGAACTCGGCCAACTCAAACGGTAAAACTTCAATTAACAAACCAATAGCATACAACCACAAAACTTCAAAAAGGAAACAAACGAAACGAAACATCATGTTGACCAGTGGCGTAGCTAAGGGAGGGGGAGGGGGGGTCAAAATTCGAAAATCCCCCCCGGGCCCCTACTTGAGGGGGGCCCCCAAAGGAGTGTCCGAATGTTTTTTTCTCATGTCATAATGTCGAATGTCAAAATGCAGGGCCCCCTAAAGAGGCCAAGCCCCCCAGGCCCCCAAATCCCTTGCAATTAAAAACGATACTACTTTTTTTATTTATCAATATAAATTATTTCAAATTTTGCATAAATATACATGTCATAAGCTTCATTTGCGCAAGGCTGACAGAGCAAATTTTAAATTTAACTAAAATTTAATTTTTATGAACTTTTTTGTGAGGCATATAATATGAACATGAGAAAAATATGTTTATAGTGACTAAAATATTTATTTAAAAAAAACTACTTATTATTTTCAAAATCGCTCTGGGGATTTTGAAAGCACCAATGTAATGAACATCTTGGCAAAATTGAATGATAATTGGTTAGTAAATAAAAAAAACTAGTAGAGAATCATATATATGGAAATAAAGTTTTGAGAAAAAACGGAAAAACTGATGATTCTAAAAAAAAAATATTGGGGGAGGAAAATGGGAAAATTCAATTTTTTCATCTATTTCTTAATGGTTTGTTGTAAGATTTGTTCACCAAAAAGACAAGATGTTAACCTTTAATTTGATGTATATTAATATAGAATTGAACTAATTTTTTATATTACTGTAGTCAGTGGCGTATTTAGGCATGTTCCATTGGAACAGGGGCACCCACACAAAAGGGGCCTCCACACATCCAAAAATAAATATTTTAGTGACAGCCTCATTCTTTCGTTGAAAATATAAAATAAAATTAATTTATTCTCTTACAATATTAATGCGCTCCAGTCCAACAAAGCTAAGAGCAACATACAATAATTTTTTTTTTATTGTACAGAATGTAACATGAATTAACGGCACTTTTCTGATGTTGTGGTAGTCAGGGGCGAGGTCACGAGGGACCCCCACATACATTTTGGAACAGGACCCCCACAATCCTAAATACGACCCTAACTGTAGTGTAAATATGTTTTAAAAAAAAAAAATTCGAACGTATACCCATTTTAAATGCAATTTTTACATTGAAATAGTGTTACAATGTTTCCCAAACAATGCATTTTATATTTGGGGATATAAGCAAAAACTTAAAATGCCATGTTTTGTCATTTAGGTCAATTTTTACTGGAATTCCTCCCCTTAAGAACTAATAATGGCGGGTGTGTTTAGTGTTTAGGTGGGGTGGAGAGAGGGGGATGTATCAGAAGATGGTTTGAATTCATGGGCGTCTACATAAGTAAGTGGGGCAGGGCAGCACTTGACAAATAAACATCATTGGAACGCCCTTGTTGTTTTTTTTTGTTTTTTTACGACATATTATACCCAATATAAATAATTGTCTCTTCAGGAAAAAAAACCATATATATTCAAACCACGATTATCGTCAATAAAACAACATATATATTCAAACCACGATTATCGTCAATAAAACAACATATATATTCAAACCACGATTATCGTCAATAAAACGTCCAAGAACAATAGACGAAATCCGAAACCAATGAAAACCGAGTCAATTATTTTCATATGAATCAATGTAAATCCAAGTTGAGCGAGGCAATGGACGAAAACGGAGGCACGTTTTTTGCGGAAAGAACTTGCCAGAAAACCGAAGTCAACGAAAGCCGAGGACTGACTGTAGCCTATATAGAAATGTTTACAATCTTCCTGGTAAAATTTATGCGGACATTTTTAGACTGAGATGATACATCGGAATTCGTTCTCCGAACCCTAAGAGAGTAATCTCGGCTCGCGTTCTCGATGAGAAAGTTAGGTTCATGTGTGGTAAAGAAGAGTCCCCCGACGAATGAGGCTGCTTAAATTCTTCTCCAGCATATGACGTAGACAACGGCGCTTCTGGCGGTTCTACTGACGATTACGAAGTGAACTGCTAAGGAGTGCTGAGCAATCTCCCCCTCGGTCAATTGTAGGTCAAGTGTGGTAAAGAAGCGACGAAATAAATGTGTGTGTGTGTCTGTCTAAGCTAATGTGTGTGTGTATCTGTCTAAGTTAATGTGTTTGTGTGTCTGTCTAAGCTAATGTGTGTGTGTGTCTGTCTAAGCTAATGTGTGTGTGTATGTCTAAGCTAATGTGTGTGTTTGTCTGTCTAAGCTAATGTGTGTGTGTGTGTGTCTGTCTAAGCTAATGTGTGTGTGTCTGTCTAAGCTAATGTGTGTGTGTGTTTGTCTAAGCTAATGTGTGTGTGTGTCTGTCTAAGCTAATGTGTGTGTGTGTCTGTCTAAGCTAATGTGTGTGTACAAGTTAGTGTGCTATAATATCCATTTGTACGTGTCACGATTCTGCACTGAACCGTAACCTTATTAGCATCCATAGTCAGATAGCATACATAGATAGACCCAAGCATAGCAAGCGAACCTTAGATTGGCGCAAAGTCTAGATTAGAAAGAAGAGAGTAGGGGACGCCATTACCTCTTCCCCTCTTCTTACGCAAGTGAAATCCTCCAGCACTCTCCTTCTTCACCTGTTCTTTAACCCTCTCTACACTCTTTCATTCCCGAATTCAGAGTTTGCTACTTGATTCAGCCAACTTGGTATTACACCACTTGTATGTGTGATTGTATGTGTGTGTATTCTTTAATGTATGTATATATATATATATATATATATACATACATACATACATATATATATATATATATATTCTATTATGCTATCAATTATGATTCATGTTGTATTTTGATAGTAACTACTCATTTATTTGCTACACTCAGCATACACGTAAAACCCCCACCCACCTGTAGACACCCCCCACCCACTGCTACACCTTTTTTATTATCTCCCCTCTTCGTCCCCTACTCAGCGCCCCTGGTCAAGCCCTTGATCCACTCGTCGTAGTGACATCTGGAGCGAAGCGTCTCGCACATACGTAAGCGCCTCGGGCTGAGCTCGACCAGAACCAATAGACACAGGTACATCAAGGGAGATAAGTCATTATCTTATCCTTTGTATCTCTGTATACGTCTACACACCCCCCTCCGCCCCTGGGCCCACCCCGCAAAGTCGGCGATATCAATTGTTAACCAGCCAAGCAGAACATATTTAATTCTAAACTAATGTGTCCAATCAAATTGACCACTGATCACGTGACTAAAATCCACGAAAGCGCGCTTAACTAGTTTCAGCGCACTTCGGCTCAAGCGTTAGGTGGAGAAGGTTGTTCGATTCTAGCCTCCACTTATTCAGTTCGTTCCATAGGATATACCGCCTGCATGTGTATAGATAGATATTTTGCCAGTATAAGTATTTTCATGAACACAGCTACGTTTGCCTAATGTTGGATAACCTAGCAGTACCATGTGTTAAGTGTTAACTGAAGCCTGTGCAAATTCATATATGTATCTTGCCATTGAGTGAAGAATTGAAATGATAATAAACACCTGAACTTATCCAACGATTTATTTGCCTACTTAGAACTATCTGTTGTGTCCGTCATAATATCTAACGAGCCAAGAGGGACATAATAATTATTCCATGGCGATTCCAGTCACGGTAACTCATACCCCACGACGACCTGCCACTACTACCCCACTCACCTACGACTCCGCACCCCTCTCATCGTCCAACTTCTGCCAGGTTGATGTCCTAATCCTAAACACATCCTGACAGTACGTATCTGTGTGTATATACGAGTGTGTGAATGTTTATGTAGGAGCGTACAGAGTGTGTGTGTCCAGTGTGTGTGTGCTAGCACATAAGCCACCAAACTGATATAGGCATATAATTAGCTGCAGCCATAAGACGCTCATCCATATCAATGATATTAATTCTATTCCAATTGATTTGATTTTGCTATCTTATCTTATATATTACAGACGCTCCTGAAGAAGATTATTGCGTCCTACGCTCATCCGTGGTCCGAGTCTAGTCTTGCATCTTTATTAATGTTTTAAATGATGTTAAGTTACTGGTTTTCCTGTTTTTATTTATGCAACCCATTCCATGCCCGAATGCCACTCGGAAAGAAAGAGTAGCCTACTGATATGCGTTTGTTCTCACATAAGGGATAAGGAAAGTGTTTTTGTCTTTATGTTTATCTGAGCATTGTTAACCCGTAAAAAGGTGAAAAAAAAAAGGGGGGGGGGAGTTAAAGCCATGTCCCATCATACCATCCACAGAATAGAAATTGTACAATGCGCAATCGTTTTTTTCTCTCCATGTTTGCAGGTACCCATTAGAGATGGTTGGACTCAGAGACATCTTATAGAACCTGGACCAAATCCATGCCTTCACCAGGATTCGAACCTAGGATCTTCAGGTCGTACTTAGTTCATCCAATGTAGTAGTGCAAACATATTGCTTCGTACAAACAAAGATTCGTAAAATAATTATTTTGTCCATTAAAATAAAGTTTTCATTTCGGACAGTGGATCGATTTATAAAATATATTCTTTATTCTGTGATTCCGACCCCTCAGCAGTCTACACTTTAAGCCAATGTATATTAAATTTAAATGTGTACAATTGTACTCATAGAAAACATCCCCCCCCCCCCCCTCAAAATAATTTTTTTTTTTTTTTTAAATTGCAATCCTTACAAAAACATGAGCGAAAAAATAAATTAATCACCAGATACTCTACGTCTACATACATTATAACTATATCTACAAGTGTATGTGTGTGTCAATATTTCAGTGTGTGTGTCAATATTTCAATGTGTATGTGTGTGTCAATATTTCAAGGTGTATGTGTGTGTCAGTATTTCAGTGTGTGAGTGTCAATATTTCAGCGTGTATGTGTGTCAGTATTTCAGCGTGTATGTGTGTGTCAGTATTTCAGTGTGTATGTGTGTGTCAGTATTTCAATGTGTATCTGTGTGAATATTTCAGCGTGTATGTGTGTGTCAGTATTCAGTATTTCAATGTGTATCTGTGTGAATATTTCAGCGTGTATGTGTGTGTCAGTATTTCAGTGTGTGTGTGTCGATATTTCAGCGTGTATGTGTGTGTCAGTATTTCAGTGTGTATGTGTGTGTCAGTATTTCAATGTGTATCTGTGTGAATATTTCAGCGTGTATGTGTGTGTCAGTATTTCAGTGTGTATGTGTGTGTCAGTATTTCAATGTGTATCTGTGTGAATATTTCAGTGTGTATGTGCGTGTCAGTATTTCAATGTGTATGTGTGTGAATATTTCAGTGTGTATGTGTGTGTCAATATTTCAATGTATGTGAATATTTCAGTGTGTATGTGTGTGTCAGTATTTCAATGTGTGCGTGTCTTTGTCAGAGTTAAAGTGTGTGTGTATTCGATGTTGTGTTTTGCGCGTTTCTGTGTGAGGAACTGTGGGCGTGGGGAGGCGATAAGGAAAGTGGGGGTGGTGATGCTAGAGACAGGGAGACGTTGTAAACATCTAAATAGGTCACACACACTCACACAAACACACACACACGCAGCATGAGTATGAGTAATACTGGCTACAAAACACACTCACCGCAGACCAACCTCTATTTCCCATCCCTTTAACATTGTCCTATGTAAACTTAGATGGATGTTTTACTCGCTAGGGTAAGTTAGTTATCTACTGGGTGAGCTGAAACCCTATTGTTCTCTCTATGTGGAGAATAGAACTATGAAACCCTTGAAAGTGTTGAACAAAGCCACCATGTAAAACCGTAGAAAACAAAAAGTTAGCTACAGCTATATTCGTGACACAAGGGACACGGTGGCGGAAGCGCGTTATACTGGTGTACCGAAAGTCCCGGGTGGCGGAAGCGCGTTATACTGGTGTACCGAAAGTCCCGGGTGGCGGAAGCGCGTTATACTGGTGTACCGAAAGTCCCGGGTGGCGGAAGCGCGTTATACTGGTGTACCGAAAGTCCCGGGTGGCGGAAGCGCGTTATACTGGTGTACCGAAAGTCCCGGGTGGCGGAAGCGCGTTAGACTGGTGTACCGAAAGTCCCGGGTGGCGGAAGCGCGTTATACTGGTGTACCGAAAGTCCCGGGTGGCGGAAGCGCGTTATACTGGTGTACCGAAAGTCCCGGGTGGCGGAAGCGCGTTAGACTGGTGTACCGAAAGTCCCGGGTGGCGGAAGCGCGTTAGACTGGTGTACCGAAAGTCCCGGGTGGCGAAAGCGCGTTAGACTAGTGTACCGAAAGTCCCGGGTGGCGGAAGCGCGTTAGACTGGTGTACCGAAAGTCCCGGGTGGCGGAAGCGCGTTAGACTGGTGTACCGAAAGTCCCGGGTGGCGGAAGCGCGTTATACTGGTGTACCGAAAGTCCCGGGTGGCGGAAGCGCGTTAGACTGGTGTACCGAAAGTCCCGGGTTCGAACCCTGGTGAAGACTAGGTTTTTTTTTGTTCCTGGGTCTGGAAGGTTTCCCTGCGTCTATCCACCTCTGATGGTTACCTGACCTTAGTTTGCCCTACAATCACCCAGTATGCCGTATACGTATAGCCACAGCAAACTGGTGAACGCTGCTTCATCGGCCCTTTGATCAATTTGGTCCGAAGGGTAGGCTACTTTACTTTCCACTTACTTTCGTGACACATGTAAGCCAAGTTTTGTATTGTTGCAATTGTTACAGACGCTCTTTATGGGGCCAGTGAAGCTGTGTTCGCTTGTTTCTGTGGCCATGTCATATCAAAGGATGTGTGGCCAGCACGCGCTGCCGATCGGCCACCGTGCCTCCCCCCCCCCTAATTATTGTAGAGTAGGCCTAAACCTAGAACAAAAATATTCTGACTGTGCGATTCATTCTTCCTTGCCGCTTCTAACATATTATTGCACGTCTTAATCCTTCATTTTCATGGTGTTGCAAAATTGTGTCAAACCGAAACAACTATGAATAACACTCCACTATTTTTAGTTCCCCCCCCCCCATTTTAATACTGCTATGTACTGGAACACACCTTTTGACCTAGATTTGTACAGGGTCTGTTTGACCAAGACCACCATAAGTAGGCCTATTTACAATGGTCTTGGTTTGACACAAGCAGATCAATACTGTGCGTACACACACAAACATAACCAATCAGAGTTGAGTTCTCCCTATCCTTTATAACCTAACCGATAATGACTATTACCCGAAATACTACAAAGCCATCCCTAACAATTTAAACTAATCGATACTAACTATTTATAACTAAGTCTATCGGGTCCGAATAGCCACTTCGATAAATTAAAGCTCTGATGTTTCGTTGTGTTCTTCTAATTCATTACAGACGCTCCTTCTATAATAAAGAAGATTATTGAGTCCTACGCTCATCCGTTGTTGATATTAGCTACATAGTAAGCATTGAAAGTAGCCGAGTACTTTGCTATTTGGAACCAACTCGTCCACCCATTTAGTGGTAACAACTATATTCTACAGAAGAAAGATATCTTCATTCAAAAATTGTTTTTAAAATCTGAAGTAAGTAAATTGGCAGTGTCTATACGTCCGGCGCGCCGGACAAAATATTGCGGGAGATATTCTTCCGGCGAGCACGTCACGTGACCGCCGGACACATTCGGAATTTGGAAGATATTATTTCGGCGTGCTTGTTATTTGACCACCCAACTGCAAGTACAAACGAGAGACGTAGAGCGTATTGATATTAACATATTTATAAAGAAACGGGCATTATGCCTAATAGTCTAATTATTAGTTTAATACTTTGAATGGATACATTGAATGAGATTGTTATGTCCATCCACATTCATAGTAGGCTAAATGAATGGCTTATCGTAAGCTTAATTGAAATTGTAGCGCAAGTCAAGATGTTTACTAATGACTTTATTAAACTACTTTATAAATTGTTTGGTAATGACATTTAACACGTTTTCTCAAGAAATAGGCTAGACATTAGGCCTAACAGTCGAATTTTTTATTTCTTTGATACTTTGAATGAAATTATGTTCACCCAATGAAGGGTATTCTCGTATGGAACTACAAAAATATCTCGTTGTACTGTATTTGAATTAAAAAAAAAAAAACAGATAGGGATAGCTAGATTCGAACCTGCGAGACTCCGGTTGCCAGAACACACTACTGACCATTACGCCACGATACCTTGATTATATCATACAATAAATAGTAATTAAGCAACTCGAACAAGAATAAACGATTATGCGCATGCGCCAGTAGCCGTGTGCTATTTTTTTAATTTGGTCAGTCACGTGACTTGGGTCGCCGGACGTATATCTCCCGCGCTATACGTCCGGTCGCCTGACGCGCAGACACTCCGAAGTAAATTACATGTATTTAATGCTTTAAAACTGTTTTTATACAATGAAAATAACGTTTTAATCTATGTTGCTAATTTGAATCAACATGAATTTGTAGTACCTATTATAGGCCTAATACTCTAAGTTTATGCAATGGCTGATATTTTGGCGAGCAATAGGCCTAGGTTAGACAATCGAACGATTTATTCATAGTAGGCCTACTATGACCATAGTGATTATTGAATTATTTTAGGCCTAACTGTAGGCATACTAGTTACTAGTAAATGTGTTGACTATTGCATGATGTTGCAAATTTGCAACAAACTGTATAAAATAGGAAATAAATATTTATATGTTGTAAATATTTATTTGATTATTTTTTATGTATTGTACTGTTGGAATACCATAGACTATAGCCTAATATACATGGACTGCTTGCTTTGCAATTCCCGATTCTAAATAAAGTAATTGTCATACAAGTTCCGTTTTATTAAATCGCATTTTTTTCGACTTTAAATGAATACTTGTAGGCCTATTAATCCTATTATCATTGACAATGCTCTATTATAATCGGGAATTCCGATTTCATCATATAGCAGAAATACTAAAGCAAGCGGTCCATGTATATTATAGTCTATGGCCTATGGGAATACTAACCTCTCATATTTATTTCAATTAAATAAAAAAATCATGAAATGAAGGGTTAAATATTAAATGGTAAAATAAAAAACAGAAGCTATGCCGTATTTTTGTTTCACTTCTAATAACTGTAGACAGTGTTTAGGCCTATGCCTAGCCTATTTATATAATTTTTATTGTTAAAAATATGAGACAAAGTTTATTGCAAACCAGCAATTTTTATTAACATATAGACTATTGTTGGAGCAGGCATTAAATTCAGTTTAACAACATAGGCTATGCCTGTATAGGCCTATAGTCTATAGGATAGGCTATAGCCTTATAGCCTATTAGCACCCAGTGTTACAGTGCTCATAGGCCTATAGGGCCTAATACTCATATTGTGATAATTATAGGTAGGCCTAATTATAGTTATCCTAGACCAGGGGTCGGGAACCTTTTTGTCTTAGAGAGCCATGGATACCACATATTTTGATAAGTAGGCCTAATTCTGTGAGAGCCATACATTATGTTTAAAACTAAAAATTCAAGTAAATGTGTGCATTTTGTGTAATTTCAACACTAAAAGTACAATAATTATGTCTCTGAATTTTTCTGATGCTAAGCTGCAGTAGACTTTAGCTCATTTGTAGAATGAAATAGTGATAGGCCTATGCCATTAATATGTAGATCAAAAAGTCTTAAAAAAACTTTTTTTTAATATTTATAATCGAACATTTGTCTGCGAGCCAGATGCAGCCATCAAAAGAGCCACATCTGGCTCGCGAGCCATGGGTTGCCGACCCCTGTACTAGACGCGTAGGTTTAGTTGACTTTTATAAATGAGGACCACTTCATTACTTATAAGTTTACAGACGTACGTTCCTTCTAGATAGAAGATTTGTACGTCTACTTGGCACAAAACTCCTGCAGGGCGACAGGGATCCGTCGGTGGCAGGGATAGAACCCGCGACGTGTCAGTTGGTTTTGGTTGACAGTCCGGTGAACTAACCGCTGGACCAGCCGGATTTACTACTTTATTACATAGGCCTACACACAGAAATACATTATTTAATTTTAATGAACTACTATAGGCCTACTAAACTATATTATTATTATAATATTACTATATTTAGGCCTATATGAAATTATGAATAAGCCTTATAATAGGGCCAATGAATATGCCTATGGGCTTATTTTAAGTATTAGGCCTATAAGACTATAATATAGTAGGCCTATTTAGCCTATTACATAGTAGGCCTATAGTAAAAGTAGTAGGCTATAATCTATAACTATAATACGACCCTTTTTGTAATAGATTATATGAAACCATTATTTTAGCATTACCGGCTTAGCTCTTATTTTTGTTTACAAACGCTCCTTCTAATTTAAACTATACTAGACTAGGTTTATTTCATAGGTAGGCCTACGTGTTTTGGGAATCTAAAAAAAAAAAAAATACCGGCTCGATTTTACATTATCCCAACATTAAGTCAATAAAGTAAGCCCTATTCCCTATTAATCAATAAGAAATGTAGACCTATATATCTAGACTAGATCTAATATTTTGGTGCAATATTTGTAATTAAAAGGGTGTATTCTTTTTTTTTTATTATAATTTATAGGCGTGGATCACTAGATCTAGTCTATATCGAATAAGATGACATTAGAAAATCCTAATAAAAAACAAACACTCCGTTAAAAATAACATACACATTACAACATTTAGGCCTACTTAAGAAAGACTTAGGTATTACGAATAAATCTTTATCTTTACAAACTATATGTATGTCAGGATGGCCGAGCGGTCTAAGGCGCTGCGTTCAGGTCGCAGTCTACTCTTGTAGGCGTGGGTTCAAATCCCACTTCTGACAATATGTTTTTTTTTTGTCTATTAAACAAGTTTTTCATTTTTACTGTTAACATTTCTTTTTTTGTTTAAATGATTACTCTGTAATTTTTAGTTATTTCACTTTACACCTTTTACCGTTACCGGTAGGCCCCTACTGACTTTTAGAATCTCTAGAATTTAAGAAAGGTAACTTTTAGAGCTCTATAGGTTAATCTCATTGACGTCATCAATTCTTGTGTACCGCCATGACGGATGGCAAAAACTTTCTTTCGATTTCATTACTACTGTTAAAGAAAGCTTAGATTTAGATAGTCATACTATTACTTATACAATATTGTATTAAATCATGGTTTAGACTTGTTGTATTAAAGGCTGTGCCAACAGATTTAAAAGAGGAAATGATATTTCCTTTTTTCACATACCAGCAATAATAATGGACAAAGGTAGTAGTTAGTAGTGTTTTGGAATGAAATAAAAGTGTAAGACGCCGACGACTTTGGCTAAGAAATATAAACAGATAAACCATTAGGCCTACACACGAGAATGAATGTCAAATGTTGGACCTGCGTGTGTTCAAAACATTTCATTTCAGGTAAGTCTTTTTTTTTTTGGAATATTTTGACTATATTATGCTTAAGTTTACTTTAATCATATTTATATTCTAGATGCATGAAATAAACTTAATAAAGGTAGGTATGTTACTAGTATATGTAGACTAATGACTTTTAATAGGTATGTGACAAGAAAATTTTAAAATGACTGTATAATAACTTGTCATATATCACTGGAAAGGGCTTGGGGAGAGGATTCCAATGGTATATCATTTATTAAAATCGGATCAGAAATAAAAAAGTTATGAATTTTTAAGTGATGAAATTTCAGTAACAAAGCCAAAGAAGGAAAAGTGAAGCTCACTTACTAGTAATTTTGTACTCAAACAGTCATAACTTTATCAATTTTGTACCAAATTGCACAGAATGAGCATCAAATTAAAGGCCATACAAAGGGCCATATATGTATAGTTAAAACCATTAATAAGTGCTTATTATTATTTTTTTATAACATGAAATTTGGATGAAATTGGATATTTCATGATGCGTACATTGTTCACTCAAACAGTCATAACTTTGTCAGTTTTTTACCAAAATACACAATATGGGTATCAAATTAAAGGCCAAGCAAAGGGCCATATTTATATACATTAATCAGCAAACAAGGGATTATTATTTATTTTTATTACATGAAATTTGAATGAAATTGGATATTTCATGATGCGTACTTTGTTCACTCAAACAGTCATAACTTTGTCAGTTTTTTACCAAAATACACAATATGGGTATCAAATTAAAGGCCATTAATTAAGGGCTATACATGTATAGACAAATCAGTTTAAAAAAGGATATTACAAGGTAAGTAGGCCTAATTGTACACATTTTTTTTAAACAGTCAAAATTTAATTACAATTTTTATTTTTTTAACTACCCCCCCCCCTTTTTTTTGTCAAACCTAACCCCATTTCTTTTGTTAAATTTATAAATTGTGTTTTATGCATTCTTTTCAAACCAGAATAATAATTTTAAAATGAAATAGGCAATGGGATTTCACAATTGTAAGATAGGTAAATATTGAATCAAACAGTCAAAACTTTATGCATTTTTCTTTACCAAATTAAAACAAACAATTGGGAACTTAGAATCTGTGAGCAAATAAAATGAGTTGATTCCCCTCTCTACTAACCTTTTTTCATCCCTCTCCTACTTTTTATGTACTGATATTCCATTGCCCTGAACTCCCCCCCCCCCCCCCCACATTCCTTTGATCAACCACCAGTCCTTGTAATATTAAAAGTTCGTTTTAAAAAAAGTGATCCTCTCTCCATCCTCCCTTCCCCTGTTCAGTGTTGTAGCCTCCCCCCACCCTGTCTCAACCTCCATTCACCATGAAGAAATAAAAAGAAATGCCCCCCTCCTTCCCCCTTTATTCTGCTTGTAGGAACTGTAGGCCTAGTCCCCTACAGTAGACCCCCCCCCCCCCTCCTTTTTTCAACAACCGTTGACATAAATGCCCACCTCTTGACACCTTTTCTTCTATTAGGTATTACGTTGCCATTCCCCCCCCCCCTCCCCGCTTGGACGGTAGGTCTTCACCGTCACAGCCAGACAGTTTGTCTGGCCTACCCTGTTTCACAAAGCTATGCTAAGTGGAGCTGAGTATCACAGGCAGTCCATGTTATAGTTAGATGTATAAATGCAAGCATATTCTAGTATGAGTTGTTCTAAGACTAAGAGTCGGCATTATACTTTTATGGCAAGACGTATTTTCTGTGATATTTTAATTAAATAGTTTAATTAAGGTCTGTCAAAAGGTCAGATTTACAACAAACTATGAAAAATTAATAATTATATATAATAAAAGAACAGAGTTTGAGACATAGCCTAACTACAGTGTTAATAAAAGATAATTAATTTTTCTACAATATTGCGAATATCCGCAGGTTAGTTGGCAGATTTAACCAATCTCCATTTAAGAAAATGGTCACGTGACCCACTTCCCAAAATGGCATAATTGGTGCCTGAATGTTGAAAGCGATATGCATTAGTGTTAGACAAAATTGAATAAAAGAGTTAGGCGGAATTTATTGATGAAATTTCGTACGTTAAAAGAAAAGATATTTTGAAATGTGTCAGTTCAGTTTTCAAGAGAGTCACATCATGTCTTTTAATTTTTATTTCGTGTGTGAAACGTAACCTATTTTTAGACACATAAAAATAATATACAGCACAAATGAAGACAAAAAAAAACGCCCAAAAATTAATGTAAAGTTGTTAAGTTTATTAAAAAAATAAAGCGTCATATATATTTTTTTTTATTAATTACAAAAAATACGACCGATCCATACCTACCCTCCGGAATGTTTGCCAATCCACGGAACAGTTTTTACGACCAAAAAAAACAACATAAAAAGTCGGATTTTCACATACCTACTTTTAATGTAGAGGAATGTAGGCCTACCGAGTCAGTCTCAGTGTCGTGAGGGTAGTTTATGATAATGCAGTCTATTGTAGTCCAGTAGCCTACTAGTACTAGTACTAGTACTGTCTAGGCCTAGGGCTAAGGGCCTAGGCCGGCCTAGGGTAATTATATTTTTATCCGCTCTGACACTTATATGCTTAATGATTAGACAACTTTTATTATGCTATGGCTATGGCTATAACTAGTATAGTAAAGGCCTACTATATTACTAGATTCTATATAAAAATGTAAACAAAATTTAGTTGTTTTAGCTTTAAGATTTGCTACAAAGCTTTATAATATCCGTTTAACACAATAATTAAATTATAAAATCATGACACATTTTTATTTTTTATAATGATTTTTTTTTAATGCCCTTCCAGTTTAAAGATTGACAGTTTAAATACTTTAAAGAGGCAGACACACAAAAAGAAAAGTTATCTATTTTTTAACAATTATATACATTTATATATATTATATAGGCCTAACAATTATATTTAACAATTATATATTTATATTTTTTTGTCCTTGTTTTTGTTGTGTTATATCAGGGGTCGGGAACCTTTTTGTCTGAGAGAGCCATGAGTTATTTATATTATAATCCTCATCAATACTATATTAATTAATTAATGTTGGTTTTTTTTTTTTTTTTCCTCTAGGAAAACCTGCTACTTTGGTTCAAAAACATAATCCTGATTGGGACCCAACTATTGATATGGGGTATGAATTAAAAGGTAGTGATACAGACCGTTTCAAGCCTGGATTCTTGTGTTTGTGCTTTTGCGATTTAACTTTTGGCATTACTGGGGATCTATTTAATAAGCCTATGTGGCTTGATATATCTTACATTGATACTGCCCACCCTTCGGTTAATGAATACCAGATGTTGCTTAGGTATGGAATATCAGGAGAAGCAGACTGTCTGATGTATAGAATTCACTATTTTATGAGATTTGCAAAATGAAGACAAGGGACAACATATCAATAACTTGAGCTCTACATTCAAACGTACAGCCAACCATGACAACCAATTGAAAAACACTTAGTTAAATTTTTAAAGTTTAATTTTCAAAGTTAATTAAATCAGAAAAATCAAAACCACAACTTTTGTTTGTTATTTTATTAACAATGTCATTAATGTCTTGTTCTTGTTGTTGTTCATCTTGTATTGCTTTTGGGTTGAAGATCACTGGTGTATCATCATAGGTTGTGTGTTCTAGTCCTATTTTTCGCACATCCTATCTGTCGTAAGACAGTTTACTAAGGTCTGGTAGGCAATTTGAGAAAATAATAACATGTGGTATTTGGAAGTTATTGGGAACACACGCATAGCAGATTCATATTTGGTAGATAGGTAGACACCATTTTTGATGGATTCAATCACTTCATAGTTAATAACTTGTTGGGATCTTGATATTGATAGGTCCCAAAGGACTATACGCTGTCCTTGGTAAGCATATTTCACATCTGCTAGACCAGCCATGCAGTCACAATGTGCAGTGACAATTTAATAGTTCCATCCTACTGAGATATTACCCAAGGCTTCGAGGGTTTTTCACGGTAAGTGACTGGGAATGGCGAACCTTAAAAAAAAAAGAAACAAATACACTCCTTTTATTACATGATACTAAAATATATAAGCCTACAATTCAATGTCACAATACTCAAAACGTACCTTTACTTTATATAAATAATATAATTTAATTTTATATATCTTAGCCTTGATTCGTAGAGATTATATATATGTGTGTGTTCTTAGTTGTATGTTAAATGCGATCTTAGCTTAAATTATGTTTGTTGGCAGCACTATACAAATAATATTATATTAGTATAATGGGCCTATATAACAAACTGATATAGTAGGCCTATAGTTTTCTAGCCCTAAAATAATATTAAAGTCTATTTAATATTTACATTACATTTACATGCCTAATCTTTATTCTTATAAAAACTTTAAAAAAAAATGTTAAATAAAAGTCTAGGCCTATAAAATACTATAAATTCTTTATATATACGTAACATAAAGATATATATATAAGGTCTATCCTCTATCATGCTTTTATAAATGCATCTCAAGTACATCATGTAGAATTGTAGACCTAATCAGAATTATAATAATGCACATAAATTATGTCATAAATAATATAATATTATAATTATATGCCTATGTGACATGTCACCATGTGCATTTCAATAGGTCTTAACGTAAGTCTTATAAAATTACTACACACACACAAATCCTCATTTAGAATGAAAAAAGTATAATATTTAATAATATATTATATATTATTATATTTAAATAAGCTTACCTCAGACTCTCAGAGATAATGATAATGTTTTCACTGCTTTTGGGTTTATGGCTCATTAAACCTTTCACCCAGCCTGAGGTTAGTAACTTGATTATGAGCTCCAAGCTGCTACTTGGATGCTTTAACTTTAAATTGCTGATGAGTGTAAAAGCTTACTTTATACTTTATAGATAATATATTCATATGTCTTCTTGTTCAATTGTTGGTAAATGGACAACGTCAGTGGACCACACGTTGTTCTCATATTCATATATGATTCATATATTCATATGGAATTATGGATCTACTCCATTTATCATTTATCAAACTAATCAAAGTCAATTTATCTTCGTTTACTAACTGCATCTTTATAAGAAACGTTATTGCAAGTATTACTTGTCCTACATGCCAATTTAAACAAGGTTTTAATCGGACAATAAGCCACTGGTAATGATTTTTAGGTAGTACTGATTTTAAGTAAGCTTAAAATTCAGTGTGAATGTTGTTATCGTCATGAACGCCTCGAAATTATCGACAATAGGATTTGCCATCCGCCTGAAATTTGTTTACATCACGTGATACACAAGTGAGATTAACCTATAGATCTAGTGCTACATGACCTTTCTTATAATCCAACTTTGCGTTTACTAGCAATGTTGATATGATATAATCTCTTGACTACATGACAAGAATCATTTATATGATAGGCCTACATTTAAAAGCGATAAACTAACAACCAAACAGTAGCCTACCAATAACAAACAATAACAATGATTGTTATCCAATATTATATTTTGTGTCATTGAATTTATTTTTAGTTTTCCATAACTTTCTACTCTATTTCATACTCTATTTCATACTCTATTTCATACTCTATTTCATACTCTATTTCATACTCTATTTCATACTCTATTTCATACTCTATTTCATACTCTATTTCATACTCTATTTCATACTCTATTTCATACTCTATTTCATACTCTATTTATATGTTTCGTTTTGATGTCTTCTATTGCCCCCTCCCTTCCTCCTTTTTTAAACTCCATCCTCTTCCTATGTTTATTAAAGAAACGATAACCCCTATTGACCTGTTTGCTGGGACTGTCAATCACTTTGATCTCTGTATTTTAACTCCTAGGTTGGGCATAGAGATCAATTGAAAATTTAGAAGTAATTTTATCACGGAGTGAAAAAAAAAAAGAATGGCCAGTTTTTGATGTCAATGCAAAGATAAATTCAGTAAATTGTTCATGGTTTTGAACGTTGCAAAGCAACAGTCCAAGCGGACGTTCGGATCTATCCGTTATAGGCATACTTTCACCAAGAGCGTAGGATGACTTTGAGCACTAAAAAAACCCAACAACAACACAGATACGTAAATAACAACACACAATTTAACAACACATTACCTCTGGCTCCACCTTTACAATTTATCTAACCCAAATAGAGGGAGAGAGAGATCACGTGTTATCTTTTATTTTTAAGGCGTCATTGTCACAATCGTGGGAAAGTTGAAAGAAAATGCCCTTAAAAATGATTGCCATGAATAGATCAACACGTCCTATGATGTCAGTGTTAAATATAGCTATACTAGCCATGTGATGTCAGTGTTAAATATAGCTATACTAGCCATATGATGTTAGTGTTAAATATAGCTATACGAGCCATATGATGTCAGTGTTAAATATAGCTATACTAGCCATATGATGTCAGTGTTAAATATAGCTATACGAGCCATATGATGTCAGTGTTAAATATAGCTATACTAGCCATATGATGTCAGTGTTAAATATAGCTATACTAGCCATATGATGTCAGTGTTAAATATAGCTATAGACCTACACGTACTGGCCTTTTTCTATATGATTCTTTGAACTGGTCAAATAAAAAAGCAGTTCGCGATAAAGGCTTGAATATCGTTTGAATTGTAGATCTACCGATACCTGTAGTAGGCTACATTCAGGCCTAGAACTGTGTCTGCAATATAGATCTAGGTAGGCTAAAAAATACAAATTATATGTCATGTTATTATGTTGTTAGCTAGTCTATTAATTAATACTACGCTTGACATCTATTTCTAAATGTAACTATCCACGCTCATCGTCTTAATTGAGGATTAAAATTGTTTATTACTTGACCTTTCCCATTTTATTCTTTTGATCTATTCTCTCTCTCCATATTTCTTCCTACTAGATCTAGTTGGCCATGCATACCCCCCCTCCCCCACCACTCTTTTGGTTTTTAGGGGTACTATCCACTCCCAGTTAGGGTTGCCAGGTTACGGTTTTTGTACCGAACAGTCCAGTATTTCAGCAGACTGTCCGGTATTTAAAAAAAGGTACAAAATTTACAAAAACAGAACATGTATACATTTTCCTATGGGTGGTATCTGGCAACCCCATTCAAAAGTGTACAATTTCATTCAGTGCTGAAAATAATTCTATAAAATGTGCTGTCCTTTTTCCAAAAAAAAAAAAAAAAAAGATTCCAACATTTTTTGTGCCATTGACAAGTCTTAATTAGGTGTGACCTTTTGAACTCTGATGATCGTGAAATTCCGGTAAAATTTACCGCCATTTTCGTAAACAAAAACCATGCTTTTGGTGATGTTTGACAATTGATTTCAACATCAACAACAATGTACAATATTTATTTGCCACATAGTACATAGGTACAATAATGGTACATTCGCTGAAGTGGGAAAGTCGGAAACTCGGAGGTTCCGAGTAGGAATAAGTAAAAATAGTGACCCGTATTCTGACACTGTGCATTTTAAAAATGTTGGTTTTATCAATGCGTCATTAGCAACCTTGAAATTATTTTTTTTAAAGATTTGTTAAAATTATAAATAAAGAAAAATATTATGTACATTGCTCTTTTAAATTAAAAAATATCATTTTAAATTAAATTATGTTTCAAAATATAGTAAAAAATATGTTTGCATTATAAGCACTGATCTATATATTATTGTGAAATATAAGTTCTTCGGCTAATCACTTATCTATATGAGTTGAAAAGTCGTAACTAAGTCCATTAATTACGACAACCAAATAAGGGGGAGGGGTCTGAAAAAGTTTGCCAATTGTCGACATAGGGGAGAGGGGAGGTCAAGAAAATTTGGCATCAACAATGTTACTTTTTAATACCTAAAAAATGATACAAATTTATTACACAATTCTACATGTGTCCTGTGCCACGACGTAGCCTACATAGGACATAGCAAACATGTAAAAACATGGTTTTACGTTAATACAAATATATCAATTATGGATTTGACATGTCCTTTTTGTGTTCATCTTGTTAGTTTGTAGATCTGTGTACGGACAGTGCAGTATTTACTTATAAGCTACACAAGAAATAACTTAGGGTTCCCAAAAAAAAATTTTGGCCTATTTAAATATACAAAGTTTATCAAAATTATGGCACACTAAAGTAAGATACACAATCTTGGAGGATTTAAGAACTGCAGGGTTTGCCTACTTCAGTTTATCTGTAGATTCCACTATACAGACCGGTCCCATATTGATCAGCTCACTGTTATTGTGAGGTAGGCCTATACTATAGGCCTTTAGCCTATATGTTTCACAAGATGATGGGCTCCCTATTGAACGTTTTCTAACTTTCCTAGATATGGGTAGCCACACAGGGGAAAATATGGTATATTGTGCACAACCACCATAAAATGAGTGCAAAATAGAATTACTTGCTGGATGAATTTCACAAGACTAGTCAATCGATGCCAGACCCCCAAATTAGTCTATATGTAGCCTTGTAGGGAATTGTAGGCCTATGCTTCACTTTCGCATTTTGTTAAAGGTTCCCGGGATATGTTCGATCATTTTGAAGAAAAAGCAAAGGAAAAATTGCCTGTAGAATAAGGCATATCAATGATGATGAAAAGGTCTAATGAACAATTAACATTGTAGGCTACCAAAAGCTCATTTAGTGAAACGTAAAATTGGAAAAGATGAAATATTTCTATGAAAAGAACAATAGTAAACAGAAATAACAGAACTATTGTTAAAATCTTCGGATTTGAAAAAAATGTGGGAGGGGCGAGTTGGGGGGGGGGAAGGATGGTAGGAACCATAGGTAAAAATCTACTAAAAATTGCCTAAAAGTAATTAATGGACATCCCCAAAGTAACGGTAACTCTTCTATATTTTATGTTAATTTTCAACGTCGTCAAGGAAGATGTAATTAATTCACATTATACATATTATATAGATAAGTGACAAAATATTATGCAAAAATGCACCAAGTTTGCAAATGGGAAAACTTCCTACTCGGAATTTCCGAGTTTCCGACTTTCCCACTTCAGCGAATGTACCATAAAGGCATAGTCAAACGACAGCCAGTTCTGGTCTTTTAAAAACATACAACGGCTACAAGATTAGTTATGAGGAATCCGTTTTTAACATCAAAAGTGAGTAGGCGATAATTAATACTCAAAGTGTTAGTCGCGTTAGGCTAAATATAGCTTTTGTTTGTAAAATAAGTTAGTCAAGAGTTGCGTCTCTCACAAGGCGAAGATACATTAAAAACAACAACACGAAAATTCTTTTGCATCAAGCAATTAGTTTGGGATTATAAATAGGTGATTCTTCAAATCTGACATTCATAATCCATCGTTTCCTTTCGGCGCCATCTTTTGGAAATGAAATAAAATTTAATTCCCTACATATTTTCGTACAACCAGTAACGTAGCACACCGACATGTTTCGAAGGAAATCATCGAAAAAGACCGGAAATGTTCTTCTTTTTGACCTATTATGCATGCATAATCGTTAAGACTTGTCAATTATTTTTCCAATGTTTGTTTTAAGAGACAATATAGAAAAGTGGGAAAACTCGATTCTATATTATTATCTTAATAAGTGTGTGACGTCAACCGGAATCAAGGCAATCGGAAGAGACGTAACGCATAAACATAAACATGTGTAGAAGGGCAGCATTTTCTTGTGAAGTAGTCTCGATATGTCCAGATGTGCTCTCCCTAGATCTATGTCCGTGACGTCTTCATGTTTCCTTTTCGTCTTCGTTGGGGTAATATTTGTTCTATTAGACCTCAGCAAGTGCCGGATACTTTGAAAGTAATTACCAAAAGTAATGTTTGACATTCTCATATCACAACTAGAAGGTTGAATGGGTAGAGGACACTTAATGTGCAGATAACATAACCTATTTTGGTGTGGGTTGAAATGGTTGGAGAGGTTCGTCTTTAAAAAGACAACACCATTTTTTATTAGTAGCGGAAGGGGTGTAGGGTGGAAGTATATCCAAAGTGCAAGTATTGTAATGTAATATTGAAGAAATTGTAAAAACACTATTTAAAAAAACAAACAAACAACCAGTGCCGTTGCTAGAGATTTGGGGGCCCGGGGGGGGGGCCTTGGCCTCTTTAGGGGCCCCTGCATTTTGACATTCGACATTATGACATGAGAAAAAACAATTCGGACACTCCTTTGGGGGCCCGGGGGGACTTTCGAATTTGGACCCCCTACCTCCCCCCCCTCCCCTAGCTACGCCACTGCAAACAACTAGACAATTCCAGAAGAAATGTTAAAATTCACCTTCCCCTCTTCAGACGTCTAAACCAGTCTAGAAAGTAAATTGTAATTGTAAGACATGAAATTATAACTCTATCATTTCTCCATTACAGAAACTCAACATTAAAAAACACACACACGCCGTCACCGTCAGATAAACACACACACCCAAACAGGCATACACACTCACCCGTACATACGCACACACGTGTATGAATGTAACTCATACAGTTACACTCTGTCACATACTGGCAAACACACACACGCACAGGCAAAATACACACACACACACACACACTCATGCAAACACACAAACACATATGCAAACACACGCACATACAAACACAGAAGCAAACACACACATGCAAAGTGACACACGCTGAAATAAAGGTGACACAGACTGAAAAAACATGTGAATTGTTGACAGTTTTTTATTATTATTTTTTTTTACCAATGTTCAATCATTCAGAATGTTAAACAAAAAATGTACAAAGATTTGTATAAAAATATTTGTTTTGAACTTGTGTTTAGGTCAACATGTTGTTTGTGGGACCAGTGAGTGTGGGGAGGGGGGGGGGTAGCTCAACGCCAGCGCTAAACAGCCTTGAAGTAGGGAGTGATCATTGTTTAAATTATATTATTAAGAGTGCTTGTGACCTAGTTTGGGGTTTAGCTCTACATTATAGGCCTACTAGGTCAAAGCATTTGCTTAGCTTGTTTATTTCTGTTTTGTGATAAATTAGAAAGAGAGGTTTATCTTGACAGAATTGGTTAAAAAGACAGTGATGGATTCAGGCCCCTCCCCCCGTTCCTTTATGTCCCAATGAGGGTGTGTTTGGGTCTGTGCCATTGGCAGGGCGGTATGATCTTATCTTGAAAGTAGTTGTAGTATAGTCTTTCTTTTCTGGTGCATAGTAACAAAGGATATGGGTTTCTTGTCGAATAGATCACTTTGTGTGTAGGGCCTAGCGGCATTAGTGGGGTTTTCCAAAATAATTTGGCCGAATTGCTTTTTAATTGGGCAACTGTTTACCTAGATCAGGGGTCGGCAACCTTTTGATAGCGAGAGCTAATAAAAAAAAAAGGACATGGCACGCAAAAGCCAAAAAAAAAAACTATTTTCGGGGTCCTCCGCGTGCCAATGAAAAGGGCTCCGCGTGCCAAGTCTGGCACGCGTGCCGTATGTTGCCAAGCCCTGACCTAGATCACAACGCCTTTAAACACTAGCAAATCTGAAAGAAGGTAAAGACCTAGGGGTGCTTTAAGTATGCCAAAAATCGATAGGCCTCGGACAGGAGAATGGAGTCTTTTTAACTTTTTGTTACCTGGGCAGTTATGCCCGCTGATTCTTGGGCCGCCTAGCCGTGTGAGGCATTGGGGCACGAGTGGAAACATGCCTTTGCTTTGGGATTCCAGCATGGGAAAAAAAGTGGGCAAGTGATTCACAGAGATGGTCGGTGTCGAGATAATAAAAAAAAAACTATTTGTATATTAATATCATAAGACAAAATACAAGATACTTAAAGTAGGCTACTAGAGATGAAATCCAACAAAATACTGTTTTTAGATATCTCCCTGCAAAAATTGTAACTTAAAAAATAAAGGAGACATAGAAAGAAAAGTACAGGACTGCGTATTCAGCTTTGTTATACTCTTTGGGACAGTAGAGAAGTTGTCACTCCAGGAGTCCATGGGGTCAGTAAGTTCGGCTGGGCAATCTCTGCTGGCCACACACTCCCATCTAAAGCCATATAGAAACTTGTGGTGCAAAAGGGATTATTTACTTTTACAAATATAAGGTTTGAAAGAAAAGCAAATATTTTATGTAAATATACATTAAGATATTTTGTTGTATACCTGGACACTTACTGTTTTGTTTTAAAACTACTTTGATTATTATTTTTTTTGTTCACAATTGTTACGTGTTCGTATTTATATTTTTTTTTTCGTAATTTGTAATTAACTCCCGTTATTATTCGGCGACCTTTTTTTGAACTCGTCTAGTGAGTCGTGAGTGTAGCCGTCGTTTCTTTCTAAGGCAAAATGTAAAAAAAAAATTCTGGAAGTGTATAGACAACATTTTAAAAATATACACGTGTTGTTTGGTGACTTTACTTAAGTTGGATCTAGAATGATCTTTCATTGTTAGTTTAAGTGTGTTATGGCTTTTTTTAATTGACTTTTTTTTGTTGATAAAAAAAAATTAATTAGAGGCTTTAATAATATTCTTTGATACTACGTATCTGATCTAAGAATTAACAAATGTTCCTTCTAATAGAACAACGATCCTGTCATGTTCCTTCTAATAGAACAACGATCCTGTCATGTTGCTTCTAATAGAACAACGATCCTGTCATGTTGCTTCTAATAGAACAACGATCCTGTCATGTTGCTTCTAATAGAACAACGCTCCTTCATGTTCCTTCTAATAGAACAACGATCCTTCATGTGCATATCAGTGGATTGTTTACTCTTGTAACTTCATGTTCCTTCTAATAGAACAACGATCCTTCATGTGCATATCAGTGGATTGTTTACTCTTGTAACTTCATGTTCCTTCTAATAGAACAACGATCTTTCATGTGCATATCAGTGGATTGTTTACTCTTGTAACTTCATGTTCCTTCTAATAGAACAACGATCCTTCATGTGCATATCAGTGTATTGTTTACTCTTGTAACTTCATGTTCCTTCTAATAGAACAACGATCCTTCATGTTCCTTCTAATAGAACAACGATCCTTCATGTTCCTTCTAATAGAACAACGATCCTTCATGTTCCTTCTAATAGAACAACGATCCTTCATGTTCCTTCTAATAGAACAACGATCCTTCATGTTCCTTCTAATAGAACAACGATCCTGTCATGTTGCTTCTAATAGAACAACGCTCCTTCATGTTCCTTCTAATAGAACAACGATCCTTCATGTGCATATCAGTGGATTGTTTACTCTTGTAGCTTCATGTTCTTTCTAATAGAACAACGATCCTTCATGTGCATATCAGTGGATTGTTTACTCTTGTAACTTCATGTTCCTTCTAATAGAACAACGATCCTTCATGTGCATATCAGTGGATGGTTTACTCTTGTAACTTCATGTTCCTTCTAATAGAACAACGATCCTTCATGTGCATATCAGTGGATTGTTTACTCTTGTAACTTCATGTTCCTTCTAATAGAACAACGATCCTTCATGTGCATATCAGTGTATTGTTTACTCTTGTAACTTCATGTTCCTTCGAATAGAACAACAATCCTTCATGTGCATATCAGTGGATTGTTTACTCTTGTAACTTCATGTTCCTTCTAATAGAACAACGAACCTTCATGTGCATATCAGTGGATTGTTTACTCTTGTAACTTCATGTTCCTTCTAATAGAACAACGATCCTTCATGTGCATATCAGTGGATTGTTTACTCTTGTAACTTCATGTTCCTTCTAATAGAACAACGATCCTTCATGTGCATATCAGTGGATTGTTTACTCTTGTAACTTCATGTTCCTTCTAATAGAACAACGATCCTTCATGTGCATATCAGTGTATTGTTTACTCTTGTAACTTCATGTTCCTTCTAATAGAACAACGATCCTTCATGTTCCTTCTAATAGAACAACGATCCTTCATGTTCCTTCTAATAGAACAACGATCCTTCATGTTCCTTCTAATAGAACAACGATCCTTCATGTTCCTTCTAATAGAACAACGATCCTTCATGTTCCTTCTAATAGAACAACGATCCTGTCATGTTGCTTCTAATAGAACAACGCTCCTTCATGTTCCTTCTAATAGAACAACGATCCTTCATGTGCATATCAGTGGATTGTTTACTCTTGTAGCTTCATGTTCTTTCTAATAGAACAACGATCCTTCATGTGCATATCAGTGGATTGTTTACTCTTGTAACTTCATGTTCCTTCTAATAGAACAACGATCCTTCATGTGCATATCAGTGGATGGTTTACTCTTGTAACTTCATGTTCCTTCTAATAGAACAACGATCCTTCATGTGCATATCAGTGGATTGTTTACTCTTGTAACTTCATGTTCCTTCTAATAGAACAACGATTCTTTATGTGCATATCAGTGGATTGTTTACTCTTGTAACTTCATGTTCCTTCGAATAGAACAACGATCCTTCATGTGCATATCAGTGGATTGTTTACTCTTGTAACATCATGTTCCTTCTAATAGAACAACGATCCTTCGTGTGCATATCAGTGGATTGTTTACTCTTGTAACTTCATGTTCCTTCTAATAGAACAACGATCCTTCATGTGCATATCAGTGGATTGTTTACTCTTGTAACTTCAAGTTCCTTCTAATAGAACAACGATCCTTCATGCGCATATCAGTGGATTGTTTACTCTTGTAACTTCATGTTCCTTCTAATAGAACAACGATCCTTCATGTGCATATCAGTGGATTGTTTACTCTTGTAACTTCATGTTCCTTCTAATAGAACAACGATCCTTCATGTGCATATCAGTGGATTGTTTACTCTTGTAACTTCATGTTCCTTCTAATAGAACAACGATCCTTCATGTGCATATCAGTGGATTGTTTACTCTTGTAACTTCATGTTCCTTCTAATAGAACAACGATCCTTCATGTGCATATCAGTGGATTGTTTACTCCTGTAACTTCATGTTCCTTCTAATAGAACAACGATCCTTCATGTGCATATCAGTGGATTGTTTACTCTTGTAACTTCATGTTCCTTCTAATAGAACAACGATCCTTCATGTGCATATCAGTGGATTGTTTACTCTTGTAACTTCATGTTCCTTCTAATAGAACAACGATCCTTCATGTGCATATCAGTGGATTGTTTACTCTTGTAACTTCATGTTCCTTCTAATAGAACAACGATCCTTCATGTGCATATCAGTGGATTGTTTACTCTTGTAACTTCATGTTCCTTCTAATAGAACAACGATCCTTCATGTGCATATCAGTGGATTGTTTACTCTTGTAACTTCATGTTCCTTCTAATAGAACAACGATCCTTCATGTGCATATCAGTGGATTGTTTACTCTTGTAACTTCATGTTCCTTCTAATAGAACAACGATCCTTCATGTGCATATCAGTGGATTGTTTACTCTTGTAACTTCATGTTCCTTCTAATAGAACAACGATCCTTCATGTGCATATCAGTGGATTGTTTACTCTTGTATTGAAGTTGAGTTGTTCGTCTTCTCACTAATTCAGGCAACCCATTTACTCAGGAAAAAAAAAAAGTATTCATATAAGTTAGTCTTGTCAAAAAAGTTAAGAGTATTTCTACGTCAATTAGATAATTGAAAAAAAATAGTTTTTTTTAACTCTTTTACACATGGATTAGAATTGCTTTTTTCTTTATTATGACTAATTGATGTTTAATATTTACTTGGAATATTTACTTCACTTAGTGAATTTAGTAATAGTGTAACTTGCCAGTTCTAAATGTTCTTTAGTAGTGAGTTGTTTTTTTTAAATATCTCTTCTGAATTTTGAATGGGTAAAGTTTGATCTAGCTAATAGCTTGACAAGTCATTGATGTGAGATGTGATAGATATATCATAGAATGGTGAGAGTGTTTCACTGGCTACAGAAAGCAAAAGACATATTCTCTCCTTATGGTATGCAGCACATATTTTAGTGTGACCTCCAACAGAACTTCTAATAACGATCCATTATTGATAATGTGTGACCATTTTTTTAAATCAAATTCTTGATAAAGGTCCTATGAAGAAAAATGCTACAAAGCCCTGTACTGGATCTTGACTTACTTATTGGCAGCAACCTTTTTTATTTTTTAGACTTTCTGGATGAACAGGCAGGACCGTCAGTTTCATAAATACAGAAAAATCAAGGCACTTGACTAGATATACACAATTACTAAGAAATAAAGAGTTTTTTTCCTACTTTAGATCATATAATGTGAACTTCTTAAAAAATGACTTTAATTTGTGAATAAATAACACACACCAAGAAAAAACATTTCATTTTTAAACACCTTTAATGTGAGTTCCTATTTTTTAAAATTAATTTAGTCCAACTTAGGCCTCTACAAAAAGTATAATAACTTTTTTTTTTTAAAGTAAAGAAAAATCACTACATAAAAATAAATAAAAATACATTTTTTAAACACATTTTTTAAACACATTTGATGCGCTTGTTTAAAAAAGAGAAAAAAAAATCTAAAAAGTTTTTATTTGTAACTTCATTTTCAGGTTTACAACACAATGCCATCAAAAACTTTACGTCAACTCTCAAATGACTTGAAGAAAGTAACAAAAATATGTATTGCAGTCATTTAGATATACCATCAGAAAATTTAACAGTGAAAAAATAGAACAAAAACCAAACAAATGAATTTCGACTAAGAAGTTACAAATAGGTTTGGCAGGAACAGAACAGAAGGGCAAAGTAACTAAAAAATGAAACTATGATACTATATGTCAAGGTACATGTGTCTACCCTAGATCTTGTTAGAGATAGAAGATCAAATGGAGGGAACGTGCAGTTCCTTGAATAGCATCAGTCCCCCTATGTGACACTACACACCTGCTTGACTACCTCTTTCCTTTCTTGACCTATTAGTTTTCATCTTGTGCGCTTGGACACCAAGTTGTTGTTAGTTCAATGTTCACCACACTGACCACCAGACATCAAGTTGTTAGTTCAATCTTCACCACACTGACCACCAGACACCAAGTTGTTGTTAGTTCAATGTTCACCACACTGACCACCAGACACCAAGTTGTTAGTTCAATGTTCACCACACTGACCACCAGACACCAAGTTGTTGTTAGTTCAATGTTCACCACACTGACCACCAGACATCAAGTTGTTAGTTCAATCTTCACCACACTGACCACCAGACACCAAGTTGTTGTTAGTTCAATGTTCACCACACTGACCACCAGACACCAAGTTGTTGTTAGTTCAATGTTCACCACACTGACCACCAGACATCAAGTTGTTAGTTCAATCTTCACCACACTGACCACCAGACACCAAGTTGTTGTTAGTTCAATGTTCACCACACTGACCACCAGACACCAAGTTGTTGTTAGTTCAATCTTCACCACACTGACCACCAGACACCAAGTTGTTGTTAGTTCAATGTTCACCACACTGACCGCCAGACACCAAGTTGTTGTTAGTTCAATGTTCACCACACTGACCACCAGACATCAAGTTGTTAGTTCAATCTTCACCACACTGACCACCAGACACCAAGTTGTTGTTAGTTCAATGTTCACCACACTGACCACCAGACACCAAGTTGTTGTTAGTTCAATGTTCACCACACTGACCACCAGACATCAAGTTGTTAGTTCAATGTTCACCACACTGACCACCAGACACCAAGTTGTTGTTAGTTCAATGTTCACCACACTGACCACCAGTACAATCCTCGGTCAGTCATTTACTTCTAAGGTTTCGTTGATTTTTTAACCTCAAGACAAACATTATGAAACTACTGGACCGTTCAATACAACAGGGAATTTACCAGGTCCATACAAAATAATAATTAGTTGAAAAGGTAAGTGAAAAACATTTAAAGATGTTCCAACAAAATCTTGTCATCTGACATGATGTATCAACCGTAAGTCCACCCAGAGTACTACAACAAACTGACAAGAACGGTGCAGCAGGACATGATGTATCAACCGTAAGTCCACCCAGAGTACTACAACAAACTGACAAGAACGGTGCAGCAGGACATGATGTATCAACCGTAAGCCCACCCATAGTACTACAACAAACTGACAAGAACGGTGCAGCAGGACATGATGTATCAACCGTAAGCCCACCCATAGTACTACAACAAACTGACAAGAACGGTGCAGCAGGACATGATACAAAATGGGGGAATGCAAAAAAAAAAAATATTATACCAAAGCCAAGAATGGATCCCGCTATACAGGTTTTATTTTCATACAAAATGGCTTTTAGCAGAATATATATTATCACATTTGTATACAAACAAGTTTGTATTAGATATAAAGATATAGAAGACAAAACCCAAAAAAAACACCAAAAAAAAAAAAAAAATGCTTCTTAAAAAAAAAATTAAATACCCCCATTGTTTTTAAAATGAAAACTTAACTAGATCTACCTAAAAATAAAACCCATGCCCTGTATAATAGCTCTCACTACAGAATAGAGGACCACTTCATTTTATGTAAAAAGAAATCAAAACTCAAATAACTTAGATTTTTTGGAATTCCAAAAGAATGTCCACGTTGCTTAGAGAGTACATCCAGATTTGTCTATAAAAGAATTGGATTTTCCTATCTGTTTTAATTGCATAAGCTTAGAATATTAGTTTCATAGGGATTTCCCAATAAGTTTAAAATTTGTTTCCCTACATTGTTAAAATGATAAATAATTGACTTAGTTCTACAGGGATTCCCCAACAATTGACACAGAGTTTCTTCTTAAAGGTATTCAAAGCATCCACCTTCTTACCACATTATCACAACAGTGTAATAGTAATAGAATATTACAAAATCATGAGATATTCCAATGCTTTAGTGTAAAATATAATATAAAAAAAAACACAACAACAATCTGTTCCCAAAGCCGATACTGAAATAAGCACATGGATTAAAACTATAAAAATAAAAAAGTCATATAAAGTTTATAAGTTGTTTTTTTCAATCAATAAATTCCAGGAAAATTCAGAGCAAGTAGATGTAGTATTTACAAAGAAACATGGCTTATTAAAATTGAAATAGCTCAAAATGAAACAAACAAAACAAAAAATTACGTAAAAAAAAAGAAAAATAAAGATTCTAATTTGAATAACATAGAAAATGTATTTTTCTATGTGTATTTTAGTATTACATATTTTCAAATTACACATCATAAAAAAAAAACCAACAACAAACGTTCAACACATTAAACAATTTATTGTTATTTATTGTCAAAGTCTAGAATATAGGTCTTATACATAATAGAGAAACAGAAGGGAGAAAAAGCAACAGTATATAAAGAAGCAGTTCACATAATTTGTGTGAGGATTCAATATTGGAATACAACAATCTATACAGAATCATCAATGAAACCACAGGACATTTCCAAATGTTTCACTTTTGTTTTTAGTCTAATAACAGCAATACATGTTGAAAAGGTTCTTCTACAGTCTACAGTTATGTTTGAACAATGTTCTTACTCTAACATCATAACATAATTCTCAAAACTTTGCCTCAAATTTTATGAAAATTTCATAAAACCAATACATACTGGGACTGGAATGAGTAAACTCTCATTATGTGAACAGGTGGATCTAGTGTTTTATATATTTTAGGTTTTCTAATTTGTACATTTTATGTGCGGAGTTTTTTCCAAGTAGTCATAGAACTAATAAATAAGACAACTCTTAAATTGTTTCCAATGAAAAAAAAACTGAATATAAGTCAAGGAATCTTTAACAGTGTCTTATACTAATGTTATTAAATATTATTTTTATTGTATTTGTATGTGTCGCTTTGTACATTATATCATTATAGAAAAATCCCAAACAAATTGTTGGCAGTTTTCCAAAACTTATAAAAACAAACAACAATAACAATCAAGCCGTTGATTTCCAAGACTTTATCCCAAACCTGTAATTAATAATGTGTCTATAGAATGGATTTAGTGAAGAAATTAGAATTGTGAACAGAATCATCAAAACATTTCAATGATTTCAAATGTAGTGGAGCTTCAAGATAAGGAAGAATTTCTATAATTATAATAATATTAATGATGATAATAATAATAATATACGCCCAACATTAGAAAAAAAGAAGTTCTGAACAGAAAGGAAGTGACAAACATCCTGGACGAGACTGAGACTAAGAGCCCGCCGCCGCCTCCTCATCCTCTTCCAGTTGCTGTAGGATCTCCTTCTCCAGCTCCTCGTCACCAATGTCGTCGTCGTTGTCTTCACCCTCACCGCCCACCAGCTCGTACTCCTGCAGTTCCTGCTGTAACTCTTTCTCCCACTCCTCACCTGCAATACACACACACCATCAGTGAATCAAGTGATTGAATTAAACATACAGAACACACACACACACCATCAGTGAATCAAGTGATTGAATTAAACATACAGAACACACACACACACCATCAGTGAATCAAGTGATTGAATTAAACATACACACACACACCATCAGTGAATCAAGGGATTGAATTAAACATACACACACACACCATCAGTGAATCAAGTGATTGAATTAAACACACACACACACCATCAGTGAATCAAGTGATTGAATTAAACACACACACACACCATCAGTGAATCAAGTGATTGAATTAAACACACACACACACCATCAGTGAATCAAGTGATTGAATTAAACACACACACACACCATCAGTGAATCAAGTGATTGAATTAAACATACAGAACACACACACACCATCAGTGAATCAATTGATTGAATTAAACATACAGAACACACACACACCATCAGTGAATCAAGTGATTGAATTAAACATACAGAACACACACACACCATCAGTGAATCAAGTGATGGAATTAAACATACAGAACACACACACACACCATCAGTGAATCAAGTGATTGAATTAAACAAACAGAACACACACACACACCATCAGTGAATCAAGTGATGGAATTGAATAGAACACACACACACACCATCAGTGAATCAAGTGATTGAATTAAACAAACAGAACACACACACACCATCAGTGAATCAAGTGATGGAATTAAACATACAGAACACACACACACACCATCAGTGAATCAAGTGATTGAATTAAACAAACAGAACACACACACACCATCAGTGAATCAAGTGATTGAATTAAACAAACAGAACACACACACACCATCAGTGAATCAAGTGATGGAATTAAACAAACAGAACACACACACACCATCAGTGAATCAAGTGATTGAATTAAACATACAGAACACACACACACCATCAGTGAATCAAGTGATGGAATTAAACATACAGAACACACACACACCATCAGTGAATCAAGTGATGGAATTAAACAAACAGAACACACACACACCATCAGTGAATCAAGTGATTGAATTAAACATACAGAACACACACACACCATCAGTGAATCAAGTGATGGAATTAAACATACAGAACACACACACACCATCAGTGAATCAAGTGATGGAATTAAACATACAGAACACACACACACCATCAGTGAATCAAGTGATGGAATTAAACATACAGAACACACACACACCATCAGTGAATCAAGTGATGGAATTAAACAAACAGAACACACACACACCATCAGTGAATCAAGTGATGGAATTAAACATACAGAACACACACACACCATCAGTGAATCAAGTGATGGAATTAAATAGAACACACACACACACCATCAGTGAATCAAGTGATTGAATTAAACATACAGAACACACACACACCATCAGTGAATCAAGTGATTGAATTAAACATACAGAACACACACACACCATCAGTGAATCAAGTGATGGAATTAAACATACAGAACACACACACACCATCAGTGAATCAAGTGATTGAATTAAACAAACAGAACACACACACCATCAGTGAATCAAGTGATGGAATTAAATAGAACACACACACACACCATCAGTGAATCAAGTGATGGAATTAAACATACAGAACACACACACACCATCAGTGAATCAAGTGATTGAATTAAACAAACAGAACACACACACACCATCAGTGAATCAAGTGATGGAATTAAATAGAATACACACACACACCATCAGTGAATCAAGTGATGGAATTAAACATGATGGGAGTTGAAACAATAACTCAGTTGAATGTATTGGAGATTCTATTGTTGGTTTATATACATTTAAAATAGCGTGTACATATATTCATATAAGAAGCTGAATTTTGGTTTTTAAAATCAGTCATATTCATAGAATAATAATAGAATAATGAATTCAAAAAGCCTTTTAAACTTGTTGCCTCAGTAATTGGCAGTGAATGTTTTCAACAAAAGTGTTTTAAATTTATATTTAATATTTGTCTTTTTGATTTTCTGTGTGTTAGTTTTTAAATAGTTTTAACATTTTCTAAAAAAAAAAAAAACACAAATTATATAGTTCTTAAAGTTTTACCTAAACTTTGTTTAACTAAACTAATCAAGCGTTTTGTTCATTCTAAGAAAGTCAATTAAGAAAATCAGGAACATAGTTTTATAAACATATTATAGGCCTACCAACAAACAAAATAAACTTTAAAATATTTAAAATATCTTATTATTTATTTTTATTATTTAAAATTATTTGATTACAACATTAGTTAGTGGGTAGATTTGAATAATGAATGCATTTAGTTTGAATTATTTTAACAGATAGCTGAAACAAATAACATTCTAAAACAAACATAAATTTAACAAATGTAGACTCCATGGTTAGTTCTACAGTAACAGCCCAATTCTACTCATTTAAAGTTACGGTGATATATATATCTGTTGCTTTACTATTAGATAACTATGAATTGACATTTTGTAAAGTAGATCTTAGATGGGCATTCGTTGTCAATAGAAAACTCAAATAAAATCTATCTTACAGAAACTATTCTTAAAGATACGATTTTTTATACATGAAAAAACAACAATAATTTGTTTATTTGAAAATGGTTTCTTCACACATCAAAACGAGGATGGTCTCAACGTAGAATATATTCATTTACTACTGACTACACTTCTGTACCAATGGGGCTCAAAGCAGCGAAGTGAGAAAACCACCAGTACGCTTGCATCGAAAAGCACACCGGTGGACTAACGCGAGGGGGTCTGTACCTACAGTGACTCAGAGCGTTCTAGCTCTCGCTTGCATTCGAGATGTCTAGGGCCCTGATGGGGAGGAATAAATGAGCGCAGCAACCCCGCCCTGGTGCACGTGGCTATAAATATGAGATTTGCGCTATCTGGCGACATTGTAGGTATACTGGCAAGCCACCACGATGATGATCCGAGGGGAATTCCGCAGTGTGAGAAAATAGTGCATGTGGCTGCGGAAACCGAACCTCAAGTTACACGGCATAGGGCGTACCGTGGGGTGGCTGGCGCCCGGACATAACCTTGGTGTTCCCCCACCGCCACACTTCTTTGGTTCACCCCTAAACATTGTTACGCCCATGACATAAGCGGGGGCGGCTCGTTCGTTTTTTTTAAGGCAATTCTAGTATAGTAAATGTAGTAGTATTGACTACACGGCCATACACAGTTAAGCAGCGCTCTTCTATAATAAACTCATTGAGTCAAACGGAACAAGCCATATAAAGTAATCAAAGCACGTTCGGTTACATTATGAAGGTTTCTGGTCCAAGATTATCTAAGCACGTTCGGTTACATTATGAAGGTCTCTGGTCCAAGATGATCAAAGCACGTTCGGTTACATTATGAAGGTCTCTGGTCCAAGATGATCGAAGCACGTTCGGTTACATTATGAAGGTCTCTGGTCCAAGATGATCAAAGCACGTTCGGTTACATTATGAAGGTCTCTGGTCCAAGATTATCTAAGCACGTTCGGTTACATTATGAAGGTCTCTGGTCCAGGATGATCAAAGCACGTTCGGTTACATTATGAAGGTCTCTGGTCCAAGATGATCTAAGCACGTTCGGTTACATTATGAAGGTCTCTGGTCCAAGATTATCTAAGCACGTTCGGTTACATTATGAAGGTCTCTGGTCCAAGATGATCAAAGCACGTTCGGTTCCATTATGAAGGTCTCTGGTCCAAGATGATCTAAGCACGTTCGGTTCCATTATGAAGGTCTCTGGTCCAAGATGATCTAAGCACGTTCGGTTACATTATGAAGGTCTCTGGTCCAAGATTATCTAAGCACGTTCGGTTACATTATGAAGGTCTCTGGTCCAAGATGATCAAAGCACGTTCGGTTACATTATGAAGGTCTCTGGTCCAAGATGATCTAAGCACGTTCGGTTACATTATGAAGGTCTCTGTTCAAGATGATCTAAGCACGTTCGGTTACATTATGAAGGTCTCCGGTCCAAGATGATCTAAGCACGTTCGGTTACATTATGAAGGTCTCCGGTCCAAGATGATCTAAGCACGTTCGGTTACATTATGAAGGTCTCTGGTCCAAGATGATCTAAGCACGTTCGGTTACATTATGAAGGTCTCTGGTCCAAGACGATCAAAGCACGTTCGGTTACATTATGAAGGTCTCTGGTCCAAGATGATCTAAGCACGTTCGGTTACATTATTAAGGTCTCTGGTCCAAGATGATCTAAGCACGTTCGGTTACATTATTAAGGTCTCTGGTCCAAGATGATCAAAGCACGTTCGGTTACATTATGAAGGTCTCTGGTCCAAGATTATCTAAGCACGTTCGGTTACATTATGAAGGTCTCTGGTCCAAGATGATCTAAGCACGTTCGGTTCCATTATGAAGGTCTCTGGTCCAAGATGATCTAAGCACGTTAGGTTACATTATGAAGGTCTCTGGTCCAAGATGATCTAAGCACGTTCGGTTCCATTATGAAGGTCTCTGGTCCAAGATGATCTAAGCACGTTCGGTTACATTATTAAGGTCTCTGGTCCAAGATGATCAAAGCACGTTCGGTTACATTATGAAGGTCTCTGGTCCAAGATTATCTAAGCACGTTCGGTTACATTATGAAGGTCTCTGGTCCAAGATGATCTAAGCACGTTCGGTTCCATTATGAAGGTCTCTGGTCCAAGATGATCTAAGCACGTTCGGTTACATTATGAAGGTCTCCGGTCCAAGATGATCTAAGCACGTTCGGTTACATTATGAAGGTCTCCGGTCCAAGATGATCTAAGCACGTTCGGTTACATTATGAAGGTCTCCGGTCCAAGATGATCTAAGCACGTTCGGTTACATTATGAAGGTCTCTGGTCCAAGATGATCTAAGCACGTTCGGTTACATTATGAAGGTCTCTGGTCCAAGATGATCTAAGCACGTTCGGTTACATTATTAAGGTCTCTGGTCCAAGATGATCAAAGCACGTTCGGTTACATTATGAAGGTCTCTGGTCCAAGATTATCTAAGCACGTTCGGTTACATTATGAAGGTCTCTGGTCCAAGATGATCTAAGCACGTTCGGTTCCATTATGAAGGTCTCTGGTCCAAGATGATCTAAGCACGTTCGGTTACATTATGAAGGTCTCCGGTCCAAGATGATCTAAGCACGTTCGGTTCCATTATGAAGGTCTCTGGTCCAAGATGATCTAAGCACGTTCGGTTACATTATGAAGGTCTCCGGTCCAAGATGATCTAAGCACGTTCGGTTACATTATGAAGGTCTCCGGTCCAAGATGATCTAAGCACGTTCGGTTACATTATGAAGGTCTCCGGTCCAAGATGATCTAAGCACGTTCGGTTACATTATGAAGGTCTCTGGTCCAAGATGATCTAAGCACGTTCGGTTCCATTATGAAGGTCTCTGGTCCAAGATGATCTAAGCACGTTCGGTTCCATTATGAAGGTCTCCGGTCCAAGATGATCTAAGCACGTTCGGTTACATTATGAAGGTCTCCGGTCCAAGATGATCTAAGCACGTTCGGTTACATTATGAAGGTCTCTGGTCCAAGATGATCTAAGCACGTTCGGTTACATTATGAAGGTCTCTGGTCCAAGATGATCTAAGCACGTTCGGTTACATTATGAAGGTCTCTGGTCCAAGATGATCTAAGCACGTTCGGTTACATTATGAAGGTCTCTGGTCCAAGATGATCTAAGCACGTTCGGTTACATTATGAAGGTCTCTGGTCCAAGGTGATCTAAGCACGTTCGGTTACATTATGAAGATCTCTGGTTCGAATTGAACATTGAACGTCAGTGTTTGTTTTGTTTTTGTTTTTCTTCCATGGTCTGGGAGGTAACTCTGAGCCTACACAGCTTTGGGTGGGTACCTGTCATTAGCTTTTTGGGGAAGGGGGGAGGGAAGCAAGAGTCGGCTGGCCATCCCCACTGGCCACAAACTCCAATATGTAATGCCGTGGGGCCACGGAAACATGACCTGTAAGATGAACTTGACTTCCTCAACAACAACACGACCACCAAGTGTGACTAAAGTTAAAACAATGTCACCTTCTGTTGTCTATTAATTGTTAGTGAATAAATAGACCAAACATGAAACCTGTACTAAATATACATTAATGACTCATTGCCAAGTAACAAACAAAAAAAAGAAATAATGTTTAGGGAAAGAAGAGAAGATGGCGGCCCATCACCAAAGGGTTTTAGTAGACAGTATATGCATATATATGTAGAAATGTACGTTGAAATGTTCTTGGCTATAAACCAAAACTAAGCAAAAAGGATAAAAAAATAACAAAAAAAGTTAAAATAAATACAAAAAAGTCTAGAGCAGTGGTTCCCATCAAGAAGTTTTCCACTCACTGACCAATTTGTTTTATATTAAAGGTTTTCCCATGGCGCCCTATCAATTAGTGAAAAAAAGCATTAGATGTTGTATTCTACAACATTGAATTGAATTGAGAAAGAACATCATGTCCCGTAGAGTGAACCACTGGTGTAGAGGTTTATGAATAACAATAACAAATGTACACATCGAGAGAATGTGTTAATTATTGACCTGACTACAGCCAGGTACAAGCTGTCTCTTACTGCTCACTTTTAGACAGTGTTAAGGCAAACCATCAAGACATTATGCATACATATTTATTTCCATATATATATTTGTAGCCTTCTCACGCATACACTCATATCAGTCATAGTATATATAGTGATTCAGTTCATAATTTGAACTAGACGATGTGGCCGGTGAGATTGGGGGGGGGGGGGGAGGGGGACGCCTTCTCAAAGAGTTTATATCCAAGGGCTGCAAAGAGGGTTGAGTTATCACAGCTTTCAGTACAATAGAATTAATTCAATATAGAACTTCTAATCGAGTTTATAGGGCTCTGGTGAATTCAATCAACTGGTTATAGCAATAAACTCTCATAAGACATTCTATGTTAAGAGCCACTATTGCAATAGCTATTCCTTAAGTTTCATGGACACAGGCAGCTGACATCAATGTTTGTATGGGGAAAAGAGGGAGGAGGGGGAGTAAATAGGGATGTGTTCTGAGGTGGCCACGCAATCCACACATTGGTGTTGGTACATACTGGCTGCATAGATAGCCCAATATATGGGGCTATGGACTAAATCATAGGTTCTCAACCTTTTTCGGCTCACCGCCCCCTTTTACAATTTTTTTCTGCTCACCGCCCCCCCCCCCCCCAAACTTAATTTTAGCAGTAACAGTTGTTAAAGGGAGATAATTAACCCGTTTTATTTGAGCTAATATTTCTTATGTTTTTTTTCTTATACAAAAACATAAATGACATAACTTTGAAATGGTAGAACTGTAAAAAATTATTTGAAAATTGTATAAATATTATGTGACTAAATAATTTATATGTATATTTTCAAGCATTAAAATAACTACTCAATTTGTAAAATTACAATGTATCTTGACCGCACAATTTTATTACTTCCTTTTCAAAGGATTCGAACACATTAGATAAAACTAGTACACATTAGATAAAACTAGTAATATAAGCAGATGTTAAAGCGACAGTCCGGTGAACCAACCATAGGACCAGACGGCCGCATACCGTAAAATGTGCTAATTACTGACCCCCCCCCCCCCCCCCCCCCCCCCGCCTACTTCATCGACAAGTCATTGCTATTCTTATTTCTTATTAGTTTAATAATATGTATGCCTACTGTTGGTGGATATCAGATATTTAGTAGCACTTGCGTTTACATCATATTTCATCCAAAAACTGATAGATTCAATAGCTGAGGTGTTATAATTATATCAGGTACGTTTGTACCACCCTTTTGTCCTTCACCGCCCCCCAATCGCCCCCGGGAATGTCAGCGCCCCCCTTAAGCTTCTCACCGCCCCCCGGGGGGCGATATCGCCCCCGTTGAGAACCTATGATCTAAATAATGACCTATTAGGGATAATTCTAATAAATAAAATGATCAACCTACAATATAAGTGGCTGCATCAAATAAAACAACAACAAATAAAACAGCAACAAATAAAACAACAACAAATAAAACAACAACACAAAAAAAAACTCGCCATTACTGACAACTAAAGTCATGGATGCTAACTAACAAGTACTAACAACTGCCGACTCTACTTTACTTTGATTTAAAATACAGACATTTGACATATGCCTTAACCTTAGCACAAACTTGTGTCAATCTAAACAAGTAGCCTACATGTTGTCAACTAGATCTGTCATGGCAATGTCACATTATTTCATTCTCGGTCATATGAACTGGACTCTACAACGTAATGTACTCTTGAAAAACTCTACTTTATAACCGTGTGCTTCTAATGTTAATTAGCATCGCTGACTAATGTCATGTAGCTTGTGACACCAGACTATGACAATAATAATGTCTCCCCTACTCCCACCTCCCCTTCCCCACTTTCTTTATTTTGGGCCATCCTTTTACTTCGGTGATGTTTTCTTTTTCTTCTTAGTTGGAATGTAAACCAGGAAGTCAGGACAAACAGGTTTCATTATTGTATTACTGGACATAGCAACATTATATGCCAGCGATGTTTACATAAACGGGTTTGTAAGCTTATGTAAGCAGTTAAAGTTCTAGAGCTAATTACAGGACATGAACAAAAAAAAAAACAACAACCGTAAAATGTACTTAGTACTATGAACACTAATGTGCTAAACACCATCACACCATACTATCAATTACTTCAGGGGTTCCAAATCCTGGAATAAGTCGTTACCCCCGGGATACACTTGAGGGGTTGGTGAATTGTTACCCCGGAGATACACTTGAGGTGTTGGTGAATTGTTACCCCGGGGATACACTTGGGGTGTTGGTGAATTGTTACCCCGGGGATACACTTGGGGTGTTGGTGAATTATTACCCCGGAGATACACTTGGGGTGTTGGTGAATTGTTACCCCGGGGATACACTTGGGGTGTTGGTGAATTGTTACCCCGGGGATACACTTGGGGTGTTGGTGAATTGTTACCCCGGGGATACACTTGGGGTGTTGGTGAATTGTTACCCCGGGGATACACTTGGGGTGTTGGTGAATTGTTACCCCGGAGATACACTTGGGGTGTTGGTGAATTGTTACCCCGAGGATACACTTGGGGTGTTGGTGAATTGTTACCCCGAGGATACACTTGGGGTGTTGGTGAATTGTTACCCCGGGGATACACTTGGGGTGTTGGTGAATTGTTACCCCGGGGATACACTTGGGGTGTTGGTGAATTGTTACCCCGGGGATACACTTGGGGTGTTGGTGAATTGTTACCCCGGGGATACACTTGGGGTGTTGGTGAATTGTTACCCCGGGGATACACTTGGGGTGTTGGTGAATTGTTACCCCGGGGATACACTTGGGGTGTTGGTGAATTGTTACCCCGGGGATACACTTGGGGTGTTGGTGAATTGTTACCCCGGGGATACACTTGGGATGTTGGTGAATTGTTACCCCGGGGATACACTTGGGGTGTTGGTGAATTGTTACCCCGGGGATACACTTGGGGTGTTGGTGAATTGTTACCCCGGGGATACACTTGGGGTGTTGGTGAATTGTTATCACGGGGATACACTTGGGGTGTTGGTGAATTGTTACCCCGGGGATACACTTGGGGTGTTGGTGAATTG